>JAPXFY010000023.1:58390463-58462963 GCA_030674185.1 Monoplex corrugatus
GAAACAGCACTGTGGAAACAATCAAGTCTTTGTGAAAAGAACAACGGGTCCCTATTGTTATCTATAAGCAGTACCTAGAAGGAACAACAGTGGGGAAAACAGTCAGATCTCTGTGAACAGAACAATGTGTTTCTGTTGTAACTTGTAAGCAGTATCCCATGAACCACAGACAAACCAGCAAGCATCATAATCCCCGGTGAGAACATAGCTGTATAGTCAACAAGATGCTAACACCATACGAACTTTAGATTTTGTGAAAACACAAGATCTTAATAATAAAAAAAAAGATTGCAAGTGTTCAGACCAATAAAAAGAAGTAACATATACACTAGTTTCACTCTTAGATAACTTGAGTATGTTATTGGTTGAATTCACTGAAGTAGAAACGCATGTCATCATCATCATCAGGTGCGATCATGGACTTCCATCTGTCTCTATCTCTCGTTGCCCATAGCATCTCCCCCACCCTCCTCGTCCCCAGCCACTCTGCAAGTCCGTCCAGCATTTTCTCCCTGGGTCTACCTGGTGCTCTCTTTCCCTCCAGCTTTCCCGTTGTGACCAGGTGCTCCAAATCCCCCTTCCTCATAAAATGGCCTATAAATGTTGCCTGTCTTTTCCTAATCTTCCTTATGAGTGATCTACTTGTGTCTGCCTCCATCAAGACTGTCTCGTTTGTTTTCTTTGCTGTCCATGGAACTCTCAACATTCTTCTTCGAAACCACATCTCGGCTGCCTCAACCTTGTTCTGGCTTTGCTTGTTGACCGTCCACGCCTCACATCCGTACAACGCATGTACATATACGAATACCTCGTAGTGTTTCTTGTTAAATTGTAACGTAACAAAACGAGGCAGGCACTGCCAGCTGTTTTTTTCTCACGCACACACAGAAGACAATCAGGAGACTAAATCAATACATTTAGTGCGAAAACAAGTTAACTCCTAGACTCTGTGATGAGGGAGTCTCCAGCTCAACAAAGTTTCAGTTTTCAGTTTCAGTTTCTCAAGACGTCGTCTCCGCGCTCGGAACGAATTCCGTATGCACTAACCTCACAGATGCCATGTGATGGTGATCATGGCACAAGCTGGCCAAGTCCTATCACTGGAATAATCTTGATAACATGTAAATGACATGTGTATCTGTGTATCTTATCTTTAAGAAAAATATATGTAAAGTAGATAAATAAACAATTAAAGATCTGAATCACAACATAACTAGCTTTTCTGTATAAAGTCGCCTCACATGACAACCCCCCCCCCCCCCGCAATCAATGCACAAAGCCTCAGCTGTCTTTCAATTAGGTAAAGACAATCTGTCGTTCATTTGCGAGTAAAGAAAAGAGGAGATAGATAGGTAAGTAAGTTGGTAAGTATGTAAGCATGTGAGCAAGCAAGCAAGCGAGCAAGCAAACAAGTAGTTAAGCAATTAAGTAAGTTAAGCAATCAAAGTAAATAAGTAAGTAAGTAAGTAATAAGTAAGTAAGTAAGTAAGTCTATACGTAAATAGGTGAATAAATCAATACAAAATAAAGGAGGACCGGAGCTCTAAAGGCAATGGCACAAACAACTGTAAAGAATCAGTTCAACAGAGCACCAGCCAAGTTAGTTGATCTGTTGTTTTTGTCCTCAGTCTAGCGAAATTGTGTCTTTGTTGTCTCTTGTGTTTGCTTAACAAAGGCCGGTTGAAAGGAACCAGGGGAAAAACCACGAAAAAAGAATCAGAACGCGTATGTAAAACAACCAGACAAAGACAGGCGCAATTTTTCGGCCAACAGGCCTTTATCAAGTGTAGACGTAAGATCACAAACGAACAAACACCAAATACAAAAAATAGGAGAAAAAGACTAAAACTTCCCTGCTGCTCCGTCCAGTGGAAGAAAAGGACTAAACAGTTGACCGAATATTTATGTATGTTTTCTTTCATTAATTAGATACGCCTTCGTATTCTATTTCAACGTGTTTCTGCTTCAGAGAATACAGCAGTTGAATATTCAAGTTATCTAACAATGAAATATGTCATGTAGCCCGTCATTGCAAAACCTTTTCACTTTTAACCAAAATGTTGTATATAATTTCTAATTTCAAATTATACCCTGCTCAATAGAAGGATATTATTTTGTTCCATTTATACCATTCGAGCGATGGACCCAGAGGGGAGGCTGGGATATGGGATGGTGCCTATACTCTCTCAAAGATCTCATAACCCAATGACAGGTCTGTATAGGCGAGTCAGCAGCGCCTAAAAATAACTCCTACCATCACACCAAAGTCCTGGTAAGCAGGGGACGGATGGAGTCAGAAGACGACCAACACAGATATGTGACGACAACGGCTTCTGTCACACGGCTGTGGGCAGATGATCCCAAAAGGAACAATAGCCAGAGTCTCCACACATTACGTGGACTGCCACACCAGAAGACTATGACAAACCAATGGTTTTATCCCTGTCAAAACCTACGTGAGATGAGATCAAAGAAAATCAATCATTACAGCAGAAACGTGGCGCAATAGACGACTTCTCAGAGTCAAATGGACAGACAGAAGAACAAACGATAGCGTGTTAAAGAAACTGAATATCAGGCGTCAGTTGCTGACAAGAGATCAACAAAAGAAAGCTGAAATACGTAGGCCATGCGATCAGAAACACCAAACAGATCTGATGTCAACGGTCCTGCGGGGGAAAGTTGAGGTGAGGAGAAGAAAGGGACGACCGCACACCTCCTATTTCAACAACATCGCTGATGTCAGTGGTCTGGAGATCCAGGAGGTCGCCCACAGATGTCTTAATCGTGTTACCTGGAAAAAAAACTTGTGATGTCGAGCGTGCTTTGATGATGATGATAAAGATGGGGATGATAATCATGATGCTATGGAGTTTCGTCTGGGATTCAGTTTGTGTGACTGGGCTGTACTCCAAGTTTACTGTCATAATATCTCCTCGCGTGAGCGAGGCCCGAGAGGTATAGACACCTGCAGTGTTGGTCAAAAGATTTGATCAATTCCCTCAGAATGCATCCGTGAAGTGGATGAGACTAGACTGTGTGGTCCCAGTCTTTTTGATGAGCCCATAGCATTCAACTATAGGTAGGAGCCAGTGGGATCCTATAAATCCAACAATGATTTAGAAGCTCCAATTTTGAATCCAGTGAGAGGATTCCTATCTTGTTCATGCTGATCAGCTGCGAAATATGATTCTGGAAAAAATGACTCAGTTTAAACGATATTATTATAGATATTAAGTTAATGTCCTTTCTGATAATTTCAGTCGATAAATCCATGCTTTCACATACTCGTAAATATGGTAAATACCTTGATATTCCCAAAGAAAGCAAATCTCTCTCTCTCTCTCTCTCTCTCTCTGCTCTCTCTCTCGCTCTTTCTCTCTTGTCTCTGTCTCTCTCTGCCTCTGTCTCTCTCTGTCTCTCTCTGTCTCTGTTTGTGTCTCTCTGTCTCTCTATCTGTCTGTCTGTCTCTCTCTCTCTCTCTTTCTCTCTCTCTCTCTCTCTCTCGGTGAGCGACAGATATGTGAAACTACCAATACCTTAATAATTGAAAGAGGAAATGAACTTTGTTCACAGATAAAGTCGACGCCGCCAGAATTCTTTCATCCAACATCGAAATTAGTATATAGTCTTGGACAAATATGGAAGACCTCATGCTGAATCCAGACTCCTATCAGACTGTGATGGAATACCCCGTTCGTAATGCGAAAAGTGTGGTAAGAATTCAATAACAATAAATAAACAGAGAAAATGAAATGAAAATTCCAGCTGTTCGTACTAAAAGTAAATTCATGCACATAGAACCTCTGTTGAAGAGGTAGGCGTTTTGCATGTGTTTTGAACTTTGGGTCACATGCGGATAATCTCGCTTTGCTAATGCGTTTATCGTTGACTTTTTGCTGAGGACGAATACAAACAAACTTAAAACAAACAAAACAAACAAACAAACAAACAAACAAACAAACAAACAAACAAACAAACCTAACAATATTTCAAACTGTATAAATTGAATGACTTTATATTATTCGAAAAACATAACAGACTAATAGATATGATGTATGTATATGAGTTTTGCTCAATCCATTGTACATGTAAACAAACCTTGTACAGTTTTCTCAATGATAATGTAACAGTGTTCAGCAAACATTGTATTTATCTGTGTTTTTTTCAAAAAAGAATTAAAAACAAAATTGATAAAAAAAGTAGATTTGCTTGTTTTTAGTTACATATGGATGCATTTACAATAACCAAAGTTTCAGTTCCGATTTTTGTATGACAATGCCTACACGCTCAGAATATTTCCATATCGAGGGTTTACCTACCAGTGTGTGTGTCTGTCTCCTTTCTTCTTTTTGCGATACTCCATTTGGAAGGTAGCCATCAATATGCACTAACACTGCACAAGGTAACCTTTGATATGCACTTACACTGTATAAGGTAACCCTTTCAGTTTCAGTTTCAAGTTCTCAAGATGACGTCTCCGCGCTCGGAATGAATTTCATATACACTAACGTCACAGGTGCCATGTGATGGAGAAGATCCAGAACGATCACGGCACAAGCCTTAAGCCTGCACATAAACCCACAAGCTGGCCAGGTCCTGAGGTCCTACCTAGATAATTCCATACATAACCCTGGGGTTGTAGGGGAGTGAGGTGACAGAGACCTCAACTTTTCCCGGGGCCAGCACCACGAGGGCGGCGCCCATCCCCTCTCCTTTGCTTCAAAGTCATATTCATATTCTCACCTGTCTCACCTGTCGGCGTCACCGGGAACAGTGTTGGCCGCTGCACATGATGTCCTCACAAGTTGCCTCCAGCACTCTCGATCTTGGCTAAGTCTGACCACCTCCTGGAGTTTCTTGCCACTGATGTTTGTGATGTTTCTAGCAAGTGATGCAGGTGGCCGTCCTCTGTTTCTCTTTCCTTCCACTTTATCTTGGAGGACAGTGGACATCAAGTCTGTTCTCTCATATTCACATTTTCTTAAAACCAAGATTTCAGAAAGGCAATAAGGCTAAGTTGTGTTCAAGGGAAACCAACCTATCTGTCCGATGGTTTCCTATCAAGGCAGCCGGGCAATGCCCTGCTCTTCACAATTTTCAACTACCATGGGACCTTTAGCATACGCAGCCAGAAGTGACTCCTTTTCGTCCCCTTTCGAAGGACTAGACATTCAATTCGATGTTCCAGTCAAACTGAGGAGAACAGTCGAGGCCTCTACGGGGAGCAAACCCTGGAACCAGGAGTTTAGTTATTGGCATGCGAACGTCTGAACCATTCTGCAACTCTTATCCCCTGATATGTACTAACACTATCCAAGGTTAATCCTCAATATGCACTAACACTGCACAACGTAAGCCTTGTATGCACTAACACTGCATAAGTTAACCTCAATATGCATTAACACTGTACAAGGTAACCCTTGGTATGCACTATAACTGCACAAGGAAAACCCTCGATATGCACTAATACTGCACAAGGTAACCGTCAATATGCACTAACACTGCACAAAGTAACCCATTGATATGCACTAACACTGCACAAGGTAACCGTCAATATGCACAAACACTGCACAAAGTAACCCATTGATATGTACTAACATTGCACAAGGTAATCTTTGGATGCACTAACACTGCACAAGTAACCTTTTATATGCACTAACATTGCATAAGGTAACCCTTGATATGCACTAACATTGCACAAGGTAACCCTTGATATGCACTAACATTGCACAAGGTAACCCTTGATATGCACTAACACTGCACAAGGTAACCCTTGATATGCACTAACATTGCACAAGGTAACCTTTTATATGCACTAACATTGCATAAGGTAACCCTTGATATGCACTAACACTGCACAAGGTAACCTTTTATATGCACTAACATTGCATAAGGTAACCCTTGATATGCACTAACATTGCACAAGGTAACCCTTGATATGCACTAACATTGCAAAGGTAACCATCAATATGCACTAACACTGCACAAGGCAACCTTTTATATGCACTAACATGCACAAGGTAACCCTTGATATGCACTAACACTGCACAAGGTAACCTTGACATGCACTAACACTGCACAAGGTAACCCTTGATATGCACTAACACTGCACAAGGTAACCATCAATATGCACTAATACTGCACAAGGCAAACTTTTATATGCACTAACACTGCAGAAGGTAACCCTTGATATGCACTAACACTGCATAATGGTAAACTCGATATGCGACTAACATTGACAAGGTAACCTTGATATGCAAAACATGCTCAAGGTAAGCCTTGATATGCACTAACACTGCACAAGGTAACCCATGGTATGCACTAACACTGCACAAGGTAACCCATGGTATGCACTAACACTGCACAAGGTAACCCATGGTATGCACTAACACTGCACAAGGTAACCCATGGTATGCACTAACACTGCACAAGGTAACCCATGGTATGCACTAACACTGCACAAGGTAACCCATGGTATGCACTAACACTGCACAAGGTAACCCATGGTATGCACTAACACTGCACAAGGTAACCCATGGTATGCACTAACACTGCACAAGGTAACCCATGGTATGCACTAACACTGCACAAGTAACCCATGGTATGCACTAACACTGCACAAGGTAACCCATGGTATGCACTAACACTGCACAAGGTAACCCATGGTATGCACTAACACTGCACAAGGTAACCCATGGTATGCACTAACATTGCACAAGGTAACCCATGGTATGCACTAACACTGTACAAGGCAAACTGTTATATGCACTAACACTGCATAATGTAAACCTCGATATGCACTAATGCAGCAAGTGCTATGTAATGTCATGGGAAATTCAAAATCTTTATGGTAATTGGTGAAAGCCTACACATAAATCCTGCATGCTGTTTATAAGTTTTGAGGTTCTGCCTCACTTCTGATTGTACGTTGTTGTCTGTCTTGTATCAGTCTGTTACAGAATCAGATATAGCCTAAAATATTGATGTGTATCTCTTTATCTGTAATGTGCGTAGTGATGTGTATCACTTTATCTGTAATGTCCGTAGTGATGTGTATCACTTTATCTGTAATGTCCGTAGTGATGTGTATCACTTTATCTGTAATGTCCGTAGTGAGTGTATCACTTTATCTGTAATGCCAATAGTGATGTAATCTCTTTATCTGTAATGTCACTAGTGATGTACATCTCTTTATCTGTAATGTCCATAGTGATGTAATCTCTTTATCTGTAATGTCAATAGTGATGTGTATCTCTCTATCTGTCATGTCAATAGCGATGTGCCTCTCTGTAATGTCAACAGTGATGTGTCTCTCTATCTGTAATGTCAATAGTGACATGTATCTCTTTATCTGTAATGTCAATAGTGATGTGTATCTTTCCATCTGTAATGTCAGTAGTGATGTGTATCTCTATCTGTAATGTCAATAGTGATGTGTATCTCTCTATCTGTAATGTCCGTAGTGAAGTGTATCTCTATCTGTAATGTCAGTAGTGATGTGTATCTCTATCTGTAATGTCCGTAGTGATGTGTATCTCTCTAACTGTAATGTCCATAGTGGTGTGTATCTCTTTATCTGTAATGTCAATAGTGACGTGTATCTCTCTATCTGTAATGTCAGTAGTGATGTGTATGTCTTTATCTGTAATGTCAATAGTGATGTGTATCTCTCTATCTGTAATGTCAATAGTGGTGTGTATCTCTTTATCTTGAATGTCAATAGTGATGTGTATTCCATTTGCATATCGCTAACAGTCCATGTCAAGGCAGACATCAGAATCCTCTTCTTGGCTTCCCTGACATGGTCCAAAGGAATGCGAGACAGTACATTTGATAGTAACTGGGTCTATATATTAATGCAGTATGAACAAAGACATTAATGTAGTACGAGTATAACAGACTGCAGAATTAGTTTGCACAATTATTAACACCTGTTTGTTCTAGGTGATCCCTGACATGGTGGAATGGGTGGTGTACTTGTTTGCCGCCATCTTGGTAGTACCAGGTCTTGTGGGCAACGCCTTGCTCTTCTGCATGTCATTTCGAGCGGATATGCGAAAGTTCTCCTACAGGTATGTATGCTCGACAGAAACAAAAAGGTAACGGCAAATAGCTCAATAGACAACTGACTGTAAGCATGCAGGTCTGAACCCACATCAGTCCAAACAATTAGTGTGGGAAGTTTTTGGCCCCACCTAGCTCAAGAACTACAGTTTAACCTTTTGACTCCTGTGCCCTACCACCAACCGCAAAAACTGAACCCTTTGACTCCCTCACCCTGTCTACCAGCTTCCTGCAGGAAGCTGGTGGATAGGGTGAGGGAGTCAAAGGGTTCAGTTTTTGCTTTGCTAGCATGGTTGACAATGCAGGGTGCTGGTAGACAGGGTGCAGGAGTCAAAGGGTTAAGCATGCTATGAGCTTGTTTGGTTGGGAAGCCTGCAGTCACTGAGGATATTGCTGACCAACACTGCAGGTATCAGTATCTGTAGGACCTGGTTGACGCTGAGACACATTATTTAAGTAAACGAAGAGCAAAGTCCCGTCACTTAGTCTCAAGCCGAAATGGAGTTTGAAATTTCCCTTTATGGCCACCATTGTTAATGATCAATTCAAAATCTATCAAAAGTTGTCATTTTAGTGCCAAAATTCCCTGCTGAATCTATGATAACTTTGTTTTAAGCCATTTCTGCTCTTTTATAGACAATTACATTAGTCCATACATATGGTCGACCTGCTGCTAGATATCCAATAATCTCTACTAATTCCTTAATCATGCGCAGCAGTTTGTGTGACAATTCGTCACAGATACCCATAATTTTGGTTATTTGGAGCTTTGTCAACGAGGTCGAAATGTTACAATATTGGGCTGTTACAGAAAGAAAATCAGGCTGCTGTCATAGCAAAATGAAGCACATTGGTCTCTGCGACTTTGTCAAGACGCTGCTGCTTCACATTCACAGCAGCACAAATGCAACCTGATGCCGAAATCAGAAGCCATACGCAGGACTGGAAACAACTCAAGATAATGATACAATCGAAACACGCGGTTTGATGATCATAAGTGATGTGTTGCGAATGTGTCTGTTATGGTTGAACTAAGATTTGCTTTGATTTACCGAATATAATTGCTGTGAATAAATGATTATACTTTGTTCGTGTGCGTTGTGTGGATATATATATTCCAGGATTTGTCATCTCCCCACTTTGCCAAGGTCACCGATGATGGGGTCTGAATGAGTCATACAGAGCATGGACAGACCCCTCCCCTTTTTTTGTTGTTTTGTTTTTTGCTTGATGAAATGGCTACCATATGGCCTAGGGAGCTGGTAAGTGATTGTCTGGAGAGTGCCGAGTCATTGGTGGTCTGAGGGGAGAAGAGTGGCAGAATGGTTCAGACGTTCGCATGCCAGTAACTAAACTCGAGGTTTCAGGTTCGCTTCCGGTAGAGGCCTCGACTTTACTCCTAAGTTTGACCAGAAAATCGATCTGAACGTCTAGTCCTTCGGAAGGGGACGAAAAACGAGTCTGACCCGTGTGCCTTCTGGCTGCGCACTCTAAAGATCCCAAGGCAGTTGAAAATAGTAAAAAGCAGGGCATTGCCCGGCTGCCTTGGTGTAAAACATTGGAGAAATTGGTTGATTTTCCATGTCCCACCCCTTGAAGACCAATTAGCCTTCTTGCATTTCTGAAGTCTGGTAAAAAAATGTAAATATGAATATGAATTTGAAACGAGGGAGATGGGGTGGGCACCACCCTCATAATGCTGGCCTCAGGGAAAGTTGAGGTCTGCACCACCTCATTCCCCTACGATCTCAGAATTATGGAACTATCTAGGTAGATGAAATCCAAAACAAGTTTGACTGCCCGCGTTTAAGCAAACAGGAACCAGAAAAAAACACGAAAGAAGAAAAAAGAATGCGTAGTAATACAACAAGACAACTGGCCTTTGCCAAGCGTAAAATCACAAACAACAAACACCAGATACAAAAATTTGGAGAAAAAGACTGAAACTTCCCTGGATGCTCCGTCCAGGGAAGTTTCAGTATTTCTTTCTCCTAATCTTACGCTTGACAAAGGCCACTTGGTGGAAAATTTGCGCCTTTCTTGTTTTGTTGTATTAAATACGCGTTTCTGTTCTTTTTTCGTGTTTTTCTGGTTCTTATCTGGGTAGACGTCAGGACCTGGCCAGCTTTTGGGTTTATGTGTAGGCTTAAGGCTTGTGCCGTGATCATTCTGGATCTTCTCCATCACATGGCACCCGCAAAGTTAGTGTATATGGAATTTATTCCGAACGTGGAGACGTCATCTTGAGAAACTGAAACTGAAACTGGTGGTCTGGGTCCTATCAAGCCCCCCTCGAGTGTTTCTTGTTCACTTTGACTTGAGGTTTGGAGTCAGACCTGATGACCACAGGGAAAGTCCTGCGACAGCTCAGAAAGACAGCAAACTTGGGATCCCTTTTGGGGCGTGTCAGCTCTTACTTTTCATTTCGGTTTCATTTTCTCAAGATGACGTATCCGTGCTCAGAATGAATTCCATACATAGGTGCCATGTGATGGAGAAGATCCAGAATGATCACGGCACAAGCCTTAAGCCTGCACATAAACCCACGAGCTGGCCAGGTCCTGAGGTCCTACCTAGACAGTTCCATAACCCTGGGGTCGTAGGGGAAGTGAGGTGGCAGAGACCTCAACTTTTCCCTTACTAGAAAGCAAAATAGACTGTGTCTAGAGCATCATGCCTGGCCCCTCTTGCGACCGTTTGCGCACCCCTTGTGGTTATAGTAAAACCAACGTTTGGAGCTTCCGACTGCAAAATGTCGAGAGTACGGTAAGGAGAGAAGAGCTGGTAGCTATGGTAGTAGGTGGCTAAGCTGAATGTCAGATAGAGAGATAAAGGCGAGGGAGGGCTCTTCCATTCTGTCTTGGTCCAGTGGCTGGGCTGGACCTGGTTGGTACGCGTTGTGTGGCTATGTCCCGGAATTTGTCGTATCTCCACCTAGCCATTCGGTTTATAAACAAGGTAAGTGATGACTGGGTCTTAAGGGGTTAACTGATGACTGGGTCTTAAGGGGTCACGCAGCGCGTGGCAAACTCTCCTTTGGGTTGGAATGGGTCATTCAACGACAGACCCCGTTTTGCTGGGTGAGCAGGAACTGGGAAGTAATTGTCCGGAGAGTGGCGAGGCATTGGTGATCTGGGTCCCATCCAGCACCCTCGAGTGCTGCTTGAACATTTACTGAAATGTAGATATTGTATTAAATGTTTAAGACAGGGTGTAGCGGACAGGATTCATATGAAAATAAGCCTGTAGCACCTCACGTCTGTCTTCAATCGAATTCACCTTAAAATGAGTCACGCTTCGATATTACTTGCATCGTACAGTATAGTATAATATTATTATGATATAGTGTAGTATAGTATAGTATAGTATAGTATAGTACAGTACAGTACAGTACTGTACTGTACAGTACTGTATTGTATTGTAATTGTATGTATGTATTGTATTGTATTGTATTGTATTATTATATATATTATATTATATTATATTATATATATATATATATTAATTTTATATTATATTATATTATATTATATTATATTATATTATATTATATTATATTATATTATATTATATTATATTATATTATATTATATTATATTTATTATTTATTATATTATATTATATATATTATATTATATTATATTATATTATATTATATTATATTATATTATATTATATTATATTATATTATATTATATTATATTATATTATATTATATTTATATTATATTATATTATATTATATTATATTATATTATATTATATTATATTATATTATATTGTATTTAGTTGTGTTGTATTGTGTTGAGTTGGAATGGACTGGATTAGATTGGATGGATAGAATGGGATTGGATAGAATTTAATTGTTAGTACGGGATTGGATGAGACAGGATGGGATGGCATGGGATTTGAATGGATGCGATGGGATAAGAGATAAAATGGGATTTCATGGGATGGGATAGGATGAGATGGGATTGAATGGAATCGATTGGGACGGGATGGCATTGGATGGGATAGGATTGAAAGGGATCGTTTTGGAAGGAATGGTATTTGATGGGATCGGATGGGACGGGATGAGATGGGGCTGGGCTGGAATGGATGGGACGGGATTGCATGGGATCGGTTAGGACATGATTGGATAGGACGAAATTGGTTTGGATTGGATTGGGATGGATGGAATTTGATGGGATGGAATAGGATTCGATGGATTGGTTTTGGATTTGTTTGGATTTGGTGAGAAGGGATGGAGTGGGATTTGATGGGGTGGGATTAGGATGGGATTTGATGGAATGGGTTGCGTTTGGATTTGGTTGGATTGGATGAGATGGGATGGGATGGGACGAGATGGGATTTGATGGAATAGGACTTGATGGGGTGGGATTAGGATCGGATTCCATCCGACTGAATGGTGACGTTACTTTGGTATCATGTTGCAGTGTCTACCTGTTCTTCGCCAGTATTGCCGATTCACTGAGTCTGGTCTACCTCTATCTCAACCTGTTATATCAGGTAATACTTGATGGTGGTAGTGGTGGTGGTGGTAGTGGTGGTGGTGGTGGTGTGTATGTGCGTGTGTGTGTGTGTGTGTGTGTGAGTGAGAGAGAGAGAGAGAGAGAGACAGACAGACAGACAGACAGAGTAGGAGAAAGAGAGAGAGAGAGAGACAGACAGATAGACAGACAGACAGAGTAGGAGACAGAGAGACAGCGAGAGCGAGAGAAAGAGAGAGATAGAGAGAGAGAAGAGAGAGAGAGAAAAGAAGAGAGAGAGAAAGAGAAAGAGAGAGAGAGCAATAGAAAGAGACAGAAAGAAGGCAGAAAGAAAGAAAGACAGAGACAGAGAGTGAGAAAGAGAGAGACAGAGAGTAAGTGAGACAGAGAGAGAGAGACAGAGAGACAGTGTGTGTGTATGTGAGTGTGTGTGTGTGTGTGTGTGTGTGTGTGTGTGTGTGTGTGTGTGTGTGTGTGTGTGTGTGTGTGTGTGTGTGTGTGTGTGTGTGTGTGTGTGTCTGTATGTGATTTGTGTTTGCTATAATCAAGCAATGTTTTGGGTTCCCATGCTTCCAGAAAAAAATGAGTGGTGTTTTACAATAGAAAATAGAACAAAATACAAAGTCAAGATTAGGGACTACGCAAAACATGTGATGAAATACTTGATTAAAAAACGATGCCATGAACAAAACACTTTGGAATCATCATCGTCATCATCTTCATCGTCATTGTCGTCGTTGTCGTCGTCATCGAAGCGAGATATCAGAAAATACAGAAATTTGATATCGAACCAGATTTCTCTTCCCACTCCACTTGACTTTCAGTGGTGGCTGAGTGCTAGTCTTTTAGAGGATAGAGTTGATGAATAGGATCAGAAAGTGAAAGGGTTAAGTCTTTGCTTTGCTGCCATGGCTGGTGACAGAACTCAGCCCTGCCTGTCCCCTCTTTTGAAATTTTGGAAAGAGCTTATATCGTTTCTATTCTCATTGTTGCTGTTAATTCCCTATACATATTTCTGATTACATGTATTCTTAGATCTTTTCGATCAGTGTTGAGCCTTTCTTGTTGGTTAATCAATTCTTCGTGTCTTACCCGATCGAAAGCTGTGGACAGCGAAGAAAACAAACCAGACAGCCTTGAAGGAGGCAAGATACAAGCAGATCATTGATAAAGAAGATTAAGAAAAAACAAGCAATATATATAGAACATCTTATGAAGAAAGAGAAATCAGAGCACCTGGTCACAACAAGAGGGCGGGAGATGTATTTGCAGCGACAAGGGATGGATTCGTATGGAGGGCCATGATCGCTAAAAACATGCGGCAGTGTACATGACGATAATGACGCTGATGTCATGGCTGACAATGTATGGTTAATGGTGATAATGATGATGGTGCTATGGAGACACATCAAAGATCGAGACTGAGTGACAGGGCTGTGCTCTATACGTTTACTACCATATCCTGGCGTCAGCCAGGCTCGGGCGATAAGGAACACCTGCAGTGTTGGGTCACGGGATTTGAGCAACACTTTCAATGACGCATCCATAAAGAGATCCATACCACTCGATAGAGGACCAGTATGCCTGCTCATCCCTTGAATTGTTATTGTTATTGTTGTTTAAATCCCAGCCGACTGCGTAGAGCCATATCGGGGCTATAACCACTTCAAAACATACACAATACTTCAACAAGAAAAAGAAAAGGAAAAGAAAATTAAGTATACATATCAATGCATTCACGCACATAATCGAAGGATATGTCCCTGGCGTTGACCATTCCGTCCAATGTAATGCACAGGGGATTTTAAAAACATACCTGAGTACAAATTTAAATATAATTAAGGACACTAAAACATACACAAAAACGGGCATAAATCACCTAAAATTGGTTCTGCATATCTCATATCCCTAGAGCCAAAAATGCACTTAACACACGTATCCAATTATCAACCCTAAGAGAAAGTATGTAAGACTTTATCGAACGCATACATGTGAATGGACCAGACCGTCAGCCAGCTACTGCGACCAAAATCAAAATTCAATTCAAAATAGCAACATGGAATATAAGAACAATGCTACAGAAAGGTAAATTAGAGAACATCGAAATGGAGATGGAAAGGCTTAACATTAGTATTTTAGGACTGGGGGAAGTGAGATGGAAGGGGCAGGCATGATAACATCAGGGAATATACAGTGATATACTCTGGTGGTAATTCACATGAAAGAGGAGTAGGCATCATAATGGACAAAGACAAATCAAAAGCAGTTAAGGGATACTGGGCAGTGTCCGACAGAGTTTTACTGGTCAAATTCGGAGGCAAACCTTTTGATATCAACATCATACAGGTGTATGCACCAACATCCGCAAGTACTCAGGAAGACATCGACAACTTCTACGAAGTTTTAGAGAAGGCCAAGGTCCAATGTAAATCACAAGAAGTTACAGTCATAATGGGAGATTTTAATGCTAAAGTGGGACAGGATAGGGTGGAGGATATAGTTGGACCTCATGGCCTTGGTGCACAAAATGAAAGAGGGGGGAAGCTTGTAGAATGGGCACAGATGAATGAGTTCATAGTAGGAAACACCTGGTTTGAGCAGCCTAACAGAAGAAAATGGACTTGGATGAATCCAGGAGATAACACCAAAAATCAAATTGACTACATTCTGATCAACAAAAGATTTAGAAATTCTTTACTGTCAGCAAAAACACTACCAGGCGCAGACTGCAACAGTGACCACAATCCGGTAGTGGGAAGGTTTAGGCAGAAATTGAGGAAAAGGAAACAGACCAAAAGCAACATCAAACTAAACCTTGGACTCTTAAAGTCAGATGAAATGATACGTCAAAAATTTAATGTACATGTTCAAAACAAATTCAGTGCTCTGGAAGACGTTGGTGACAGTGAGGAACAATGGACAAAGTTGAGAAGTTCTATAAATGAAGCTTGTGAAGAAATCCCTAAGGCAAATAGAAACGCAAAACGAGTTGGATGACTAATGAAATTTTGGGCCTGATGGAAGAAAGGAGGAAGGCAAAGAGAAACGAGGAGATATACAGTAAGATAAACAAAGAAATCAGGTATAGGTGCAATGAAGCTAAGGAAGCTTGGCTGAACACAAAATGCAAAGAGATAGAAGAACGACACAAAATGGATCCTCAGGGTATGTACAGACGAATTGAAGAAATTGTCCACAGGAAAAATACATGCACATCAACTGGTTGCTTAAAATCGAAAGATGGCACGCTTATCATGGAAAAAGACAAAATATTAGACAGATGGGGAGAGTACATTAAAGACCTTTTTGAGGATGACAGAAACGAAGAACACATTATAAAAAAGAAAATATTAGACAGATGGGGAGAGTACATTAAAGACCTTTTTGAGGATGACAGAAACGAAGAACACATTATAAAAAAGAACTTTGAAGGACCACCCATAATGAAAGATGAAGTTAGAGCAGCACTGAAAAAGATGAAACCAGGAAAAAGCCCCAGGACCAGACAACATTACTACAGAGATGATTGAAGCCCTGGAGGAATTTGGCATAGAAAAAATAACAGTCCTCCTAAATGAAATTTATGACACTGGAAAAATCCACAAAGATATGTCAAAATCAATTTTCATTGCACTTCCAAAGAAGACAGTGGCTATAGAATGCGAACTCCATCGCACAATCAATTTGATGAGTCATGTAACAAAAATCCTGTTAAGAATAATCATGATGAGGACAAGGAATAGAATCAAAACAGAAATAGCAGAAGAACAGTGTGGATTTGTGGAGGGGAAAGGAACTATTAATGCCATATACATCCTAAGAACTATCATAGAGAGGTCAATTGAGATGACTAAGGATTTGTTTTTATGCTTTGTTGACTATACCAAGGCTTTCGATCGGGTACGACATGATGAATTGATCAACCAACTGGAGAGACTCAATGTTGATGGAAAAGATCTACGAATAATCAGGAATATGTACTGGGAACAAACAGCTGCAATGAGAATAGAAAACAATATAAGCTCTTTTCAAAACATCAGAAGAGGAGTCAGACAGGGTTGTGTTTTGTCACCAGATCTGTTTTCACTATATAGCGAAAACATCATGAGAAACCTAGAAGAAGACCCTGGATTAAAGTTTGGAGGGAAAATGATAAACAACATTCGGTGCGCAGATGAGACCGTGCTAATTGCAGAAAATGAAAGGGACCTACAAAACCTTGTGAATATACTAGAAACAAAAAGCAAAGGTAAGGGGTTGGAACTAAACAGCAGGAAGACTGAATTCATGGTGATCAGTAAAAAACATGAAATCCCCTCGTGCAAAATAAAAACAAATGGCACAACCTTGACACAGTTTAATAAGTTCAAATACCTGGGAACGGTCATTTCATTAGACGGCAGAAGCACATCGGAAATAGCTGGCAGAATCGGCCAAGCCAAAACAGCATTCAAGAAGATGACAAGCATTCTTACCAACAAATGCTATCAATTAACATCAGAAAGAGAGTCCTTGAATGTTATATAGAACCAATACTGTTGTACGGATGCGAGGCGTGGACAGTCAGCAAGCAAAGCCAGAGCAGAATCGAGGCAGCCGAGATGTAGTTTCTCAGAAGAATGTTGAGAGTTCCATGGACAGCAAAGAAAACAAACGAGACAGTCTTGATGGAGGCAGACACAAATAGATCACTCATAAGGAAGATTAGGAAAAGACAAGCAACATTTATATGCCATTTTATGAGGAAGGGGATTTGGAGCACCTGGTCACAACGGGAAAGCTGGAGGGAAAGAGAGCACCAGGTAGACCCAGGGAGAGAATGCTGGACGGACTTGCAGAGTGGCTGGGGATGAAGAGGGTGGGGGAGATGCTGGGGGCAACGAGAGATAGAGGTGGTTGGAAGTCCATGGTCGCCAACGCCATGTGGCAGGGCACCTGATGATGATGATGATGATACATGTGAACGGACCAGCAAGGCAGAAAATGATAGGAAGAAATGACAGGAAGCAAAGGAGGAAGAAAGAACAAAGAACAAAGAGAGTGACAGACAAGACAAACATTTCTAGCACAGAATTTCCAGAAGTTGTGGATACTATTTATACTGAAAGAACCCCCGGCATCCTCAAGGGGGAGGGAGAGGGGAGGGCATTCGTCGAATGGACATGAGAGTTTGTCATGTCGAGTGAGATCAACCAGACTACTTTGTCAGTTATGTGAATGTGATATGCTTCAGACCCAGCAGATTTCCATATTTTTCTCCTTCCCCAACCTCATCTCCTGCCTGATAATGTCAATAACGGTCCAAACGGCTGCCCGCATGTCTCCTTGGATCATGGTTGTCTTTTCTGTGGACAGGTTAGTGTGAATTCACACACACACACACACACACACACATACACCCCACACACAACACACACACACACACACACAACACACACAACATACACACACACACACATACACACACACACACACACAACACACACACACACACACACACATCATCATCATCATCATCATCATCATCATCATCATCGTCGTCGTCGTCGTCGGCGTCATCGTCGTCGTCATCATCATCATCATCTTCTAATGTCATGACCAGTGTGGCTTCACTGAAATGTCTGATTATGACCAGCCGCCGTGGTGTAGTGGTTAGCGCAACAGACTACTGACTGGCAGGTTGTGGGTTCGGATCCCCATCAGTCCCTTAAAAAATCGTCGTGGGATTTTTCGGCTCTATCCGGCTCCTACCCAGAGTTGGGCGTGCTATGGGCTCATTGGGAAGACTGGGACCACACAGTCGAGTCTCATCCACAGGTGTCTGTATCTATCGGGACTGGTTGACGCCAGGATATATGATGATAGTAAGCGTGGAGTACAGCCCTGTAACGTAGTCTTAATCCTAGATGGAATTCCATGGCATCATGATTATCATCCTCATCGACAACATCATGATCGCATCGTAAAAACATTCCAGCTTCAGTGGCCATTAAGGTGGCGTTGAAAATGGGACCAAAAAAAAAAACAAAAAGCACAAAGGTAACTCCCTGAGTACAATGATCCTGAAAAAAGGTCTGGCCATGTGTAACGGGTTCGCGGGTCCAAGTGAGTTTGAAGAACAGTGCTATAATGGGCTAAGGTTCATTTGCTTACTACAGCCCAGCTGATTACTAGCGCCGTCTCAGGGCTAACACCACGTTAAAAACGAGACCCAAGTAATGCTATAATAATGATGAAAAGAATGAAAAATGATAACGATAATGATCATAATAATAATAATGATGATAATAATAATATATAAATAAAATGATATTGATGATGACAACGACAATAACAACAACAACAGCAGCAACAACAACAGCAACAGCAACAACAACAACAACAACAGCAATAATAACAACAACAATAATGATAATAATACTGATAGTAATAATAATAATGATAATAATAATAATAATAAAAGCACGTCTCACTTGTATCACACATCCACATTTTGGCACGAATGAGTTAAAGTTCACTTAAAACAAAACATTTAAGATAATTCCATAAACGTGCTGCAATCATCATCATGCTCTGTCCCAAAGGTAACTGTGTATTACAAAAAAAACAAAAAACAAAAAAAACCTTAATCGAAATACATTTGCTTGAAGAAAAAGATTTTATCTTTTATAAGTGTACATTTGTACACAAAGCTGTACACTCAAAAACACCACACTATCTAAAAGTATCTCCTCCCCCCCAAAATAGAGCAAAACAACGACAACAACAACCAAACCCAAAACAAAAACTAGAGCACTCTCACCACACCAGAAATCGCCTTTCAGTGCACCACTGTCAAGAACTTACCTTTTCAAGGACAGCAATTTTTCCTTTCCTTCTTTCTTTCTTTCTTTCTCTATTTCTTTCTTTCTTTTTGGTTTTTGTTCTGTTCTCTTCTTTGGAAGGAATTACCAAACTCCCTTCCTCAATCACTCCCAACAATATCTTTCAAATTCAAACTGAAGTACATGTATGACTTACCATGGTAGATTGTGAAACCAGTCTGTAGCTGACCATATGAATAGAATGTTGGCACTGCTAACGTGTATGGCAGTTGTCTGTTCATTTTCAATTTCTCAAGATGACGTCTCCTCGCTTGGAACGAATTCTATATGCACTAACGTCACAGGTGCCACGTGTATGGTGACCGTGGCACATGCTTTAAGACTGCTCATAAACCCATGAGCTGGCCAGGTCCTGTGTTGTCTGTGCCAGCACAGAAGATATGTTTTTTAATCTGATAAAGAGGGCTTCTGTTTTACTGTCAATCAGTTTTGCACGATACTGCAATCTTCCCACGCCTCTCTTAATACCCCCCCCCCCCCCTTTATTTTTTGGTAGTTCTTTTCGCACGCCACATAACTGTTTAATTATTCTTGGTCAGAAAAAAAATGTGCAATGTCTCTTTCAAATTTTTCATAACCCAGGATTCGTTTTCGTTTTGTTGTTATTGTTTTTTGTTTGTTTGTTTGCCTGTTTTTTGTGTGTGTGTGTTTTTTAATACATTTTCACTTATTCCTTTTCTCACACATGACGGAGCAGAAGGGAAGATTAAGTCTTTTCTCCTATATTTTGTATCTGGTGTTTGTTTGTTTGTGATCTTACATTTGACAAAGGCCAGTTGGCCGAAAATTTGCGCCTGTCTTGTCTGTTGTATCAAATATTTGTTCTTATTCTTTTTTCGTGTTTTTTCTGGTTTCAAATTTTCACTGTTTGTGTGGGCACATCTATGTATATCCTCCTGATGATATTTTAACCAGACTCATCGCCATGGTGCTCCCCCTGAAAAGAAAACAACTGTGCACTGTTCGGAATGCCTATATCTCCTGTGGACTGGTGTGCTTCGTTTCGCTTGCCCAGGAAATCCCTCTGGCGCTCAACATTACTTACTACGTCATTGGGGACCAACGCCTCTGTTCAACGAAGTTTGATTTCTTGTCCCAGTGGAGCATAGTGGAGTCCTTCGTCAATACATTACTTCCCTGTTTGCTTCTTCTAATCCTCAACTCGTACACCTTGGTCATCATCAAAAAAGGGCTGAGGACAAGGTGGGTGACATTATTTTTTCACTATTTCCCTTTGTTGTTGTTTTTTTTTTAACATGGGGCTATTGTTTCATATCGACCAGAGGTGAATGTATATACATATACAAATACATATACATATACATATACATATATACACAAATATACATATGTATATATTTATATACATACATATATATATGTGTGTGTGTGCGTGTGTGCGTGTGTGTGTGTGTGTGTGTGTGTGTGTGTGTGTGTGTGGTGGTGGTGTGTGTGTGTGTGTGTGTGTGTGTGTGTGTGTGTGTGTGTTGTGTGTGCATGCATGTATCTGTGTGTGAGTGTGGGCGTGAGGAAAAATACGTCATTCAACAGACTCTCACAACAACAGACAGACACATTTCCTCTTTCATTTAACAGAAATGAAAGAAAATGCAATCAGCTCATGATATCAATCAATCATTTATTTGAGGGGATTTTTCATTAAATAAACTTCTCATGATCTCATCATCATCATCATCATCATCATCATGTGCCCTGCCGCATGGCGTTGGCAATCACGGCCCTCTATATGCATCTTTCCTTTGCCGCTGTAAGTGCATCTTCCATCCTCTCTGTCCCCAGCCACCCTGCAAGTCCGTCTAGAGATCTCAATCATAAATAATCTATCCACAAAAGAAGTATTCACATTTTAAAGCCACCAACCTCATCACAATGCAGGGGCACCACATTTGATTCATGACAGGATAATCAGAATCACCCTCTGCATAACAAAAGCCTTCTCTTCAACATATTCCAGCTGTCTCAAATCTCTTTTGGTCACGATTTGAATATTAGAAATGCTCCGACTTCTGAGTTTTATTCAGGAAAGCCTCTCCCAATCAATGTCTTCTTTTCTATAGAGAGCGAACTACAGACAAATTAATTCACACGAAAGTCTGTACTTTTTCAAACAAATAGCAATAAGTTAGTGCCATGACTGTCAAATGGATCCAAGGTCCATCCACAGTACAGAACTCAACAATACCATACAAAACTGATGGGCAACAAACACGTCCTATCTTCTTATATGATTGAGCTCTCTAACTTCTAAATTCAAAATCACAGCTGATAAAGAACTTTTTAAAAACAGCTCTCGTTTCACAAGAAAGGTCACTCCACTTTACACAAAGTGGATAATGTCACTTTATATCATGCTTGTACATCACGTCTTCCAAATATCCAAAACTTTCATCCACAAAAACACAGGAACAACAAAAACTACTTGCTTGTTCCTGTCAGTGTATGTGTGTGAAAGTGTGTGCGTGTGTGTCGTCGTGTCACCATATTACTTATAGTCTTTGTTTTCCATCGACAAAGTAGTCTATGTCACAAGTTGGTTATGGGTGGTTAAAATGGAATATAAAATGTGTTCTGTCCTTGGCAATGTGCACATCCTTGAGTCACAGGAGATACATGTCTAGCCTTGGATGCTGAGCACCTGGTAATGCGTCTTAACGTTTTGATGATACCATGGAAATCCAAAAATGTGCGACTGCCCGTGTTCAAGCAATCAGGAACCAGAAAAACATGAAAAAAGAATCAAAACGCGTATTCAAGACAACCAAACAAGACAGGCGCAAATTTTCGCCTTTGTAAATTGGCCTTTGTAAAGCATGAATGTAATAAGATCACAAACAAACACCAAACACCAAAAACAGGAGAAAATGACTGAAACTTCCCTGCTGCTTCGTCCAGTGGGAGAAGAGGACTCCTCTTCTATATGATCAGACAATGGATGCACCCAGTTGATGACCTATTTGGATGTAGAACAGTGTCAGTTGTGGCTGAACAAGCCGATTCTTAAGTGGCAATATTTGACATTGACGCTGCACCTGAAAGCCGAAATGTGTCGCTGGCTGGTCGCTGCCACCACTTTCCTGCTCTCTGTCAATCTTTTTTCTGATGACAGACCACAGTCAAAGTTAAATTTCTCTTCGTCATGCAGTTGCCGGATCATAGTCAAAGTTCGTTTCTATTCATCAGTGCAGTTGCCGGATCACAGTCAAAGTTCGTTTCTCTTCATTGGTACAGTTGTCGGACCATAGTCAAAGTTCGTTTCTCTTCATTGTGCAGTTGTCGGACCATAGTCAAAGTTCGTTTCTCTTCATTGGTGCAGTTGTCGGACCATAGTCAAAGTTCGTTTCTATTCATAGGTGCAGTTTTTGGACCATAGTCAAAGTTCGTTTCTCTTCATTGGTGTAGTTGTCGGACCACAGTCAAAGTTCGTTTCTCTTCGTCAGTGCAGTTGTCGGACCATAGTCAAAGTTCGTTTCTCTTCATTGGTGCAGTTGTCGGACCATAGTCAAAGTTCGTTTCTCTTCATTGGTGCAGTTGTCGGACCATAGTCAAAGTTCGTTTCTCTTCATTCGTGCAGTTGTCGGACCACAGTCAAAGTTCGTTTCTCTTCGTCAGTGCAGTTGCCTGTACGTACAGCTTATCACCAGGCGCAGCGATTTGTATTTGTCTCTTCACATGTGTCCATACTGACATCAGAGGACTTCAGGTCACGCTTGCAGACATCTCTGTGTCGCAATAGTGCGTGTCTTGTGGTCGGGATCCCGTATCAAGCTCTCCATACAGGATATCTTTTGGGCTGCAGGATTCTGGACATGGCCAAGCCAGCGCAGTTGTCATAGTGTGAAGAGGGCATACAATGCTTGGCATGCTGGCCAAGTTCAGGAAGTCATTGTTTGGCAACTGGTCCTTCCAGGAAATGCTCAGGATCTGGCGCAAGCAATGCAGGTGGGAGGTATCAAAGCGGTGGTCTTAGCGCAAGTAGGTTGTCCCACTCTCACTGCCATAGAGAAAGGTACTTGGTATGCAGGCTCTGTATGCTTCATTCTTGTTGACTGTGGTGCAGCGATAGCTTTCTTATCTGCTTGCTGAGCTCTGGGTCGAAGGACGGGTTGCTGGAGATTGTGGATCCTAAGTAGATGAGAAGCATTCTTACCAACAAATGACCATCAATTAACATAAGGAAGATTAGGAAAAGACAGGCAACATTTATAGGCCATTTTATGAGGAAGGGGGAATTGGATCACCTGGTCACAACAGGAAAGCCAGAGGGAAATAGAGCACCAGGTAGACCCAGGGAAAAAATATTGGACAGACTTGCAGAGTGGCTGAAGACAGAGAGGGTGGAAGATGTGTTTGTGGCAACAAGGGATAGGTGCATATGGAGGGCCATGATCGCCAATGCCATGTGGCAAGGTACTTGATGATGAATAAGATACAACTTGGAGGATGCCATCAACAATACTGATGCAGGAGTCCTGCTGTTATTTTGCCCATGATCTCTGTCTTCTTCAGACCGATTCTTAGGTTAAACGTCTGACAAACATGTGCTAGATCGCTGACTATTCTGGTATACATGTAAGCATCTTACACAGCGTATGTATAATTAACATTCCAAGCATTACAGAATAATACGATAAATCTGTACTAATACAATTTTCATGCATTTCCTTACATTCTAAATTATCAGGTGAAATTAGAAAGTAAAAAGTATTGATAAACGTGTGAAACTGGTCGGCTTGGGAGGGAGGGAGGGATTGTTTGGCACAAAGAGTAGATATATATGTTTGGAACAGATCTTTTATTTCACGTGTTAGTTAATTGCTTACTTATTGGCTACTTGTCTGATTTGTTGGTTGATTGTAGCTCTCGGAGCCTTCTGTGGTGCCTACAAACGTAAGATTTACGGAGGTAGTTTGACACCCGTTTCAGCCCAATATAAATGGGAGAGAAGTACTGAGTGATGTTGTCAGACTCAGAGATGGTTCATAAAAGTGACTGGCTTCCCTTACATATGACTTTTTGACGTATGCAACCCTCACCAGATTGATTTTATTTATCTGAAAAAAGAAACTGCTTTTCAGCAAAATGCTGACACCACGACTGTCATGCAATGCTGTATGTTTTCAATCTTTGAAAGGATGTGAGTTGAGTCAAGAACTTATAAATGACAGTAGGATGATTCAGATGACAATTCTGACACAAGAAGAGGTTGCAAACAGCAGTAGTTACTTGCTGTTGGTATGAAATGTGCACCAGACAGACCCAACACGACAATATTGATTTTACGAGCACGTGACACAAAGGGTTTGTGGCCTTACAATACTGGCAGCTAGCCAACAACTTCACACGTTCAAACAGATAGGAGGACATTGCAGAATACCACAACACTTTCAGTGAGTAGTATTGGAAGTGGCAAGGGGAGGACTAGGTTGATGGAGTGGGGCGGCAGCAGCGACGACGAGTCAACACACTTAGTGAACTAGTACACTGCAGTTCTTTGTAGCTTGTCAGTTGTCAGTAATATGTCTTTAGGAGGTCAGCCAAAGTCTGAATAGTTTTAGATTTCGTCAGGAGGGTCATATCTTCTATAATTTCCTTGGTTTTTTTTCGGTTTTTTTTTTGGTTTCTGTCGTGAGCGGTTATGAGTTTTATATGGAAATTTCCACAAAATATTACAAACATGTAGTACATAAATCATTTGCAAATACGTCTAGTCATGCGTAATGCGTCATTCTGTGTAATTTCATGCATAGATTCCCATAAATCTGGAAGCAACAGTTTGTTTTAATGTACTTGGTTGCGATGCAATGTTTTTCCCCGGCACACGGAAAACACCTGATGTCAAAAAACGTCGGCACTCAAGGGTTAACTGCTTCAGATGGTGGCTTCAATATTCAAATGGTCAAGATGTTAGATTTCCAGTTGAAGGATTTGAGTTTGAATCTGCCTGGGGTAGCGCTGGTGGATGAATCACCCAGGCCAACATATGTTCAGATTTTTCAATGCCTGAATCCCCATAGTGTGTTTTATACACTCAGAACATAAAATACGTACGTTAAAATTCCTGTCAGCAAGGTGTAGTGTCTGCTAGTTAGGGAAAAACAAAATTATTCTATCATACACATCCACCAGAAATGGAGAATGCCGACTGTGCAGCAAGATAAAGTGTGCACAGTTTAAGCTAAACAATGTTTTACATGCATCTGAAAAACCATCAAAGTGTGCACAGTTTAAGCCAAGCAACATGTTTTTTACATACATCTGAAAAAAAAACATCGTTCACACAGGGGAATTGGTGCATTGTATGATTAATGTTGACTATAATGACTGCACTGTTCTTGATGATGATTGTAATGTTATGACCATGACAATGATATAATGACAACGATAAAACAACGGACAACACCTGCATTACTACTACTGCTGCTGCATTGTACTGATGCTACTACTACCACCACCACCATCACCACCATCAAAACCATCACTACCATTACTGCCACCATCACCACTGTCACTAACCTTAAAACCGTCACGACACTGCTACTACTATTATGACTATACTAAGTGTGATGATACTGTACAGGAGGACAATGATGGATGGTGGCACAAACTGCATGGCTCAAGCAACAGTCGATGAACCCAAGAGACAAAGACAACAGGCAGGGCCTTACAAACGCACAGATGTGACCAGCATGCAGTCAGAAACACTCCACAGCCAAACAGAGGCAAACTCTGGACAGACAGCACACAGCTACGAACATGGAGAATCAAGTCACACGCAGGAAGGTGATAACCAAAGGGCAGAAGCCAGTCCTGGATACGCAGAAGAAGAGAGCCATGAACAAGGAGAAATGAGTAGACAACAAGAAGGACAGAGCCAACAGACTGGAGCCAACCAAGAACCCAACAGACAGAGCCAACAGACTGGAGCCAGCCATGAGCCCAACAGACAGAGCCAACAGACCAGAGCCAGCCATGAGCCCAACAGACAGAGCCAACAGACTGGAGCCAGCTGTGAGCAGAACAGACAGAAGCAACAGAGAGAGGCGAACCGCGAAGAGCGTGAGGTGACCAAAATGACCAAAGCTCTGCTCACTCTTCCCGTCTTCGCCTTCATCACGCTCACTCCTCACACCCATGGTCACCAGCGTACTGTTCATTATCAGCAGGGTAATGATAACAATAATAATAATAATAAAAATATTAATAATAAAAAGAATAAGAATTTTTAATAATCCATTGTGAAAGCATACTAAAATCAAATTCTCTCTCTCTCTCTCTCTCTCTCTCTCTCTCTCTCTTTCTCTTTCTCTCTCTATCTGTCTGTCTTCTCTCTCTCTTTCTCTCTGTCTCTCTCGGTCGCTCACTCACTCTCCACCTCTCTTTCTCGTTATTTTCGTTCTCTTTCTCTCGATATCTCTCATTTTCTTCTTCTTCTTCTTTCTTCTCTCTCTCTTTTCACTCTCTCTCACTCTCTCTCTCTCTCTCTCTCCTCTGATTCTATATCTATAACTTATGCGCGTTTTCTTTTTTCTTTGTATTGCTAGTACCACGACTGTTATTGTTGTGCTGTCATTGTTGCTTTTGTCATTATTGTTAGGGGTTGACATTATTTGCTTTCCATGTATCTGCTTCGTCTCTCGTGCATTTGTTATTGAAGCGTTTGACTAACTAATGTACAGAAGCTAATATTTTATCATAATTAATTTTTGTAGTTTTTTCAACATTGTATGTTTTAGGGCTTATCGATGTTTAAATTAAGAAAATACGCTTAAATCATACGTGTAGGGTAGCAGTGACAAGTTGTATGACACGTCCAGCGGGACCTTATGCTACTATTCATGGATAATGCATAATAAGGAGTGTTTAAATATGAAAATCTCTCTCTCTCTATCTGTCTCTATCTCTCTCTCTCCGTCCCTCTCTCTGTCTCTCTCTCTCCCTATTTTCTCTCCCTCTCCCTCTCTTTCTCTCTCTCCTTCTTTTTCTCTCTCTCCCCTTCTGTCTGTCTGGCTCTCTCTCCCTGTCTGTGTCTCTATCTCTCTGTCTGTCTCTCTCTGTCTCTCTGTCTGTCTCTCTGACTCTGTCTCTCTGTCTGTCTCTTTGTCTCTATCTATCTGTCTCTCTCTGTTTCTCTCTGTGTCTCTCTGTCTCTGTGTCTGTTTGTTTGTCCCTATCTCTCTGTCTGTCTCTCTGTCTGTCTGTAAGTCTCTCTCTCTCTCTTTCTCTCTGTCTGTTTGTCTGTGTGACTGTCTGTCTGTCTCTCTCTCTCTGTCTCTCTGCTTCTCTACCTCTCTATCTCTCTGTCTCTGTATCTCTGTCTGTATGTCTCTCTGTCTCTGTCTCTTTGTCTGTCTGTCTGTGTCTGTCTCTCTCTCCTCCCTCTCTCTGTCTCTCTCTTCCCTATTTTTTATCTCCTTCTCCCTCTCTTTCTCTCTGTCTGCCTCTCAGTCTCTCTGTCTGTCTCTCTGTCTCTCTCCTTGTCTCTATCTCCCTGTATCTCTGTCTCTCTCCCTGTTTCTGTCAGTCTGTCTGTCTTCTGTCTGTTTGTCTCTATCTGTCTGTCACTCTCTGTTTCTCTCTGTGTCTCTCTGTCTCTGTCTCTGCTGTCTGTTTGTTGTCTCTGTCTGTCTGTCTCTCTGTCTGTCTGTGTAACTCTCTCTCTCTCTCTCTCTTTTCTCTCTGTCTGTCTGTGTGACTGTCTGTCTGTCTGTCTCTCTCTGTATCTCTGCTTCTCTACCTCTCTACCTCTCTGTCTCTGTATCTCTGTCTGTATGTCTCCCTGTCTCTGTCTCTGTCTCTTTGTCTGTCTGTCTGTGTCTGTCTGTCTGTCTCCTCCCTCTCTCTGTCTCTCTCTTCCCTATTTTTTATCTCCCTCTCCCTCTCTTTCTCTTTTCTGTCTGGTCTCTCTCCTTGTCTCTGTCTCCCTGTCTCTCTGTCTCTCTCCCTGTTTCTGTCTGTCTGTCTGACTGTCTGTCTGTCTGTCTGTCTGTTTCTGTCTCTGTCTCTCTCTCTCCATTTCCACTCTTTCCCTTTTTTCTGTGTTGCATTATCTGTTTCAAAGGTCTCTCTTTGAGTTTGTCCGGGTAGGTACTTACCAGGCAGTTATTTCTGCCCTGAAGGTCTTAACTCTTTGTTGGTTGGTTGTTCTGTTTGTTGTTTGTAAGTTTGGCTTGTATATTGTTTGTTTTTTGTTCGTTTTGTTTGTTGCTGTTTGTTTAATTGTTTTGTAGTTTGTTTGCTTGTACGTTGCTGTTCTATGTTTTGTTGTTTGTTTATTTTATTAGTGTTTTTGCCGAAAGGGGAATTAGAACACCTGGTCACAACAGGTAAGCTGGAGGAAAAGAGAACACCAGGTAGACCCTGGGAGAAAATATTGAACGGACTTGCAAGGTAGCTGAAGAAGAGAGGGTGGGAGATGTCCTTGCAGCAACAGGGGATAGATTCCTGTGGAGGGCCATGGTTTCCAACGCTATGCGGCAGGGCACACGATGATGATGATGATCTTTGCTGGTTTTGTTTTTGTATGACGTGTATTGTACTTGTTTGTTTGCCTGTTTCTTTGTTTTGTTTATTGCTTATTTCTTGTTTGTTTTGTTTGTTGTGTCTTTGTTGTTTGTTTCGTTTCTTGTTTTTGTTTTGTTTCTTTCCTGTATGCTTTTTTTGTTTGTTTGTTCATCTTCAGTTTCTTTGCTTGTTTTTTTTCTTTCCCAGGCAGGCTATCTCACTTTCGTATGAGTTTCTATCCACATTTAAGATAGCTAACATTCATTAGGAAGACTGGAACCACACAGTGTAATCTTATCCACCTTGTGGATGTGCCATTTAGAGTTTTGCTCGAATTACCTGACCAGCACTGCAGGTGTCTGCATCTCTCAGGCTTGCTGATATAAAGTAAGCGCAGAGTACAGCTCTATTATGAAAACTCCGTCTTAGATGGAACTCCACTGCATCATGATAATCGTATCCCTGTTATCAGGAAATCATGAAACATCATCATAGTATCTTACATTTTTGTACCCATTTTCATGCCTAAGGTAAATTGTTATTGTTACTGTTGTTTAAAGCCCAGACGATTGCGTAGAGCCATATCAGAGGTATAACCACTTCAAAACAAACAAAACTTCAACAGGAAAAAAGAAATAGAAAAGAAAATTTAGTACATATATCAATGCATTCGCGCACTTAATCTAAGGACATGCCCCTGGCGTTGACCGCTCCGGCCAATTTATCGTACAGGGGATTTAAAAAACACATCTGAATAGAAATTCAAGCTTACCTAAGGACACCAAACCATAAAGCAAACGGGCTTGAATTACCTAAAATTGCTTCTGCCTATCTCTCCTCCCTAGAGCCAAAATATGCACTTAATATATGTATCGAATGATCAATCCTAAGGATTAGTACGTAAGACTTTATCGAACACTTACAGGTGAATGACACCAGCATGGCAGAAAGTGATAGGATGAAATGACAGAAAGCAAAAGAGGAAGACAGAAACAAAAGAGAGTGAACAGAAAAGAGGAAATTTCTAGCACAGAAATTCCAGAAGCTGGGGATATTATTTATACTGAAAGAGCCCCCCAGCATTCCCACAGGGGGACAAGAATAGATTGAATTTGGAATCTGTGGAGTTTTTGGTTCATGAGGGCTGTAGTTGGAGGAACGTGTTGGTGGTCTTTTTATGGGAGGGGGGATCGCGCATTCAGTCTGGTCCCGCAGGGTCCTTAATGAGTTGAATCAGAACAGACACTGCTCATCTCCACCAAAGCAAAATCTCCCCTGTTAGGTGACCCTATGGTAGCTTAACATCGTTGGCTCCAATGAGTTTCCTGGCATTGGAATTTGCACTGAATGAACGTGTGGTTTGGGTGCGTATTGAAAACGTTAAGATAAGTAGTGTGGGATCTCCAAAGTCATTACAGCTCACATTTACAAGACACACAGACCATGCACACATACACACACTGAGAGACAAGGCAGACTGACACACACACACTGACAGACAAGGCAGACTGACACACACACAGACATAGACACAGACACAGACAGACAGACAGACGGACGGACAGACAGACGGATACACAAACACACACATATCCCACACACAAACAGACAGACCCACAGACCCACACATAGACACAGGCATACAGACTGACCTACAGACAGATATGCACACACAGAGACTAACAGACACACACAGACAGACAAAGGCAAACAGATAGACAGGCAGGCAGACAGACAGACAACACACACACAACACATACAATACACACACACACACACACACACACACACACACACACACACACACACACACACACACACACACACACACAGGCACAGAGACAGATACAGACACAGACACAGACTGACAGACAGACAGGCAGGAGCAGGACAGGCACGACAGACAGACACACAACACAGGCACGCACACACACACACACACACACTACACACACACACACACACACACACACACACACACACATATATATATTATATATATATATATATAAAACACATATATATATATGTGTGTGTGTTACATATATATATATACATATATGTATACATACATATACATATATATATATAGATATATATGTACACACACACACATATGTATATACGTAGTATGAAAATATGAATACACACACTTTTACATGCACACAAATGAATACCCACTAACAGAGTCTAACATACACACACGTACATCTCTGCTCCTCACCCTGTACATATGTGAATGAGTATATATACATAAATGATTACACAATGCCACAGGATCACTAGTTAGAAGTGACCATAAACTGCATGCCAGTTTTCTCAAAACATAATCAAGTGTTTGGAGACAGACTGGCCGTGGTGGTGGTAACATGAGATCAATCAGTTTATATTTCGTGAAGTTCGAACTAATAATGTAAGCAGACCTAAACGCTGTGACAAATGAGAGATTATTCTAAACAAAAAAAATATTATATGGATCAAAACATTTTTTAAATTTCAAAAGATTAGGGAAATGAAAGCTAAATGGTTTCAAATAAGACAAATAGTGTATATACTTGCAACAACAAAAATTGTTTGGATGAAAACGTGCAATACATGTAGACACAATAACATATGTTCTTCTTTGAAGAAGGGTACAGGATAGCTTGTGATACGTACCCTGGAAATGTAAAGGATTGCAAGTGTTTTAGAAACACCTCATAACAGTCTTGAATAATGTTTGCTCCCATTTTACCTCTCAAAGTTTTATCGAAATGATCGTATTGTGTGGCATGGCACCAACTTCAAATAAGACAATATTGCAGATTCAATTACGTTCTAAGCAAAGTTCTATATTTACTTACAAGTACAGACACGAAAGGCTAGATTATACATCAGTTTATTCAAAAAGTATCTGAAACAGTTTTTGACACAGAAAAACACAAAGCATTGACTAACATGGCATATAACCAACTTACAAAGCTGCTGGTTTTCCTAAAGGCAATAGCAGATACATTATGTAGACCGTTGAAATGTCTATTGTTGGTTTTTGTAGATCAGACAATAGTAGATAAATTATGTAGACAGATGAAATGTCTACGGTCGGTTTATGTGGGTAAGACAATAGCAGATAAATTATAGTAAACTGTTGAAATGTCTACGGTTGGTTTAGGTAGATCAGACAATAGTAGATATGTAGACTGTTGAAATGTCTATGGCTGGTTTATATAGATACATAATGTATCTGCTATTGCCTTTAGGAAAACCAGCAGCTTTGTAAGTTGGTTATATGCCATGTTAGTCAATGCTTTGTGTTTTTCTGTGTCAAAAACTGTGGACGTCTCCACCGACTTTGGCACAATCTGCCTCCTGCTGTGCCAGTCCGACACCACTTTCGTCTTCTGTTCTCGTCTCCTTCTCTGCCGTCTTCGCCTTCGCCTTCTGTCCCGCCGGTGCCGCCTTCGCCTTCTGTCCCGCCGGTGCCGCTTTCGTCTTCTGTCCCGCCGGCGCTGCCCTCATCTTCTGTCCCGCTGGTGCTGCCTTTGTCTTCTGTCCCACTGGTGCCGCCTTCGTCTTCTGTCCTGCGGGTGCCTCCTTCGTCTTCTGTCCCGTCGTTGCTGCCTTCATCTTCCCCCCCGCTGGTGTCGCCTTCGTCTTCTGTCCCGTCGGTGCTGCCTTCGTCTCCACCTCGGCCGCCGCATTGTGATAAACTAAAACTATGCCTTTTTAACGCTCAGTCAACATGCACTGATGGCAAAGCCGATGTCATTGCTGACTTTATCGCAGATGAGCATGTTGACATTGCTTTTATCTCCGAAACATGGCTTAACCCCCTTGGTCATGAACCTATACATGCGAGTCTCACTCCGAGTGGTTACAGGCTTGCTTCTTTTCATCGCTCATCCCGAGGTGGTGGTATCGCCATCCTCTACAACGACTCACTCCATTCCCGCCTGTCTTTCTCGCAGTCTCTGCCTTTCTCCCATCCTTCTTTCGAGCACGTTGAAGTATCCTTCCAATCCACCCCTCACCCCATCACCTTCTCCTGTGTCTATCGACCTCCACCTAGCTCTGCCAACAAGCTCCCACATTCATGTTTCTCTCTGACTTTGATCAACTTCTTGATTACTACTGCCTCTTACCTGGAAATCTCATCATTCTAGGTGACATCAATGTCCACTATGACAACACTCACCGTTATGACACAAGACATATCATCAACTCTCTGTCCAATCACAATATGACTCAACACATTTCTGAACCAACCCATCAAAAAGGTCACATTCTTGACTGGATCATTTCTCGTGATCACCACAATTCAGCTACTGACAACTGCTTAGTTCTTTCTACCCGTCTAACTTCAGCCCTTCCATCTGACCACTCTGCAATTCTCTGTTCTCTTGACATTCCTCCTCCTTCCCGTACCATGCGCACAGTGACTCGACGCAATCTCAAATCTATCGACCTCTCCACATTTTCATCTGATGCCTTCCGTCTCCTTTCTGAAAAGTCACATAACCTTGCCGATGAATTCTATACTACTCTCCACCATCTTCTGGACACTCATGCTCCAGCCACAACCCGTCTTTTACCTGACCGCCCCACTACCACCTGGCTCACTCATGAGATTGCCTGTGCAAAACGTGCCCGCCGCAGAGCAGAGCGCCGCTGGCGCAAATCCAAACTCACTGTACATAGGCAACTTTTCCAAGCCTCTAAAACAAAAGTATCCACCCTCATTGCATCTGCAAAAACAAGCTATTTCCAAACCAAAATCCTGAATGCCTCTTCTTCAAAAGAACTCTTTACAACCATGCATCATCTCTTCGGCACACGAAAAGATTTACCTCTCCCAACAAAACACACAAATGAAGAACTCCCATCTGTATTCTCCAAGTATTTCACCACCAAAATACAAACTCTTCGTGACAGGCTTGACAGGACACCCTGTCAACCATGCCCACCTGACCTTTCCTTCTCTGGCACACCTCTTACTACTTTTACCCCAGTCTCACAAGAAGAAATTCTCAACACAATCAGATCCATGTCGTTCAAAACCTGCGAACTGGATCCTCTTCCAGGTTCTCTCTACTCTGACTGTCTCCCTACGCTCCTCCCATTCATCACTGATATCATCAACACTTCTCTCCAAACTGGAACTGTCCCAGATTCTTTCAAGTCTGCTATTGTTCACCCTCTCCTCAAGAAATACAATTTAGACCCAAATGAACTGAAAAATTACCAGCCTATCTCTAATCTCTCTTTCTTGTCAAAACTGCTTGAAAAAGTTGTCCTTAACCAACTGAACTCTCACCTGTCTGCCAACAATCTCCTCAATCCTTTCCAGTCAGCCTACCTCAGTGCCATAACACTGAAACTGCCTTGCTACACATTCTCAACAATCTCCTCCTTGCAACTGATACTGGCAAAATCTCTCTCCTCACACTCCTTGATCTGTCTGCAGCCTTTGATACCATTCATCATGGTATTCTCCTTTCTAGACTTCATCATACTTTTGGCATCTCTGACATTGCTCTCTCCTGGTTCACTTCATATCCATCAAACAGAAAACAAACTGTTCTCATCAATGGCACTTACTCTCAACCTGCATACCTGACCTGTGGTGTTCCACAGGGATCTGTCCTTGGCCCTGTTCTTTTCACTCTTTACACCTCCCCCCTGTCCACCATCATCAACTCCCACTCTATAAAACACCACTTCTATGCTGATGACACCCAACTTCAAGACAGTGACTCACCTGACAATATACAGCGCCTCCTGACTCGCACCACTGAGTGTTACTCGGACATTAAAAATTGGATGACATACAACAAACTTCAGCTAAATGATGACAAGACAGAAGCTATCCTCATTGGCACCCATCAGAAACTTTCCCAGCTGCCTCCTCTTTCTCTCCCATTATGTAACACATCAGTCCCAATTTCTGATTCAGCTAAAAACCTTGGTGTCTGCATTGACTCTACCCTCTCCATGAACAACTTTGTTTTTCAAACTGCCAGATCTTGCTACTATCACCTCCATTGTATAAGCCTGATCAGGAAGTATCTCTCTGTGGAAACAACTGCAAAACTCGTTCTCTCCTTCATAATGTCTCGCATTGACTATTGCAATTCACTCCTGTCCGGTCTTCCTGCCTCCACCACTCACATCCTACAGCGCATTCAAAATAATGCTGCACGCCTTGTACTCAAAAAGAAAAAAGCTGACCACATATCTCCTCTCCTGGCACAACTTCACTGGCTCCCTGTATCAAAGCGCATACAGTACAAACTAGACACCATGTGCTACAAAAGCCTCAATAACGCAGCCCCCGATTACCTGTCAAGCCTACTTGAGATCTATGTTCCCTCACGTACCCTCCGCTCTGCCTCCGATCCTCTGACTTTTCGCTTTCCACGCACTAAGCTCAATACCTATGGTCCACGAGCCTTCTCTGTTTCTGGTCCGCTCTCCTGGAACAAACTTCCTCTTTCAGTCCGTCAGCAACCTACTTTTGTCTCCAAGTCCGCTCTCAAAACTCACCTTTTCTCCTCTGCATAAAATCCTGACCTCACTCAATCCCCTCTGCAGCCTGTCTCCACTCGGAGGGGAATCACATTGCAATATATAATTGTATATAATATGCTCTCTATAATTTTCCATTGCTTTTATTCTTTCTCCCCATTTATAGCCGTGTGCGTGTGTGTGTGTGTGTGTGTGCGCGCGCACGCGCGCGTGTGTGTGTGTGTGTGCGTGCGTGCGTGTGTGTGCGTGCGTGCGTGTGTGTGTGTCTGTTTCAGCGCTTAGATTTGATTTTATCAAGATTTTGCGCTATATAAATATTGTAATTATTATATTATTATTATAGATAGACAATATAATAAATTATGTAAGCTGTTGAAATGTCATTGCGGTTATGAAGATCAGACAATAATAGATAAATTATGTAAACTGTTGAAATGTCTATGGTTGGTTTATGTAGATAAGACAATAGCAGATAGATTATGTAGAACTGTTGAAATGTCTATTGCTGGTTTATGTAGATAGGACAATAGAAATAATCTATGTAGACATTGGAAATTTCTATGGTTGGTTTATGTAGATTAGACAATATAGATGAATTATTGTAGACCAATGAAATGTCTACGGTTGGTTTATTGGATAAGACAGTAGATAAATTATTACCTGTTGAATGTCTATGGTTGGTTATGTAGATCAACAATAGTAGATAAATCATGTAACTGTTGAAATGTCTAGGTTGGTTTATGTAGATTAAGACAGTACAGATAAATTATGTAGACTGTTGAAATGTCTTTGTTGGTTTATGTAAATAAGACAATAGCAGATAAACTATGTAGACCGTTAAAATGTCTATGGTTGGTTTATGTAGATCAGACAATAGCAGATAATTATGTATACTTTGGTTTATGTAGATAACAATACAATAAATTATTAGACTAGAAATCAATTGTTATGTAGACGATGCAAATAGTCTTGAATTTTGGGTTTATGTAGATCAGACAATAGCATAAATTATGTAGACGTTAAATGTCTATGGGTGGTTTATGTAGATAATACAATATAATATGTAATTGTTGAAATGTCTATGTTGTTATGTGATCAGACAATAGTAAATAACTGTAGACTTGTTTGAAATAGTCTAATGAGCTGTTAGTACAACATAGTAAAAAACATAAGACCTTGAAATACTAGTGGTTTATGAGAATAGACAATAGAAATAAATATGTAGACTGTTGAATGTCTATGTGGTTTATGTAGAAGGACAATAGCAATACATTATGTGAACGTTGAAATGTCTATTTGGTTTATGTAAGACAAGAATAATATGAGACTGAATGTCTTGAGTTATAATCAAAATACCGTAAATAGTGAGTTGAATGATTTGTTACTATGGCAATAAGTATAATTAGTAACCGTGAAAGTATGTGGTTGTAGATCAACAACGAATAATAGTAGACCGTAAATTCACTAGGTTTAGTAGATAACAAAAGATAAATATGCAGACGTTGAAATTCTATGGCTGGTTGATGTGAGATTAGTCAATAGAGATAAATATGTAAATGTAGATAATTTTTTGTAGACTGTATGAATCATCTATGTGGTTTATGTAGAATGACATGAGTTATGTAGATAGACCATAGTAGATAAATTATGTAGACTGTTGAAATGTCTGTGTTGGTTAGTAGATCAGACAATAAGATAATTATGTAGACTGTTAAATGTCTTTTGTTAGCTTATGTAGATCAGATAAAAGTAGATAAATTATGTAGACCGTGGAAAGGTCTATTGTTGGTTTGTGTAGATCAGACAACAGCAGATAAATTATGTAGACCGTTGAAATGTCTATCGTTGGTTTATGTAGATCAGACAATAGTAGATAAATTATGCAGACTGTTGAAATGTCTATGGCTGGTTGATGTAGATTAGTCAATAGCAGATAAATTATGTAAAGCAGATAAATTATGTAGACTGTTGAAGTGTCTATTGTTGGTTTATGTAGAATGGACAATAGTAAATACATTGTGTGGAACGTTGAAATGTCTATGGTTGGTTTATGTAGATAAGACAATAGTAGATAAATTATGTAGACCGTTGAAATGTCTGTGGTTGGTTTATGTAGATAAGACAAAGTAGATAAATCACATAGACTGTTGAAATGTCTATGGTTGATTTACTTAGATAAGACAATACTAAATGAATGATGTAGACCGTTGAAATGTCCATGGTAGGTTTATGTAGGTCAGACAATATTAGATAAATCATGTAGACTGTTGAAGTGTCTATTGTTGGTTTATGTAGATAAGACAAAAGTAAGTAGATTATGTAGACCTTTGAAATGTCTATGGTTGGTTTATGTAGATAGGACAATAGCAGATAAATTATGTAAACTGTTGAAATGTCTATGGTTGGTTTAGGTAGATCACACAATACCACATAAATTATGCAGACTGTTTAAATGTCTATTGCTGGCTTACGTAGATAAGATAAAAGTAGATAAACTATGTATACCGTGGAAATGTCTATTGTTGGTTTGTGTAGATCAAACAACAGCAGATAAATTATGTAGACCGTTGAAATGTCTATTGTTATTTTATTTAGATCAGATAATAGCAGATAAATTATGTAGACTATTAAAATGCCTATTGTTGGTTTATGTAGATAGGACATTAATAAATAAATTAAGTAGACCGTTGAAATGTCTATTGTTTGTTTGCGTAGATAGAACGATAGTAAAGAAGTTATGTAGACCATTAAAACATCTATGGTTGGTTTATGTAGATAAGACAATAGTAGATAAATTATGTAGACTGTTGAAATGTCTATGGTTGGTTGATGTAGATAAGACAATAGTAGATAAATTATGTAGACTGTTGAAGTGTCTATTGTTGGTTTATGTAGATCAGAAAATAGTAGATATATTATATAGACTGTTGAAGTGTCTATTGTTGGTTTATGTAGAATGGACAATAGTAAATACATTGTGTGGAACGTTGAAATGTCTATGGTTGGTTTATGTAGATAAGACAAATAGTAAATTATTAGACTGTTGAATGTCTATGTTGTTTATGTAAATGGACAATAGTAAATACATGTGTGAACGTTGAAATGTCATGGTTGGTTTATGTAGATAAGACAAAATAGATAAATCACTAGACTGTTGAAATGTCTACGGTTGATTTATATAGATAAGACAATGGTAAGTGAATGATGTAGACCGTTGAAATGTCCATGGTTGGTTTATGTAGATCAGACAATATTAGATAAATCATGTAGACTGTTGAAGTGTCTATTGTTGGTTTATGTAGATAAGACAAAGTAAATAAATTATGTAAACTGTTGAAATGTCTATTTTGGTTTATGTAGACAGGACAATAGTAGATGAACATATAGACTGTTGAAATGTCTATGGTTGGTTTATGTAGATAAGTCGATAGTACATGTAGATAATTTATGTACACTGTTGACATGTCTATGTTGGTTTTGTAGATAAGACAATAGTAAATGAATTATGTAGACCGTGGAAATGTCTATGGTTGGTTTATGTAATTAAGACGATAGCAGATACATTATGTAAACCGTTGAAATGTCTATTGTTGGTTTGTGCAGATCAGACAATAGCGGATAAATTATGTAGACCGTTGATATGTCTATGGTTGGTTTATGTAGATAAGACAATAGTAGATAAATCATATATACTGTTGAAATGTCTATGGTTCGTTTATGTAGATAAGACAATAGTAAATAAATTATGTAGACCGTTGAAATATTTATGGTTGGTTTATGCAGATAAGACAGTAGTAGATAAATCATGTAGACTGTTGAAAAGTCTATTGTTGGTTTATGTAGATAAGACAAAAGTAAATAAATTATGTAGACCGTTGAAATGTCTATGGTTGGTTTATGTAGATAGGACAATAGCAGATAAATTATGTAAACTGTTGAAATGTCTATGGTTGGTTTATGTAGATAGGACAATAGTAGATAAATTATGTAGACCGTTGAAATGTTTATGGTTGGTTTATGCAGATAAGACAGTAGTAGATAAATCATGTAAAATATCAAAATGCCTATTGTTGGTTTATGCAGATAAGACATTAGTAAATAAATTATGTAGACCTTTGAAATGTCTATGGCTGGTTTATGTAGATGAGACAATAGTAGATAAATCATGTAGACTGTTGAAATGTCTATGGTTGGTTTATGTGCACGTTGAAATGTCTATGGTTGATTTTACACATTACATACATTGTTGAAATATCTTTGGTTGGATGTCTTACTGAAACAGATTGTAATCCACTCAAGGTTGTCATTGAAATATTGCAACCTTAAACTTGTTTTTTCCACACGAGTTCTGTCCGTTTTTTACGCTTTTCTGCCGCACATGTAATGAATATGAATATGTGATGGACATGAATATGTTGTTGATACTATCTGTGAAATCTGTTCATTTGTTCGTGACATTTTGTCTGTGTATTGTTTTACAAAATGAAAAAAAAAAGTGTCGCCCTTCATGCCTTGCTGTCGAAGTAACCTCAGTTTTGTTTGATTTGGAGGTGATTTGATTCAGACCTTTAATTATTTATCTATTTACTTAATATATATGTTCCTATTTTTGAAGATAAGATACACAGATACATATGTTATTTACTTGTAAAAAAGAATATTCCAATGATAGGCTGATACAATACCAGGATACAATATAGACTAGGCAAAACATAGGCTGGGTAGGGCCTCAGGACCTGGCCAGCTCAAGGGTTTATGTACAGGATTAAGGCTTGTGCCATGATCACCATGCACATGGCACCTGTGACGTTAAATCATATGGAATGCGTTCCGAGCGCGGAGACGTCGTCTCGAGAAACTGCAACTGCAGCTGGAGGTGAAGAATGGCAGAATGGTCCAGATGTTCGCCTGCCAGTAAGTAAACCTAAGGTTCCGGGTTCGTTTCCAGTTGAGACCTCGACTTCAGTTTGACCGGAAAATCGATCTGAACGTTTAGTCGTTCAGGACGTGACGAAAAATGAGTCGGACCTGTGTATCTTCCGGTCTGCACACGCTATAGATCCCACGGCAGTTGGAAATCATGAAGAGCAGGGATTTCTCCCGGCTGGTCTGGTACAAACCATTGGAGACACTGTTTGATTTTCCAGGTTCCACCTCTTAAAGGCTTATTAGCCTTCTTGCCTTTCTAAAATCTCGATAAATAAAAGTTGGTGGCGCTGAACTGTGGCGACGCCCTCCAAAAGCCTGAATTTCACATGGTAAATTCACTGTGACAAAAGAAATGAATATGAATAGTATTGGAAAGCTAATAAGAACGGCGTAGCGTTAGTGACAGAGATGCAGTGCAGAAAACAGAAGAGCAAATATACTGTATTTGGGGGCTATGTGTTTTTAGTATAGTATGAATCCTGCTTCTTTCTTCTTCTCTTCTTCTTTTCTTCTTCTTCTTCTTCTTCTTCTTCTTCTTCTTCTTCTTCTTCTTCATCGTCATCAACATCATGATCATCATGATCATCATCATGATCATTATGATGGTCATCATCATTATCATCATCATCTCTTTTCTTCTTGTGCTTTTTTCTACTGCTATTACTACTGCTGCTCTTATACTTTCTATTACTATGTCTACTGCTGCTGTTGCTGCTACTAGTACTACTACCACTTTACTATTTCTACTACCACCACCGTTACTGCAACTTCCACTTCCACTATCACCAGTAGTTCTACATTTCTATTGTGGTTCCTTTTTATTTGCAGACGTCCTTTACCCTTCAAGATTTTGTGATGGCCTCTGAAGTGTACGTTCGCATGATTTACTCCATCAGTTTTGCCAGCAATTTCTACCTTCTGATAGTCACTTCCAAATCCTACCGGAGAATAGTACGGAACATGCTCTCCTGTTCAAGACCATAGAAAAAGTTTGCACACTAAACACTTTGTTATGCTGTGACATGTCTACAGACATCATGGACAAGTCAGTCAGATCCACCAGGATCATATGGGCGTTATACTCAAGAACGTTACACCAGTTGTCGTTGCCTCTTACAGTCGTGGGATAGTGCAAACCCTCCACGATGTAATGTGCGATATGTTTTTTTCTGTTGCTGTGCTTTATCATGTCGTGTGACTTGGGCTAGTGAGGCCTGTGGCGCCTGTCTCTCTTCTAGCTATAAAATGCAATGCTTCAGGCCGGACCTCAGCCGATATAGACCTCCTACTCTTTTTTAAGGATCATCGCTCTCATGGAGGTTATCTTTGTGTTCACCTTTTTTTGTCGTTCTACGCCATCTTTTATGGCCACAGAAGCTGGCAGAGTTTTTACAATGCGATGATGATGTCGATGAGGATGATAATCATGACGCTATGGAGTTCCATCTAGGATTGAGACTGCGTGACAGGGCTGTATTCTACACTTTCTATCATAATATATCCTGGCGTAAACCAGGCCCGAGAGATACAGACACCTGCCATGCTGGTAAAAAGATTTGAGCAACACCCTAAATGACGCATCCGTGAAGTGGGTGAGACTCGACTATGTGGTCCCAGTGTTCCCAATGAGCCCATAGCACGCCCATCTCTTGGTAGGAGCCGGTTAGAGCCGAAAAATCCCACAATGATTTTTGAAGGGACTGATGCGGATTCGAACCCACAATCTTCCAGTTGGTAGTCCGTTGCGCTAACCATTACACCACGGGGACTGGTTAGACCTCCAGCTTGATGACCCACCCTGGCACACTAAACGTGACCATTAGCGTTCTTTTTGGTGGACTAATCCGCCCTGGCCAAGACTTCGTCAACGAGGTTCTGAAAGAACAGCAATTATAAAGCGTCAGTAGCCAAGTATTCGTGGTTTAGTTTGCAGTATTTCTTCCTTGTCAGTTTTGGTGATCTTTCTTTCTGACTTTGAAAATTGCATGTCGTTTACCTGAAATTGTATTCGTTTACTTGTTGCTTTTTGTGCGACCTTTAATTTGTTGGAACCAATAAAGAAAATATATAATTAAGATTTGTCTTTTTGTTTTTGATATCAATTAAATATTTGTCTTTTTGTTTTTGAGTATTCTACATCTTCTAAAATGAATGCTGTTACACAACTTCCAAACTGTCTTTCCACAGCCCAAATGCTGGTGTTAAGAATGGAATGGAATGGTATCTTTTATTTAATCTCTGTTCACAATAGTGATTTTACACACATACACACACAAAGAAAAAAGAAAAAGAAAAGAAAATGGACAAAACAAAACAAAAAAGAAAAAAGAAGGGGAGGTGATTGAGGATGGGGAGGGGTAGTGGAAGTTTGAATGTAAGCGGGGGAACAGTTACAATTAATAATTCAGAACAATGAACTAACATTGTCAAATAATAACATACAACAATTTATTAACTCTTCATAACAATCTGCCAACAGGAGTATTTGCATTATTGGATGCACTATCTTGTGCTAATTTGTCTGAAACTTCATTCCGATGAAGTCCACAATGTGACGGAATCCAGTAAAAAATATATACCAACACCGCTGGATGAAACACAATGTATCAAATATTTGATCTCAAAGATAATGTCATTTCGCATTACATTTTCTGTTTGTTTCAAGCTACGTAACACTGATTTAGAATCAACACACAGTAGTATATTGCATATATCGTATGAGAGGCTATTGATATAGTTAAAGCCATCGATATCGCGTATAATTCTGATACAAAGATAGAAAAGCCTTTACCTATGTAAAAAGATTTTGTACCTTTTAGGCAGGAATGACGAATCCAGCTGCTCTATCAGCTGTATCTAAAACAGACCCGTGTGTAAAAAATTTTAGGTGACTAAAACAATGTGTGGGTAATCAAATGGGATTTGACTTCTGATACTAGAATATTTATTTCTTCTGTTTTATTGAGATTTATGTAGTCTATGTCAAAGTTAGCCTTTTCAAGTTCCTAGGAATATATGGATGGAATAAGTCACATTATTGGAATGTTATTTACATCAATGTTGTTTTTGCTTAGGAGAACATCTGCAAAATTTCGAATAGGCTGAAGAGTATGGAGTTAAGAAACTGTCCACACTGATACACCATTTCAAAAATTTTCTTTTCGCTGCTCAGATTTTTGCATTGCTTCAGTGACATTGATCCTATGCCGCTTCTTCCAGCTCTCCATCACACCACCAAAGCCAGGTTCACTCAGTTGAAGTCCCATTGCCAAGGACTTCATAGCAGTTAGTAACATCAAGCTGCCAGAAAGTACCCACTGAAGGAGATTGTGTGTTTCTGCCATGTCAATTTGGAGAATTTCAACAGAGTTCGAAAGCTGCCCGAAAGTTACGTCACATGTAAAAAAAAAATCATCCACACTGATTGGACATGGCCAAAAAATGCATTGCTATCCACGTGTGGAAGAGATCACCTATTTGTGCATCATTGTCCTAAAAAACCTTGTGAATATAGGGGCCTACAAGAAATAGAAAGCAAAGGTAAGGGGCCGGAACTAAACAGCGGGAAGACTGAAGTCATGGTGATCAGTAAAAAACATGAAATCCCCTCATGCAAAATAACAGCAAATGGCACAGCCTTGACACAGGTTGATGAATTCAAATACCTGGGAACGATCATTTCATCAGACAGCAGATGCACATCAGAAATAGCCGGCAGAATCGGCCAAGCCAAAACAGCATTCAGGAAGATGAAAAGCATTCTTACCAACAAATGCCTGTCAATCAACATCAGGAAGAGAGTTCTTGAATGTTATATAGAACCAGTACTGTTGTACAGATGCAAGGCGTGGACAAGATTGAGGCAGCCGAAATGTGGTTTCTAAGAAGGATGTTGAGAGTTCCATGGACAGCAAAGAAAACAAACGAGACAGTCTTTATGGAGGCAGACACAAGTAGATCACTCATAAGGAAGATTAGGAAAAGACAGGCAACATTTATAGGCATTTTATGAGGAAGGGGGAATTGGAGCACCTTTTTTACTACGGGAAAGCTGGAGGGAAAGAGAGCACCAGGTAGACCCAGGGAGAAAATGCTGGACGGACTTGCAGAGTGGCTGGGGACGAGGAGGGTGGGGGAGATGCTAGGGGCAACGAGAGATAGAGACAGATGGAAGTCCATGATTGCCAACGCCATGTGGCAGGGCACCTGATGATGATGATGATGTCCGACATGATGGAGGAGCTGAAAATGACATCAAGGGCAGTGTCTGCAAGACCAAGAACAAAACTGCAATATTGAACATCTGACTTCAGGAAAGTGTTGCAAGGAGGTTCCCGATGACCAGGCTTAGGGAAAAGTTTAGGAAACAAATCAGCCTCTGGATCCAATTTTTGCTTGGGAGGATGTCCCAGTACTGCTATCCAACGCAGTGATCTAAAACATCGTTAGCAACTGTTGATCGTTTGGTATTTGGATATGTGTTAAGGCTGGAAATCCCCCTCCCTCCCGTACAGCGTCAACACCAACCTGAGACTGTACCAAAGCTGTGTCCTTTCCGCCTTACTTTGCAGCTCAGAATGATGGAGAATGACAAGGGTCGACTTCACCAAGCTATCAACCTTCCAAACAAGAATCCCCAAAGAATAATGTTCACCAAACTATCAACCTCCAAAAAAGAATCCCCAAACAATAATGTCACAAACTATCAACCTTCCAAAAAGAATCCCCAAAGAATAATGTTCACCAACTATCAACCTCAAACAAGAATCCCAAAGAATAATGTTCACCAAACTATCAACCTTCCAAACAAGAATCCCCAAGAAAATGTTCACCAAACTATCACCTTCCAAACAAGAACCCAAACAATAATGCCACAAACTATACCTTCAACAAGAATCCCCAAGGACAATGAAAATCATCTACCCGTACATATCCAGCCAACAACCACTCACTCAGTGCAGTCAAAGTATGGGTATTACCATTATAAAAAGACAGTGGAGATGGGGTAATAGGCACATCATAGGAATAAAGCAAGATAAACTCGCCGAGACAGCTTTCACTGGACATAAAAACAAGACACAAAGAACGAAAACCCCAGAACATCTGGCTACAAATTTAACAAGAAACACCACGAGGGTGCGGATGGGACCTGGAGCACCAATACCCCACCACTCTTTGGACACTCATTTCCCAAGCTCTCGACACCAATCTATAGTCATTTCTTCTAGCAAAAGGGGGGGGGGGGGGGCTGTCCATGCGTTGCATGACCCATTTGGACCCAGTCATCAAACCGAGCGGCAAAGTGGGGAGAAGACAAACCCCCGGACACAGCCACACAACGCACACCAACCAGGTCCAGCCCAGCCCCCGGACCAAGAGAGAATAGAAGACCCCTCTCTCGCCCCACTCTGGTCTTCATCTCTCCTTCAGCAGGCCGTCCTGCCACCAGCTGGCACAGCCACCAGCACCCTTCCGTGGCCTTCGAAACATACATGGCCAGACACAAAGGGCCGTGTATATCATAATAATAATAATAATAATAATTACAATATCTATATAGCGCAAAATCTTGATAAAATCAAATCTAAGCGCTGAAACAGACACACACACACACACGCACGCACACACACGCACGCACGCACGCACACACACGCACTCACGCACACCACACCAACACACACACACACACACACACACACACACACACACACACACCACACACACACACACACACACGGCTATAAATGGGGAGAAAGAATAAAAGCAATGGAAAATTATAGAGAGCATATTATATACAATTATATATTGCAATGTGATTCCCCTCCGAGTGGAGACAGGCTGCAGAGGGGATTGAGTGAGGTCAGGATTTTATGCAGAGGAGAAAAGGTGAGTTTTGAGAGCGGACTTGAAGGAGACAAAAGAAGGTTGCTGACGGACTGAAGTTTGTTCCAGGAGATGGACCAGAAACAGAGAAGGCTCGTGGACCATAGGTATTGAGCTTAGTGCGTGGAAAGCGAAAAGTCAGAGGATCGGAGGCAGAGCGGAGGGTACGTGAGGGAACATAGATCTCAAGTAGGCTTGACAGGTAATCGGGGGCTGCGTTATTGAGGCTTTTGTAGCACATGGTGTCTAGTTTGTACTGTATGCGCTTTGATACAGGGAGCCAGTGAAGTTGTGCCAGGAGAGGAGATATGTGGTCAGCTTTTTTCTTTTTGAGTACAAGGCGTGCAGCATTGTTTTGAATGCGCTGTAGGATGTGAGTGGTGGAGGCAGGAAGACCGGACAGGAGTGAATTGCAATAGTCAATGCGAGACATTATGAAGGAGAGAACGAGTTTTACAGTTGTTTCCACAGAGAATACTTCCTGATCAGGCTTATACGATGGAGGTGATAGTAGCAAGATCTGGCAGTTTGAGAAACAAAGTTGTTCATGGAGAGGGTAGAGTCAATGCAGACACCAAGGTTTTTAGCTGAATCAGAAATTGGGACTGATGTGTTACATAATGGGAAAGAAAGAGGAGGCAGCTGAGAAAGTTTCTGACGGGTGCCAATGAGGATAGCTTCTGTCTTGTCATCATTTAGCTGAAGTTTGTTGAATGTCATCCAAGTTTTAATGTCCGAGTAACACTCAGTGGTGCGAGTCAACAGGCGCTGTATATTGTCAGGTGAGTCACTGTCTTGAAGTTGGGTGTCATCAGCATAGAAGTGGTGTTTTATAGAGTGGGAGTTGATGATGGTGGACAGGGGGGAGGTGTAAAGAGTGAAAAAAACAGGGCCAAGGACAGATCCTTGTGGAACACCACAGGTCAGGTATGCAGGTTGAGAGTAAGTGCCATTGATGAGAACAGTTTGTTTTCTGTTTGACAGATATGAAGTGAACCAGGAGAGAGCAATGTCAGAGATGCCAAAAGTATGATGAAGTCTAGAAAGGAGAATACCATGATGAATGGTATCAAAGGCTGCAGACAGATCAAGGAGTGTGAGGAGAGAGACTTTGCCAGTATCAGTTGCAAAGAGGAGATTGTTGAGAATGTGTAGCAAGGCAGTTTCAGTGCTATGGCACTGGCGGTAGGCTGACTGGAAAAGATTGAGGAGATTGTTGGCAGACAGGTGAGAGTTCAGTTGGTTGAGGACAACTTTTTCAAGCAGTTTTGACAAGAAAGAGAGATTAGAGATAGGCTGGTAATTTTTCAGTTCATTTGGGTCTAAATTGTATTTCTTGAGGAGAGGGTGAACAATAGCAGACTTGAAAGAATCTGGGACAGTTCCAGTTTGGAGAGAAGTGTTGATGATGTCAGTGATGAATGGGAGGAGCGTAGAGAGACAGTCAGAGTAGAGAGAACCTGGAAGAGGATCCAGTTCGCAGGATCTGATTGTGTTGAGAATTTCTTCTTGTGAGACTGGGGTAAAAGTAGTAAGAGGTGTGCCAGAGAAGGAAGGGTCAGGTGGGCATGGTTGACAGGGTGTCCTGTCAAGCCTGTCACGAAGAGTTTGTGACGTCACACATGTGGTCAGTTCGCTTTGTTAGAAGTGCCATGTTTAAACAGTGTGTGGGTACCATGTGTTGATCGTTGGCTTTCTTGGAGTATTTCTTCTTCTCCTAGTGTGCTTTTACTGACAACTGTTGAGAATTATTTCGTGAGTGTACAAAGTGAACATGCCAAAAAAGTGCTGTGTGCCTGGATGTAGAGGCAATTATGATAAAAACGAGAAAATTCCTGTGTTCCCATTTCCGACTGATACAGACAAGCGACGGCCATGGAATACTGAAATTCGCCGTGCCAACTTTGAACCAACATCTCAGTCAGTTGTATGTTCAAAGCATTTCGGCGCAGAGATTATAATCAGATCGCATTCTGTGACGAGACCAGATGGTAGTGTTTTGACAGTAGAGAAATCCAGACCAAAACTGAGTAAAGTTGCATATCTGTCCATATTTCCAAACTGCCCATCCTGTTTGTCAGAAGAGCCACCAGCCAAACGGAAAACTCCTGACTGACAATAGACGTGCTGAAGTAGAGCGAAGAGACGAGCAAATATTCAGTAACTGGACGAATGCTGACAAGATTGCAGACTTCTCTGACTTCAGTGCGATGTTTAAAGGGAAAGTGGACAGTAAATTGTGGATGTATAGGTTGAACAGCACTACCAACACTACCAGTGGTGAGAACACAGGACAGTCTTCATATTGGAGTTTCTGCAGGATGATTGACTGTCCAGGAACCACAGTGCCTACCTTCCTGTCATCAGTACAAGTTTTCACTGACATGCATGTGGACATTTTTACCAAAAGAGTTGGTAAATATCACATTTCATGGTTATTGATACATAACACTAGGCCTATATGTAGACAATATTGGTCGTGTGGGCTTATGGTGTGTGTGTGTGTGTGTGTGTGTGTGTGTGTGTGTGTGTGTGTGTGTGTGTGTGTGTGTGTGTGTGTGTGTGTGTGGAGTGAATTTGTGTATGTTTGTGTGTAATTTATGTGTGTATGTGTGTGCACTCACGTGAGTGTGTGTGTGTGTGTTCATTCATGTGTGCGTGTGTGTGTGTATGTATGTATGTATGTATGTTGTGTGTGTGTGTGTGTGTGTGTGTGTGTGTGTGTGTGTGTGTGTGTGTGTGTGTGTGTGTGTGTGTGTGTGTTCGAGTGTGAGTATAGATAGTCATTGTCAGACAGTCAGTGTTAGATAATGTTGAATGTGTTTTGTGGTGTATATTTTCTGTGGTGGTGGTAGTTGTGGTGATGACACACACACACACACACACACACACACACACACACACACCACACACACACACACACACACACATACACACACAGAGTGTGTGTGTGTGTGTGTGTGTGTGTGTGTGTGTGTGTGTGTGTGTGCACATTTATTGTGTTTATGTACTGTATGTATGTGTTTGTATGTGTGAAAGTACATATATGTGTTTTTGTGAGTGTGTGAATATCTATCTATTGTCTGTGTGACTGTAGCTCTGTGTGTGTGTGTGTGTGTGTGTGTGTGTGTATGTGTGTGTGTGCGTGCGTGCGAGATTATGGTGTGTGTATGTATGTGTAAGATTGGTGTGCATGTGTGTGTGTGTGTGTGTGTGTGTGTGCGCGCGCGCTGTGCATGTTATGTATAGTGTGTATGTGAATGTGTGTATGTTTGGTGTGTGTGTGTGTGTGTGTGTGTGTGTGTGTGTGTGTGTGTGTGTGTGTGTGTGTGTGTGTGTGTGTGTGTGTGTGTGTGTTATAGATTCCCGCTGCGTGTAAAAATTTTTGCAAGTTTTGCTACTTTCTTTTGTAGGACGGGTACCCAACAGCTCAGTTTAGTGGCTTTTTGGCCAGAAGTCTCGTGTTCTTACATTTTGGTCACAGTTTGACACTTTGTTTTCTCATTTCGCCACTGGCAGCATGGATAGCACTGACACAAGGCAACATGTGCAGTTATTCATTGATGCTTTGCAGGACTTGTGCGCGTATGAGCAGACTGTAGATGGTGATGAAGAGAAGGATTCTCTACCAAAAGAAAAACTTCAGTTTTTAACAGAACATCTGAAACTACTTATTTCTCCAGTAAAGAGGTATTCTTGTGAAACTTTGCTTTGGGCATTTCAAGTTTTAGCATCAGCGCCTCAAACATATACCATGCTGAGAAACACCCTTCTGACTCTTCCCCATAGTTCATATCTCAAGAGACTTGCTTCTGCATTTAACATAGGCAGTGGTTTGAGACATTCAAGTATCCATGAAGAGTACCTAAAGCTAAAATGCCAGTATATGACTGAAGAAGAAAGACATGTAATTCTCATGTTATATGAAATCCATCTTGCCCATCATATGTCATACAAAGCAGGCAAACTGGAAGGTACAGCTTACAATTGTTCTGTAGGTGTGAGTGAAGCCAGCACAAGGCATCTGCAGCAAGTGATGCGAGAAAAGTTAAGATATTCACCAAAAGAGTTTGATTGCTTTCCTCCAGCAAGCTCATGGTCAGTGATTTATTATCTTAGCCTAAATGTTTGTGTCCCCGTATCACTGATTTACCACCTTCACTGTCTCTGTGTCTGTCTGTTTGTCTGTCTGTCAGTCTCTCTCTGTGAGCCTATCTGTCTGTCTGTACATGTATATCTTTGTCTCTAGTTTCCATGTTTTCTTCTATCTTTGTGTGTGTATGTCCGTCTGTGTGAACAGTGATTTCGGTAATTGCCGTTTTTGTTTGTGTGCTTCACAACTGACTACTGTTTTGTTACTTTTCTTGTTTCTGGTTTCGTCACTGTCAATTTTTTTTTTTTTCAAAAAAGACAATAACTGTGAATATTCAGTTCACAGAATTCGTGGACGTGAAGTTTACAAAATTACGTTTGCCTAAAACGCCGACGAGATATGTAGATTAGATAACGAAATCAAGCCGTCTGTCACACATACGCAGGGCGTCTCGGAAGGCAATGGCCAGTGCCGTGACGTCACACGTAGGGGTGTCGGGCCATTATGTCGCGAAGGCCACGACCCTTCCCATTACAATAGTCTCGACACTTAGCAGTCAGCAGCTCCCAACGTTGCTTTTCTCCAACCACAGGGGTTGTGTGAACGGCCGTGAAAGTGGCCAGGCATGATGCTAATGACAATTGCTAAACTACTGACGTCCAGGAACACTCCAGAAGACGTCTGGGAAAAACCGGAAGATTTACGGGCTCTTTGGGCCAGTTTCACACCACACCTGTCTCCAACTTATCTTTACTTCAATGTACGAAAGATGCACCGAAACAGAGAGAAGATATGGAATCGTTCAGCGCCAACTCAATCACAATTGGAAATCTGCGCCGCACTGAAAATAATGAACAAATCGAATTCCCATATGTCTGTGGAAGGAGATATTCTAAAAAGAGTGGAATGAAAATCCGTGGGACGAAAAGGGATGTATGAAGAGCATTTTAAAGAAATTTTCACCGTGAAGTATATCGTTCACCTAAGGAAAAGCCTAGCGTACACATTCCAACTAAAATCTTAATTTCATCCTGAAAAGTCCAAACTACCTTTCTGAGACTGCATCTTGGTTCGCTCCTGTGCATCTTATAAGGAGTTGACATCCCTTCCTTTCCTTTAGGCCTATTTGAATTCTGCACTAGGTTCGATGCAGTATAGTATATGATTCTAAAATCAGTTTTCCCCCCAAATCCCTATTTACCTAAATATACTTACGACATTGGACCCCAATTCCTGTGCATCCCCACTCACATTGCTTTGGTCCTCATGAGAAAATACTTTCTGAGGACTGTGACATGAATGACATGGCTTAGGTCCCGGCTAACTAAGTGCGAGGAACGCTGGTTTGCTGTTAAAGAGCGTGGGGCCTAGTGGCATCTCATCACACAAATCTGACCAAACGGAGCCTGCTGGCTAGGGTACCGGTAGCGCTTGGTCCGTTACGGTAAATATATTCAGCTAACAGGGATTGAGAGAAAAAGCACTCATTTCAGATGAATCATTAAACACCATCACTGATCTGTTCATGATGATATCACACATTTAAAAATGGATTTAGTCTTTACAACCAACTTACAAATCTTGTATGCATCGTTGAACACTCTATCAAGTTCAGGTTATGCAATACAGCACATGGCTCTAGTTTTTTTGCCGATATTTGCCCCAAGATCACCGAGACTTCTGTGTAAAGTCGTCCCAAGCGGCGCCACGTAAGCCCTACCCACAATGAGGTCATGTGTAAAGGCACTTTCCTGCTCCTCTTTTCTGGCCACAACATCAAGCGAGCAGGTCGCATCGCCTTGGAGCTCCCGATTCAAACGGGAACATTTAGTGTGATCTTGCTCCTGGACTGCCATTTACCCTGCCTACTGCCTCGAGTCAAGAGTCATATTCACAATGGACCTGTCACATTTCACGTTCTCGCGAGATCCCGTTCCCCTCAAAACTGTGAAAGATCAAGTGAGTATTGTTATTCAGATGAAGACACATTACAGTAAGTACATATACAAGGTTATAGTATAGGTAGGTACACAACGGTGTCTGAAGCCAAAGAATGAACAACGAATATCGGGGATTGTTATTCAGATGAAGACACATTATAGTAAATACAAGGTATTGTCTGTGTACACAATGGTGTCTGAAGCCAAAGAATGAACAATGAACATCGGGGATTGTTATTCAGATGAAGACACATTACAGTAAATACAAGGTATTGTCTTCGTACACAATGGTGTCTGAAGCTGCTGAACAATAAACATTGAATAATGACTGCAATATTCAAAGCATCGTCTATTAAAAAACAAAAACAAAAAAACAAACAAAAAACACCATGCCTCGATCGCTACGATTGTCATCGTTTAAAAACAAACCAGAACCAGAAACAATTGAACGCAGTAATCTGAATTCTTGTCATGAAAAACAGACAAACACACAACACTGTCTGACTCCTCTTTTGATGTTTTGGAAAGAGTTTATATCGTTTTCTATTCTCATTGCAGCTGTTTGTTCCCAATACATATTTCTGGTTATTCGTAGATCTTTTCCATCAATATTGAGTCTTTCTAGTTTGTTGATCAATTCTTCATGTCTTACCTGATCGAAAGCCTTGGTATAATCAACAAAGCATAAGTATAAATCCTTATTCATCTCGATTGACCTCTCTTTGATAGTTCTTTGGATGTTTATGGCATTAATAGTTCCTTTCCCTTCCACAAATCCACACTGTTCTTCTGCTATTTCTCTTTTGGTTCTATTCCTTATCCTCATCATGATTATTCTTAATAGGATTTTTGTTACATGACTCATCAAACTGATTGGAGGCGTCTACCAGCGCATACGTACATTGGGGCTGTGTAGCAAGCCCCGCACTGCGCGATCCTGTCGTGGTGGACGTCTCCACCGACTTTGGCACAACCTGCCTCCTGCTGTGCCAGCCCGACGCCACTTTTCTTCTTCTGCTTCTTCGTCTCCTCCACTGCCCCTGCCTTCGACCTCGCTGCTGCGGGCTTCGTCTCCTCCTCTGCCATCTTCGCCTTCGCCTTCTGTCCTGGTGGTGCCGCCTTCGCCTTCTGTCCCGCCGGTGCTGCCTTCGTCTTCTGTCCCGCCGGCGCTGCCCTCGTCTTCTGTCCCGCCGGTGCTACCTTTGTCTTCTTCTTCTGTTCCATCGTTGCTGCCTTCGTCCTCTGCCCCGCTGGTGTCGCCTTCGTCTTTTGTCCCGTCGGTGCCGCCTTCGTCGCCACCTCGGCCGCCGCCATATGACTGTGATAAACTTAAACTATGCCTTTTTAACGCTCAATCAACATGCAAGGATGGCAAAGCCGAAGTCATTGCCGATTTTATCGCTGATGAGCACGTTGACATTGCTTTTATCACAGAGACATGGCTTAACCCCCTTGGTCATGAACCTATACATGCTAGCCTCACTCCGAGTGGTTACAGGCTTGCTTCTTTCCATCGCTCATCTCGAGGTGGCGGTATTGCCATCCTCTACAACGACTCACTCCATTCCCGCCTATCTTTCTCGCAGTCTCTGCCTTTTCCCATCCTTCTTTCGAGCACGTTGAAGTATCCTTCCAATCCACCCCTCACCCCATCACCTTCTCCTGTGTCTATCGACCTCCACCTAGCTCTGCCAACAAACTCACCACATCCACGTTTCTCTCTGACTTTGACCAACTGCTTGACCACTACTGCCTCTTACCTGGAAATCTCATCATTCTAGGTGACATCAATGTCCACTATGACAACACTCACCGTTATGACACAAGACATATCATCAACTCTCTGTCCAATCACAATATGACTCAACACATTTCTGAACCAACCCATCAAAAAGGTCATATTCTTGACTGGATCATTTCTCGTGATCACCACAATTCAGCTACTGACAACTGCTTAGTTCTTTCTACCCGTCTAACTTCAGCCCTTCCATCTGACCACTCTGCAATTCTCTGTTCTCTTGACATTTCTCCTCCTTCCCGTACCACGCGCACAGTGACTCGACGCAATCTCAAATCTATCGACCTCTCCACATTTTCATCTGATGCCTCCCGTCTCCTTTCTGAAAAGTCACATAACCTTGCCGATGAATTCTATACTACTCTCCACCATCTTCTGGACACTCATGCTCCAGCCACAACCCGTCTTTTACCTGACCGCCCCCCTACCCCCTGGCTCACTCATGAGATTGCCTGTGCAAAACGTGCCCGCCGCAGAGCAGAGCGCCGCTGGCGCAAATCCAAACTCACTGTACACAGGCAACTTTTCCAAGCCTCTAAAACAAAAGTATCCACCCTCATTGCATCTGCAAAAACAAGCTATTTCCAAACCAAAATCCTGAATGCCTCTTCTTCAAAAGAACTCTTTACAACCATGAATCATCTCCTTGGCACAGGACACCCTGTCAACCATGCCACCTGACCCTTCCTTCTCTGGCACACCTCTCACTACTTTTACCCCAGTCTCACAAGAAGAAATTTTCAACACAATCAGATCCATGTCGTTCAAAACCTGCGAACTGGATCCTCTTCCAGGTTCTCTCTACTCCGACTGTCTCCCTACTCTCCTCCCATTCATCACTGACATCATCAACACTTCTTTTCAAACTGGAACTGTCCCAGATTCTTTCAAGTCTGCTATTGTTCACCCTCTCCTCAAGAAACACAATTTAGACCCAAATGAACTGAAAAATTACAGGCCTATCTCTAATCTCTCTTTCTTGTCAAAACTCCTTGAAAAGGTCGTCCTCAACCACCTGTCTGCCAACAATCTCCTCAATCCTTTCCAGTCAGCCTACCGCCAGTGCCATAGCACTGAAACTGCCCTACTACACATTCTCAACAATCTCCTCCTTGCAACTGATACTGGCAAAGTCTCTCTCCTCACACTCCTTGATCTGTCTGCAGCCTTCGATACCATTGACCATGGTATTCTCCTTTCTAGACTTCATCATACTTTTGGCATCTCTGACATTGCTCTCTCCTTTTTCACTTCGTATTTATCAAACAGAAAACAAACTGTTCTCATCAATGGCACTTACTCTCAACCTGCATACCTGACCTGTGGTGTTCCACAAGGATCTGTCCTTGGCCCTGTTCTTTTCACTCTTTATACCTCCCCCTGTCCACCATCATCAACTCCCACTCTATAAAACACCACTTCTATGCTGATGACACCCAACTTCAAGACAGTGACTCACCTGATAATATACAGCGCCTGTTGACTCGCACCACTGAGTGTTACTCGGACATTAAGAACTGGATGACACACAATAGACTTCAGCTTAATGACGACAAGACAGAAGCTATCCTCATTGGCACCGTCAGAAACTTTCCCAGCTGCCTCCTCTTTCTCTCCCATTATGTAACACATCAGTCCCAATTTCTGATTCAGCTAAAAACCTTGGTGTCTGCATTGACTCTACCCTGTCCATGAACAACTTTGTTTCTCAAACTGCCAGATCTTGCTACTATCATCTCCATCGTATAAGCCTGATCAGGAAGTATCTCTCTGTTGAAACAACTGCAAAACTCGTTCTCTCCTTCATAATGTCTCGCATTGACTATTGCAATTCACTCCTGTCTGGTCTTCCTGCCTCCACCATTCACATCCTACAGTGCATTCAAAACAATGCTGTACGCCTTGTACTCAAAAAGAAAAAAGCTGACCACATATCTCCTCTCCTGGCACAACTTCACTGGCTCCCTGTATCAAAGCGCATACAGTACAAACTAGACACCATGTGCTACAAAAGCCTCAATAACGCAGCCCCCGATTACCTGTCAAGCCTACTTGAGATCTATGTTCCCTCACGTAACCTCCGCTCTGCCTCCGATCCTCTGACTTTTCGCTTTCCACGCACTAAGCTCAATACCTATGGTCCACGAGCCTTCTCTGTTTCTGGTCCACTCTCCTGGAACAAACTTCCTCTCTCAGTCCGTCAGCAACCTACTTTTGCCTCCTTCAAGTCCACTCTCAAAACTCACCTTTTCTCCTCTGCATAAAATCCTAACCTCACTCAACCCCCCTCTGCAGCCTGTCTCCGCTCGGAGGGGAATCATTTTGTTTTAATATATAATTGTATATGATGTGCTCTCTGTGGTTTTCCTTTGGTTTTATTCTTGCTTTTATTGCTTTTATTCTTTTCTCCCCATTTGTGGCCATGCATGTGTGTGTGTGTGTGTGTGTGTGTGTGTGTGTGTGTGTGTGTGTGTGTGTGTGTGTGTGTGTGTGTGTGTGGTGTGTGTGTGCGCGTGTGTGTGCGTGCGTGCGTGTGTGCGTGTGTGTCTTTTCGGCGCTTGGATTTGATTTTGTCGAGATTTTGCGCTATATGAATATTGTAATTATTATGTATGCATGTGCGTACGTATGTATGTATGTATGTATGTATGTATGTATGTATGTATGTATGTATGTATGTATGTATGTATGTATGTATACGCTTAGATTTATGTATGTATGTATGTATGCATGTATACGCTCAGCTTAGATTTATGTATGTAAGTATGTATGCATGTATGTATGCATGTATACGCTCATATGTATGTAGGTATGTATGCATGTATACGCTCAGCGCTTAGATTTGATTTTATCAAGATTTTGCGCTATATAAATAAAAAATATTATTATTATTATTATTGTGCGAATTCCGATTGTGAGAAGGAGTTCGCATTCTATAGCCCCTGTCTTCTTTGGAAGTGCAATGAAAATTGATTTTGACATATCTTTTGGCATTTTTTTCAGTGTCATAAATTTTATTTAGGAGGACTGTTATTTTTTCAATACCAAATTCCTCCAGGGCTTCAATCATCTCTGTAGTAATGTTGTCTGGTCCTGGGGCTTTTCCTGGTTTAATCTTTTTCAACGCTGCTCTAACTTCATCTTTCATTATGGGTGGTCCTTCAACGTTCTTTCTTGTACTGTATTCTTCGTTTCTGTCATCTTCACAAAGGGGTTTTTGAATGTACTCTCCCCATCTGTCTAATATTTTGTCTTTTTCCATGATAAGCGTACCATTTTTCGATTTTAAGCAACCAGTTGATGTGCATGTATTTTTCCTGTGGACAATTTCTTCAATTCGTCTGCACATACCCTGAGGATCCGTTTTGTGTCGGTCTTCTGTTTCTTTCCATTTTGTTTTCAGCCAAGCTTCCTTAGCTTCATTGCACCTATTCCTGATTTCTTTATTATCTTCCTGTATATCTTCTCGTTTCCCTTTGCCTTCTCCGTTCCTCCATCAAGCCTAAAAATTCTTTTGTCATCCAGTTCTTTTTTGCTTTTCTATCTACCTCAGGGATTTCTTCACAAGCTTCATTTATCGAATTTATCAACTTTGTCCATTGTTCCTCACTGTCACCAACGTCTTCCAGAGCACTGAATTTGTTTTGAACATGTACGTTAAATTTTTGACGTATCATTTCATCTGTCTTTAAGAGTCCAAGATTTAATTTGATGTTGCTTTTGGTCTGTTTCCTTTTTCTTAATTTCAACCTAAATCTTCCCACTACGCACTGTTACAGTCTGCGCCTGGTATTGTTTTTGCTGACAGTTAAGAATTTCTAAATCTTTTATTAATCAGGATGTAGTCAATCTGATTTTTGGTATTATCTCCTGGACTCATCCAAGTCCATTTTCTACTATTAGGCTACTCAAACCACGTGTTTCCTACTATGAACTCATTCATCTGTGCCCATTCTATAAGTTTCCCTTCCCTTTCATTTTGTGTACCAAGGCCATGAGGTCCAACTATATTCTCCACCCTATCCTGTCCCACTTTTGCATTAAAATCTCCCATTATTATGGTAACTTCTTGTGATTTACATTGGGCCTTGGCCATCTCTAATACTTCGTAGAAGTTGTCGATGTCTTCCTGAGTACTTGCGGATGTTGGTGCATACACCTGAATGATGTTGATATCAAATGGCCTGCCTCCCAATTTAACCAGCAAAACTCTGTCGGACACAGCCCAGTATCCCCTAACTGCTTTTGATTTCTCCCAGTCCATTATGATCCCTACTCCTCTTTCATGTGGGTTTCCACCAAAATTACTGTATATTCTCCTGATAATATCATGCCTCCCCCATTCCATCTCACTTCCCCTAGTCCTAAAATACTAATGTTAAGTCTTTCCATCTCCATTTTGATATTGTCTAATTTACCTTTTTGCACCAATGTTCCAACGTACCATGTTGCGATTTTGGTATTTTTTCTGAGGTTGAGATTGATTGCAGTAGCTTGCTGACGGTCTGATGTCACCTGCGCAGCATGACAGTCCCTACCGGACGAAGGTGCTCCATAGGAGCCCCTATTTGCGTCGTTATCTTCATTTGTCTTTTGTCTGGCTATGATTATTCTGGGGAAGATACGATGGTGGTTTTCCGTTGCTTCCATCAGTTTGTTTACGGTCTGTCCGCTAGCCTTTGTTATTCCCACGACAACCTAAAAGGCAGTAGGGTGATTTTTTTTCAGGGTTACCTCCCTTAGTCCTTATTCTCTCCCGAATGTCCACAAGGCAGTGGAGCTATTTACCCATAGCTTGGGGGCCTGGTTCGTGGGCACCAGGGCATATCCACACGCCGGTGGGCCTGTGTGCCGCACGTCTGGGGGCCAGACCTCCTCTGAGTCCCTCGAGATTTAGCCTGAGTCCGTGAGGTGCTCAGCTACCATATGTCGCCACGAGGAGGCATAACGTAGGGCTTGCTGATGGAGAGGCTATGTACTGACAGGGAGAGACTTGCTCATTCTGCAGGCTGAAAGTGAGAGGTGACAAGCACGCAGTCACTAGCCAACACACTAGACGCTTCACATCTGCCTTTTGACATGCCCCCCTTTGATATGGACAGATGATGTTGTGACAGAAAACAATACACAGCTAGCAACAAAATACCCAAATCATAACTTACTAACAAAACGAATAGGTGAATAAGATTAGTGAATGAATAACGTAAAATGAAATAAACTGAATATGAAATACGGTTATTTCTATCTATTTCAATCAAGAAGAATGACCTCACCATATCCTCTGTCTCTGTCTCTGTCTCTGTCTTTCTCTCTCTCTGTCTCTGTCTCTGTCTCTTCTCTCTCTCCCTCTCCCTCTCTTCTCTCTCTCTCTCTCTCTCTCTCTCTCTCTCTCTCTCTCTTCCAGTTGATCAAAAATCTCATGGCATGCCAGTCTGCTAACGACTCCTGCTTCGGGTTGAAAATCATTTAGCAGAATGACCTTGTCAACCAGTTTATCGTTTTATTTTTGCCAGAAACTTCTCTCCTCGTTAAATGTCTTGGTTTTTTGTTTGTTTGTCTGTTTGTTTGTTTGCTTGACTGTTTTAATGCAAAACATGATAGTTAAGCCATTCTGACAATCTCCTGTTTTTTTATACAGAATGTATCATGAAAAGCAAGATCTTGTTATTCTCAGGGTCTGACGTGTATCACGCACAATGATAGACTGTCACAAGAAGGAAAACCTACTTTAAATGTTGTAGGAAATTCCTGAGAAAACGCCGTTTACACATCTTCGAAATCAGCTGACTTTTGAGCTGTTTTTCTGCCATTTGCTTGGTTTCCCTATATCTAATCTATCTATCTATCTATCTATCTATCTATCTTTATCTATCTATCTATCTATATCTATCTATCTATATCTATCTATCTATCTATCTATATCTATCTATTTTATCTATCTATCTATTCTATCTATCTATTCTATCTATCTATCTAATCTATCTGTCTATCTATTCTTATCTATCTATCTATCTATCATACTATCTATCTATCTATCTATCTGTCTGTCTGTCTATCTATCTATCTATCTATCTTATCTGTCTGTCTAACTATCTGTCTATCTATCTATATCTATCTATCTATCTATCTATCTGTCTATCTATCTATCTATCTATCTATCTATATATCTATCTATCTATCTATCTATCTATCTATCTATCTATCTATTATCTATCTATCTATCTATCTATCTATCTATCTATCTGTCTATCTATCTATCTATCTATCTATTCTATCTATCTATATCTATCTATCTATCTATATCTATCTATCTATCTATCTATCGTATCTATCTATCTATCTATCTATATCTATCTATCTATCTATCTGTCTGTCTATCTATCTATCTTCTATCTATCTTCTACTATCTTCTATCTATCTTCTATCTATCTATATATCTATTGTGTTCGTTCTTTGATTTAACGTCTTTTCACTATGAGTGATATTAGACGGGAAGAAGAAATAAAAAAAGATTGGCGGGTTGGACTTGGGGCAGAGGGAAGACAGAGTAAGAGACATAAGTTTGTGGGAAAATAGAAAAATGGAACAAGAACTCAACACTAACAATTAATATCAACAATGTGACGTACAAACTTCATTAACTTTATGTAATGCATTAACAGGGCTGTGAACCAACGATTCTGAAATTTTTACTGACAAAAATTGATCGGAAGTTACTTCTTAAAAATGAGTTTCAGAATAGTTTTCTTGTGTAAACATTTTTGGTAAAAAAGAACGTTGCATTTTGCAGTAAAATAAACAATTGAAACAGTGTGAACTGATCGCCGAAAATACACTGATATTTATACAGTATTTTGTTTTCAATGCGTTTAGCTGAATACGAAAATGAACAGCAACATCATCACCATCATCAGGTGCCTTGCCGCATGGCGTTGGCGATTATGGACTTCCATCTGTCTCTATCTCTTGTTGTCTCAAGCATCTCTTCCACCCTCCTTGTCTTCAGCCACTCTGCAAGTCCGTCTAGCATCTTCTCCCTGGGTCTACCCGGTGCTCTCCTTCCCTCCAGCTTTCCCGTTGTGACCAGGTGTCCCAATTCCCCTTTCCTCATAAAATGGCCTATGAATGTTGCCTGCCTTTTCCTAATCTTCCTTATAAATGATCGACTTGTGTCTGCCTCCATCAAGACTGTCTCGTTTGTTTTATTTGCTGTCCATGGAACTCTCAACGTCCTTCTTAGAAACCACATCTCGGCTGCCTCAATCTTGTTCTGGCGTATACGTATATATAGTTATTTATTTGTTTATTTATATTTATATATATTTCAGGGAGACACGATTCCGTCTTCCAAGGCTCAGGACTGGTACTCCTGTATCTGTTGGAATGGCTTGGTTGGCTACAGTAGACACCTCTTTCGGCTATTTTTCCACACTGTACTGAAAAGTTAGATTTCTTTGGTTTGAAATTCATCCTGGATGAGGCAAATTACTCGTCTGAATGTTTCCGTCTTTTGTGTGTTTCATTGTTTTTTGTAGAGAGAACTGTTGTTAGCATCCATACTGTCTTTTAGAAAGAGCGTTAGGTATCTATTTCCGAGGTCTGCTAGATTTAAACTGCTCACTGCTGCATTCAAGATGGTCTCCTACACAGACACGAAGAGTACTGGAGTACTGGAGTTACTGCACAGCCCATTGTCATAGAAAATCCAGCCTGATCTGATCTGTCGTGTATGTTTCGTGGAAAATTACATTCAGAGGCCATGGAAGTATTTTTTCAGTATTTCTTAGATATTCTTTGGAACATAATACATTTCGAGAACCATTTGTGCGGGACGGATCCATACGCATGTGCCAAGTATACTCATGCCACATCAAGGTCCTTATCTTTGTTTTAGCTCTTTGGATTGCCTTCCAAATTATCCTGGCATGTTCTAAATAACCAGACACACACCAGGGATATTTCCGTATTGGACCAACACATCGCAGTACTCATTTTCTATGAGATATTTAGTCAGCCATACTGTCCTGACAGACAACGAGATTTTCCTTTCAGCGTTCAGAGACGATGTATCCAGAAATGGCTGATGTCACTCGAAATCTGTTCTTTAGGAATGTACACACATTCAGCTATCATCCACTGGTTGTCGCTCTTCAAGTTCCCTAATGCTGATCTTATCAGGTTATAGTAGGTAGGCGATCTCTTGCACACGTGGCTAAGCCGTGTCGATTCAGTGTGCATGATTTCTTTGCTCAGCTTTTTAGGCAACTTCCTACTCTGTTGGACTATATAGATGAGACCTGGCAGCAATACACTGCAGTCTTCTCTTGTGGGTACCCCAAGGCAGATTGACATTACAGACTCCTATGAACTCACTGGAAATGGGAATTCATCTGAATAAGCCTAGGTTTAGTGGTGAAATGAATAGCTCCAAAATGCGGTATGGGATCAATGCCACTGACATGACATTAAAGATAGCGACCCCCCACCCCCACCCCCCAAAACAAAGACAGCAACAAGAACAACAACAACAGCAGCAGCAAGAACAACAACAACAGCAGCAGCAACAACAACAATAACAAACAAACAAACAAACAAACAAGCAAACAAGCAAACAAACAAAAACAAAAATAAAATACCTTAAAAGGTTCGTCAGCGTGGATAATTTCTGTACCTGACTGTGAAAGACAGTTTAGAATCATATGTGGCACGGCATTCAAAAGGTGTATAATACTCGAAGAAAAACACAAATCTGTAGCACGCTTTCTTTATTGATCCACATGAAATAAAGGATGCACACAAAACACTGAAAAATGAAGTTGCAAGCAATGAAATGTTCTCTGATACATCAGAAAGAAAGAACACCAAACTAACCAGCAACACTACACACCAAACCACGAACACTTGATCGATGCTGTTTTTATCAGTTGCTGTTTTTTGATAACCTTTTCTGATTTTTGAAAATTTTTTTATTTAGGATCATTGCACTCAGGGAGGTTATCTTTGTGTTCACCTCTTTTTTTCGTCCCATTTTCTACGTCACTTTAATGGCCACAAAAGCTGGAACACTTTTTACAATGCGATGATGATGATGTCAGTGAGGATGATAATCATGATGCTATGGAGTTCCATCTATGATTGAGACTGCGTGACAGGGCTGTACCCTACTCTTACTATCATAATATATCCTGGCGTCACAACCAGACCCGAGAGATACAGACACATGCGGTGCTGGTCAGAAGATTTGACTAACACCCTCAATGACACATCCGTGAAGTGGATGAGACTCAACAGCGTGGTCCCAGTCTTCCCAATGAGCCCACAGCACGCCAAACTCTGGGAAGGAACCGGTTAGAGCCGAAAAATCCAAACACAACATATTTTCAATGGGACCGATGGGGATTCGAACCCACAACCTTCCAATCGGTAGTCCGTTGCGCTAACCATTACACCACGGCAACAGGTCTTCTTTGACATCCTAGTTAATAAAAGTCATGTCCAGGGCAGATGTTGTCCCCCCAAAAACTCTTAACGGTCACCACGGCGAGTCACCAAATTCGGCGGACATTGGCTGTGGTATGGCCTGTAGCACTATGTTTCATGGCTTGAAGAGGGATAAGCACCGTCAGACCATGTTAGCCCGATTCACACGACGTGATCAGCACAGCAACAGAAGAAGAAAAAATGGCAGAGTAGATCAGAGAAGCTTTGCCATAACCTAAGCACTATCCCACGATCGTAAGAGGTGAAGAACATTTTTGCTGCGTTCATTGATACAACGGGCCTTATTGTCCTGGCAGCTGGTGAGATCCGACCAACAGATTGGCTTCTGATAATGTCTGAAGACATGTCACAACACAATAGACTGTCTCGTGTCCAAAAGTTTTCTATGGTCTTGAACAGGAGAGCATGTCCCGTGCTATTCTCTGGAAGGATTTGGAAGTGGCTATCAGAAGGTAGAAATTGCTGGCAAAACTCATGGAGTAAATCATGCGAAAGTAGGCTTCAGAGGCCATCATAATATCTCGAAGAACTGTGGAATGCTGCAAATAAAAAGGAACCACATTAGAAACTTAGACCTAATGGTGATAGTAGTAGTGGGAATTGTAGTAATGGTGGTGGTGGTGGTAGAAATAGTAAAGTAGTAGTAGTATTGGTAGTGGCAACAGCAGCAGCAGAGTAGTAGTAGTAGTAGTAGTTGTGTTGTTGTTGTTGTTGTTGGTATTGCTGTGTGTTATTGTTGTATAGTAGAAGACACAGACGATGATGGGAAGAAAAAAAAATGATGATGATGATGATCATCATCATCATCATCATCATGAAGGAAGGAAGGAAGAGGAAGAGGAGGAGCAGAAGAAGAAGAAGAAGACGAAAAAGTTCGGTGTTTACTGTACCAAAGACAAAATTCCCAAAACACAACATTCTTGCTGCCCCATTTTCTGCACTGCATTTGTATCCATGCGCTCTTTTCGGCTGTCAAATACATCTCTAGACACAGCAAAATTGAAATCATCATGACAACAGGGCATGACGAGCCACACTATGTTTCTTGAATCATTTTCTTTAATTTTGTGAACAAACAAATAATAATACCCCCCCCCCCCACACACACACACACACACGCAAACAAATAAACATATTTTACAGATAGTTTCAACAACATGTTTGTGTTCATCTCATCACATGTTCATATTCATTACGTATACGATAAAGAAGTGGTAGCTCATTTCTTAAAAAAATTCAAAGTTGCAACATTTCACAGGACAATCTCAAATTTGTTCCTGTCTGCTTGAACAGTCAGTCACACTTGTTTTGAATGTCAAATGGATTACTAGCTGTTTCAATAAGAAAATCAACCATAATCATTTCAGCAATTTACATATTCACTGGTGACATGTTTTTTTTTAAATTCATCATTTGAAGTATTACAATATCGCCCTTGGGATGTCAGGGACGTGGAGACTTTCCAAAACGACAGAATGTCTTTTATTTTCTCAACAAAACATCATGTAATAGATTTCAAAAATTACTCCTATAAATTTTCTGTATCTGTCTGTCTGTCTGTCTGCCTATCTATTTATCTATCTTCCTGTATAATACAGAGAGAGAGAGAGACAGACAGACAGACAGACAGACAGAGACAGAGAGAGAGGAAATTCAGTAAGTAGGGTTGATCTTAGCATTGCAAACTGAGTCTTGAACGGCATTTAGGCATTCACAATCAATTACCTCGACGAACGCTAGCAGTACGGTGTTCACTATTCCGTGAGGAGTGAGCGTGATGAAGAGAAAGACGGGAAGAGTGAGCAGCACTTTGGTCACTTTGGTCACCTCACCCACTTCACGGCTCTGTCTTCTGAGTTCTTGGTTGGCTCCAGTCTGTTGGCTCTGTCTGTTGGGCTCTTGGTTGGCTTCAGTCTGTTGGCTCTGTCCTTCATGTTGTATAGTCACTTCTCCTTGTTCATGGCTCTCTTCTTCTGCGTATCCGGGACTGGCTTCTGCGCTTTGGTTATCGCCTTCCTGCGTGTGACTTGATTCTCCATGTTCATAGCTGTGTGCTGTCTGTCCAGAGTTTGCCTCTGTTTGGCTGTGGAATGTTTCTGACTGCATGCTGGTCACATCTGTGCGTTTGTAAGGCCCTATCTGTTGTCTTCGTGTCTTGGGTTCATCGACTGTTGCTTGAGCCATGCAGTTTGAGCCACCATCCATCATTGCCCTCCTGTTACAGTATGATCACAGTTAGTATAGCAATGACAGTAGTAGTTTGTGGTTGTGATAGTTTTGATAGTGGGATAGTGATGGTGTTAGTGGTTGGAAGCAGTACTACTAGTAGTAATGGTGGTTGTGGTTTTGATGGTATAAACGATGGTGGTGGTAACTGTAGTAGTCGTGGTGATGGTTTTGATTGTGGTGATACTGGTGGCGCCATAGAGTTTGCCCACCCAACCGACCACTTTCACGTGCTTATCAATTCACTAAAGTATTAATTTCACCTACAAATTAAAAGGTAAAGAAATGAATTATATAGGGTGTTAACGTATGTCTACTGTGTTTCTGTTAACGTGTATTTACTGCAAGTTTTTGTTGTCATTGTGATTCTTCAAATGTTGTTTCCATATACTGTGTAAAAAGGTTAGACCAGACTATATAGATAGGTAGGTAGGATAGATAGATAGATTAGATAGATAGATAGAGTAGATAGATAGTAGATAGATAGATAGATAGATAGATAGATAGATAGATAGATAGATAGATAGAGATAGAATGCAGACAGACAGACAGATAGACAGACAGATAGATAGATAGATAGATAGATATATCAAGAAGAAGCAGTTAGATTTTCTTGTTTCTGTTCTTTTATGTGTGAAATTTTTTTTATCTTTGGAAGGTGGTATAGAGCCATAATATAATGGGAGATGAGCCATTATGTGTAATGGCCAGTGACCTTTCCTGTGAAAAGTGAGTTGTGTTTAAAAAAAAGTTCTAGATGAACTGTGATTTGAACTTGGAAGTCTGAAAGGTAAACGTTTTTGAGAAGTCGAGATGTGTTCCTGGCCTGTCAGTTTTGTGCCAGTGCTGTTTAGCACTGTACTGCGGACGGACCATGGATCTATTTAGCAGTCATGGCGGTAGTTTACCTAATTGATGTAAAGTGGAAAGAGTTTCATATGAGATTAATTAAGTCTGTAGTACGCTGTCTGTGAGACGAAGAGGATATTAACTGTCAGACGTTTTTGAAAAAAACAACTTTCAGGTCGAAGCATTCATGATATCGAAATCTTGACCCAAAACGATTACCCCCGTGGGGATGTCGGGGGCTCTTTCAGTATAAATAGTATCCCACCTTCTGGAAATTTTGTGCTAGAAATTTCCTCTTTTCTGTCACTCTCTTTTTTCTGCCCTGTTGCTTTGCTTTCTGTCATTTCTACCTATCATTTTTTTGCCTTGCTGGTCCATTCACCTGTATGTGTGCGAGAAAAGTCTTTTGTACTTTTTCTTAGGTTTGATGAATGGGTACATGTATTAAGTGCATTTTTGGCTCTAGGGAGAAGAGATATGCGGAAGCAATTTTAGGTAATTTATGCCTGTTTTTATATATGTTTTGGTGTCTTTTTGTATGCTTATATTTGTATTCAGGTGTTTTGTTGAATTTCCCCTGTGCGATAATTTGGACGTTGTGGTCAACGCCAGGGGCATGTCCTTAGATTACGTGCGCGAATGCATTGATATGTGTACTTAATCTTTTTTTCTTGTCCTTTTGAAGTTTTTATACGTTTTAAAACGGTTATAGTCCTGATATGGCTCTGCGCAGTCGGCTGGGCTTTAAACAACAATAACAATAGCAATGGCCCCAAAAGATTTCAGATAACTTAAATAGGATGCTGAAGAAATTGTGTGTGTGTGTGTGTGTTGTGTGTTGTGTGTGTGTGTGTGTGTGTGTGTGTGTGTGGTGTGTGTGTGTGTGTGTGGTGTGTGTGTGTGTGTGTGTGTGTGTGTGTGTGGTGTGTGTGTGTGTGTGTGGTGTGATGTAGGAGTGACTTTGATTATCCTGTTGTGAATTAGTTTTGGTGCTTATGCATTGTGACAGGTGGCTTTGACATGTAAGTATTCTATTGTGTGTGTACTATTATTTTAGAGACCATATAAGTTTAGTTTTTTTTTGAAGCCCCTTAACTAAATGATTTGATGAACGTGATGATCTAATTTGATTTCCTTTATTTTTGATTTAAGAAAACAAGTATTTTGCAATTGGCTGATGTTGTGAGAGTCTGTTACATGTTGAAGATTTTCGCACACACACACGCATGCATACACACGCACACTCACACATACACAAACACACACACACACGAAACACACAAGCATGCATACACACGCATGCATACACAGCACTCAAACACACAAAAACAACACAAACACACACACACACACACACACACACACACATATGTATATATATATATATACACCAATGTCTAACATCACTCATAGTGAACAAGACGTTAAAGCAAAGAAAGAACGAACGAACACACACACACACACACACACACACACACACCACACACACACACACACACACACACACACACAACACACACACACACACACACCTCTGGTTGATGTGAAATATTCTCCATATGTTAAAAAGGGAAATTGAAAACAACAAATGTGTCACCTACCTTATCCTCAGCCCTCGCTTGATGATGACCAAGGTGTATGAGTTGAAAACTAACAGAAGCACACAAGGGACTGCATAAGTGATAAAGATCCCACCAATTCCACTGGGACAAGGGTCCAAATTTGACTGAGCAAAGGCGTGGTCTCCAACAATGAATAAATCTAGGTGAGCAGCCAGGGATTTTCGAGGCCAGGGAAAAGATGAACACCAGGCCACAGGAGATATAGGCATTCCGCACAGTACACAGCTGTTTTCGTTTTAGGGGGAACGCCATAGCGACGAATCTGGTTAGAATCAACAGGAAGATACAAATAGATGGATATGCCCTCAACAACAATGACAATTCATTTTTAAATATCTTGGGTTACTAAAGTTTTAAAAGGCCCTGAACGAAAACATATGGGTTTATCTAAGCAAGACAAAGTACAGTAATGCGACGTACAAAAAAGTAATAAAGATTAAGAGAGGCAAGATAGCATTACAAAACCCCAATGGGACAAAACAGGAGCTGTCTTCATTAAACAAAAATGATCATTTTCTGTAGTTGCAGTGCCAACATTGTATGCACACCATCAGCTACAGACTTAGGTTTAACGATCTGTGATGGCATGTGACTCCAGTCTCATGTCTCCAACATTTGTTGCTCACATTGGCCAGAAGTTCGCTGCATTAGGTATTATCCGCCTGTACCTGAAGACTGACGTAGCAAAAACACTGGTCTGTATCTTTGTCCCATCCAGATTCATCACCATCATATCATCATCATCATCATCATCATCATCATCATCAACGTGCCCTGCCACATGGCGTTGGCGATCATGTCCCTCCATATGCATCTATCCCTTGTCGCTGCAAGAACATCTTCCACCCTCTCTGTCCTCAGCCACCCTGCAAGTCTGTCCAATATTTTCTCCCTGGGTCTACCTGATGTTCTCTTCCCCTCCAGCTTTCCTGTTGTGACCAGGTGCTCTAATTCCCCTTTCCTCATAAAATGGCCGATAAATGATGCTTATCTTTTCCTAATCTTTTTATCAATGATCTTCTTGTGTCTGCCTCCACCAAGACTGTCTCGTTTGTTTTCTTTGCTGTCCATGGAACTCATGGTACAAGTTGACAGATAAAAGACAGTAAACGACAAACTGATACTGAGAATTATTCTGCCGTTAAGTGAGTCCTATGTAAATTTTCATGGGAGTGGAGGCGTATCACGGAAGACTGAGTTCTATATATTTGCCATCGCCTTGTTTCCCAAATCATTGAGCAGATGGCTGTAAGAGCCTTGATGAGTTCTGGTTGATCATGATTGAGAACCTCAGTGGAAACGTTGTCCACTCATGATGACCTTTACCTATAAGCTAACGTAATGCAAGGAAGACGTCGCCGAGGTCTATACAAGAACAGCTGAGGGGCAAATATCAAACACTGGACCAGTCTCAGTATGTCCGCCCTGCATGTTGCAGAGACAGAGATGGAGAATCCTGTGTGCTGTTGGTTCCGATTTAAACAAAAATTACGACCTGATGGTGTGTGTGTGTGTGTGTGTGTGTGTGTGTGTGTGTGTGTGTGTGTGTGTGTGTGTGTGTGTGTGTGTGTGTGTGTGTGTGTGTGTATGTATGTGTGTGTGGATGTGTATGTGTGGATGTGTATGTGTGGATGTGGATGTGTATGTGTGTGTGTGTATGTAAATGTGCGTGTGTGTGTGTGTGTGTGTGTGTGTGTGTGTGTGTGTGTGTGTGTGTGTGTGTGTGTGTGTGTGTGTGAGCGTGCGTACGCGCGCGCCACGCGTGTGTGTATGTGTATTTGCATGTGTGTGCGTGTGTATAAGTGTAGGATGGTGGTGGTGCTGTGTGTGTGAGTGTGTGTTGTTAGTGTGTGTATGTGTGCAGTCATACTGACCTGTCCACAGAAAAGACAACCATGATCCAAGGAGACATGCTGGCAGCCGTTGTCGACGTTATAATCGTGATCAAGCAGGTGTCCAGGTTGGGGAAGTTGAAATATATTGACGTCTGTTTGGTCTGAAGCATATCACACCAGAATTTCATGCGGGTTAGATGGTAGAGTCATGGACTCAAGATCTGATATCTGGAGTTCAAGCCCAGCCAGCAACATTAAAAACTGGCCTGTTCTACCTACCCATCTTAATGTTTCCATCATTCTGGTGCTGTCAGCTTAGTGTTTGATAGGTCCCTTTTCCCTTTTCCCCGCTTGCCAGCACATAGGGTTTTGTGCAGGTTCAAAACATCTGTCAGACTATTGCTGGCAGATTTGGGTGGAGCGAATATGGAGTTGTCCGAGCACGGTGAATCCCTCTTGAAATAACCCCAACAACTCCAACATCGCACTCAGATAATTGACAAGTAGTCTGTTTGGTCTAAAGCACATAACAACCAAATAACTGACAAGTAACATGTCTGATCTAAAGCACATAACCAAATAACTGGCAAGTAATCTGTTTGATCTAAAGCACGTAGTAACACTCCAATAACTGACAAGTAGTCTGTTTGATCTAAAGCACGTAGCAACACTCCAATAACTGACAAGTAGTCTGTTTGATCTAAAGCACGTAGCAACACTCCAATAATTGACAAGTAGTCTGTTTGATCTAAAGCACGTAGTAACACTCCAATAACTGACAAGTAGTCTGTTTGATCTAAAGCACGTAGCAACACTCCAATAATTGACAAGTAGTCTGTTTGATCTAAAGCACGTAGCAACACTCCAATAATTGACAAGTAGTCTGTTTGATCTAAAGCACGTAGTAACACTCCAATAACTGACAAGTAGTCTGTTTGATCTAAAGCACGTAGTAACACTCCAATAATTGACAAGTAGTCTGTTTGATCTAAAGCACGTAGCAACACTCCAATAATTGACAAGTAGTCTGTTTGATCTAAAGCACGTAGCAACACTCCAATAATTGACAAGTAGTCTGTTTGATCTAAAGCACGTAGTAACACTCCAATAACTGACAAGTAGTCTGTTTGATCTAAAGCACGTAGCAACACTCCAATAATGACAAGTAGTCTGTTTGATCTAAAGCACGTAGCAACACTCCAATAATTGACAAGTAGTCTGTTTGATCTAAAGCACGTAGTAACACTCCAATAACTGACAAGTAGTCTGTTTGATCTAAAGCACGTAGCAACACTCCAATAATTGACAAGTAGTCTGTTTGATCTAAAGCACGTAGTAACACTCCAATAACTGACAAGTAGTCTGTTTGATCTAAAGCACGTAGCAACACTCCAATAACTGACAAGTAGTCTGTTTGATCTAAAGCACGTAGTGACACTCCAATAACTGACAAGTAGTCTGTTTGATCTAAAGCACGTAGTAACACTCCAATAACTAACAAGTAGTCTGTTTGATCTAAAGCACGTAGTAACACTCCAATAACTGACAAGTAGTCTGTTTGATCTAAAGCACGTAGTAACACTCCAATAACTGACAAGTAGTCTGTTTGATCTAAAGCACGTAGTAACACTCCAATAACTGACAAGTAATCTGTTTGATCTAAAGCACGTAGTAACACTCCAATAACTGACAAGTAGTCTGTTTAGCATGAATCATATGATGGGCTCTCCAGTTTCAGTTTCAGTTTCAGTTTTTCAAGATGTCTTCGCGCTCGGAATGAATTCCATCTGCACTAACGTCACAGGTGCCACGTATGGTGAACGTGGCACATGCCTTAAGCCTGCACATAACCCATGAGCTGGCCAGGTCCTCAGGCCCTACCTAGACTATGTTTCACCCAGTCTATATTTTATACTGGTATTTTATCAGCCTACCACTGGAATAATCTTAGTTACATGTAAATGACATGTGTATGTGTGTATCTTACCTTCAAAAAAGTATCATACAAAAATATATAGAGTAAACAAATAGATAATTAAAGGTCTTAATCAGAACACTAGCTATTCTGTATAAACTCGTCTCACATGGCCCTAGTCAATGCCCAAATGCTCAGCCGACTATCAACTAGGTGAAGACAATATTACCGTTGATCAACAAAGAGTAGACACACTGATCCTGGACAAGTGGCACGTCATTATATGAGATATAAAGACCAATCCTGGAGATTCCTGTTTCTTTACAGGCGCTCACATGGGAAGGGTCATGTGGCCTTGGGCTTTGCTTCCAGCCAAACTCTCTTCTGTCGAATAGCAGCTGATTGTGCCCTAATTGCATTGCTGTCTCTGGCTCATTGTGTTG
>JAPXFY010000023.1:58467963-58470463 GCA_030674185.1 Monoplex corrugatus
ATCCTCCATCAGTTTCTCTCTCTCTCTCTCTCTCTCTCTCTCTCTCTCTCTCTCTCTCTCTCTCTCTCTCTCTCTCTCTCTCCACACACACACACAAACACACACGCGCACCACACACAACACACACACACACACACACACACACACACACACACACACACACACACACACACACACACACACACACATACACGATGCTGGGTACACGTAAACCTGTTTGACGAATGACCCTTGACCCAAATTGTCATCAGCTCTGTCTGGCTGTCTGCTTGTCTGTCTGTTTGCCTGTCTGTCTGTCTGTCTCTCATACACACACATGCACACAGACACACACACGCACGCGCGCACGCGCGCGCACACACACACACACACACACAACACATACACTGTTCCAATATATTTCTTTTCTCTCTTCTCTTTCCCTTTCCCTTTTCTTGTGTTACTCACCTTTCTCTTTCACGCACTCAGTCTTGCTTTCTCTCACACTTTTTATTTTTTGAGCAAGACTTCAGACAAGCAAGAAGGCTAACTTGGGCTTCAAGAGGAGGAACCTGAGAAATATACCTATCTCTCCAATATTTTCATATCAGGGCAGCGGGTGAAAGCCTGCTCTTCACGATTTTCAACTGCCGTGGGGTCGTTTAGCGTGCCACGCAGGCCAGGAAGCACATGGGTCCGATTCGTATTTTCGTCCCCTTCCGAAAGACTATATATTCAGTTCAATTTTCCAGTAGAACTGAGGAGAAAAGTAGAGGCCTCAACAGGAACCTAACCCTGAAACCTGGAGTTTAGTTATTGGCAGGGGAACGTCTAATCAATCTGCCACCTTTCTTCTGTAAAATGAATGAGACACCAAATTGTGATCACAGCCCTCCCAACAGGTTCATCATCATCACCATCATCATAAAGTGCCTTGCCACATAGCGTTGGCGATCATGGCCCTCCATATGCATCTATCCCTTGTTGCTGCAAGCATATCTTCCACCCTCTCTGTCTTCAGTCACTCTGCAAGTCTGTGCAACATTTTTTCCCTGGGTCTACCTGCTGCTCTCTTTCCCTCCAGCTTTCCTCTTGTGACCAGGTGCTCCAATTCCCCTTTCCTCATAAATGGTATATATATTTGCCAGTCTTTTCCTAATCTTCCTTATGAATGATCTTCTTGTGTCTGCCTCCATCAAGACTGTCTCGTTTGTTTTCTTTGTTGTCCATGGAACTCTCTACATTCTTCTTAGAAACCATATCTCGGCAGCCTCAATTTTATTCTGGCTTTGCTTGTTGACTGTCCACGCCTCACAACCGTATAACATTACTCGGTTCTATATAACATTCAAGAAGTCTCTTCCTGATGTTAAATGACAGGCATTTGTTGGTAAGAATGCTTTTCATCTTCTTGAATGCTGTTTTGGCTTGGCCGATTCTGCTGGCTATTTCTGATGTGCATCTGCCATCTGGGAGATGATCGTCCCAAGATATTTAAACTTATCCACCTGTCTCAAGGTTGTGCCATTTGCTGTTATTTTGCAGGAGGGGATTTCATGTTTTAGTAATTACCATGACTTCAGTCTTCTTGCTGTTTAGCTCCAAACCCTTACCTTTGCTTTCTATTTCTATTATATTCACAAAAGGAAACAAGTTCACACCATGCTAAAACGTTTTCAGAGTCAGTCAGGGCCAAAAGCTTCCCACAAGAAATGTGTGGACTCATGTGGATTTGAACCCACGTCTTTCCAATCAGTTGTCTATTGAGGTATTTGCAGTTACCTTTTTTCTGTCGAGCACACATACCTGTAGGAGAACTTTCGCATATCCGCTCGAAGTGACATGCAAAAAAGCAAGGCGTTGCCTACAAGACCCGATACCACCAAGATGGCGGCAAACAAGTACACCATCCAGTCCACCATGTCAGGGGCCTCCTAGGATAAACAGATGTTAATAATTATTGGATTATCTATCTGTATATCTTAATTGGATCATCCATGTATGTATGTATGTATGTATGTATGTATTGTATGTATGTATGTATGTATGTATATATGTATGTATGTGTGTATGTATGCATGTATGTATGTATGTATGTATCTATCTGTCTATTATCTATCTATCTATCTATCTATCTATCTATCTAACTTCTATTGTCTATCTATCTATCTATCTATCTATCTATATCTCTCCATTTCTCTATCTCTATATATCTGTCTGTCTGTCTGTGCATGTGCATGTGTATGTTATGTGTATGTGTATGTGTTGTATATGTGTATATGTTGTGTATGTGTATATGTATTGTGTATGTATGTATATCTGTATGTATGTATGTAATGTATGTATGTATGTATATCTGTATGTATGTATGTATTAATTTTGTATGTATTATTATGTAATTATGTATGTAAGTTATGTATGATGGATTTGATGTATATCCCTGTAAAGTATGTATGTATGTAATTATGTATTATGTATGTAATTATGTTTGTACGTGTAGTGATATCATGCATGTTATGTA
>JAPXFY010000023.1:58477963-58507963 GCA_030674185.1 Monoplex corrugatus
AAAATTAGGAGAAAAAGACAGATTCTTCCTGCGGCTTCGTCCTGTGTGAGAAAAGATATAGATAGATAGATAGATAGATAGATAGATAGATAGATAGATAGATAGATAGATAGATAGATAGATAGATAGATAGATAGATAGATAGATAGATAGATAGATAGATAGATAGACAGATCTTGTCTTGTTGTATTAAATACACGTTCTTATTCTTTTTTCGTGTTTTTTCTGGTTCCTGTTTGCTTGAGCGCGGGCAGTCACACTTGTTTTACAGAAATGAGAATTAAAAAAGTATTTATATCATACATATTAAGGATAGAGGACAGAAAAGCTAGCATTAAAGCAGACGAACTCGGAAATAACAAAGGGGAAGTGGTTATTCATAATGAAAGGGCCATATGTATAACACAGTGTGTAGAAGAGGGGTTTTAAGTGGAGTAATTATTCACATCATTCCAGGGAAATAATCATAAGTCCTTCGTTTAAATGTGGCCAGAGAAGTACATAATTTGATGTAGACCATCACCATCATCATGTTCCTGCCGAATGGCGTTGGCGATCGTACCCCTCCATCTGAATCTATCCCCTGTCACTGTAAATACATCTCCTACCCAACATCAAACTAAACCTTGGACTCTTAAAGACAGATGAAATGATACGTCAAAAATTTAATGTACATGTTCAAAAATATTCAGTGCTCTGGAAGACGTCGGTGATAATGAGGAACAGTGGACAAAGTTGAGAAGTTCGATAAATGAAGTTGTGAAGAAATCCCTAAGGCAGATAGAAAAGCAAAAAAGAGCTGGATGACTAATGAAATTTTGGGCTTGGTGGAGGAAAGGAGGAGAGCAAAGAGAAACGAGGAGATATACAGGAAGATAAACAAAGAAATCAGGTATAGGTGCAATGAAGCTAAGGAAGCTTGGCTGAAAACAAAATGCAAAGAGATAGAAGAACGACACAAAATGGATCCTCAGGATATGTACAGACGAATTGAAGAAATTGTCCACAGAAAAAATACATGCACATCAACTGGTTGCTTAAAATCGAAAGATGGCACGTTTATCATGGAAAAGACAAAACACTGGACAGATGGGGAGAGTACATTAAAGACCTTTTTGAGGATGACAGAAACGAAGAACACATTATAAGAAAGAACTTTGAAGGACCACCCATAATGAAAGATGAAGTTAGAGCAGCACTGAAAAAGATAAAACCAGGAAAAGCCCCAGAACCAGACAACATTACTACAGAGATGATTGAAGCCTTGGAGGAATTTGGCATGGAAAAAATAAGTCCTCCTAAATGAAATTTATGACACTGGAAAAATCCCCAAAGATATATCAAAATCAATTTTTATTGCACTTCCAAAGAAGACAGGGACTACAGAATGCGAACTCCATCGCACAATCAGTTTGATGAGTCATGTAACAAAAATCCTGTTAAGAATAATCATGATGAGGACAAGGAATAGAATCAAAAGAGAAATAGCAGAAGAACAGTGTGGATTTGTGGAAGGGAAAGGAACTATTAATGACATATACATCCTAAGAACTATCATAGAGAGGTCAAATGAGATGAAAAGGATTTGTATTTATGCTTTGTTGACTGTACCAAGGCTTTCAATCGGGTAGGACATGAAGAATTGATCAACCAACTGGAGAGACTCAATGTTGATGGAAAAGATCTACGAATAATCAGGGATATGTACTGGGAACAAACAGCTGCAATGAGAATAGAAAACAATATAAGCTCTTTCCAAAACATCAAAAGAGGAGTCAGACAGGGTTGTGTTTTGTCACTAGATCTGTTTTCACTATACAGCGAAAACATCATGAGAAACCTAGAAGAAGACCCTGGATTAAAGGTTGGAGGGAAAATGATAAACAACATTCGGTACGCAGATGACACCGTGCTAATTGCAGAAAATGAAAGGGACCTACAAAACCTTGTGAATAGAAAGCAAAGGTAAGGGGTTGGAACTAAACAGCAGGAAGACTGAAGTCATGGTGATCAGTAAAAAACATGAAATCCCCTCATGCAAAATAACAGCAAATGGCACAACCTTGACACAGGTTAATAAGTTCAAATACCTGAGAACGGTCATTTCATCAGACGGCAGATGCACATCGGAAATAGCTGGCAGAATTGGCCAAGCCAAAACAGCATTCAAGAAGATGACAAGCATTCTTACCAACAAATGTCTATCAATTAACATCAGAAAGAGAGTCCTTGAATGTTATATAGAACCAGTACTGTTGTACGGATGCGAGTCGTGGACAGTCAGCAAGCAAAGCCAGACCAAGATTGAGGCAGCCGAGATGTGGTTTCTAAGAAGAATGTTGAGAGTTCCATGGACAGCAAAGAAAACAAACGAGACAGTCTTGATGGAGGCAGACACAAGTAGATCACTCATAAGGAAGATTAGGAAAAGACAAGGCAACATTTATAGGCCATTTTATGAGGAAGGGGGATTTGGAGCATCTGGTCACAACGGGAAAGCTGGAGGGAAAGAGAGCACCAGGTAGACCCAGGGAGAGAATGCTGGATGGACTTGCAGAGTGGCTGGGGATGAGGAGGGTGGGGGAGATGTTAGGGGCAACGAGAGAGAGAGATGGATGGAAGTCCATGGTCGCCAACGCCATGCGGCAGGGCACCTGATGATGACGATGATGACCCTCTCTGTACTCAGCCACCCTGCAAGTCCGTCCAATATTTTCTCGCTGTGTCTACCTGCTGCTCCCTACCCCCTCCCCCTCCCCAGCTTTCCTGTTGTGACCAAGTGCTCTCATTCTCCTTTCCTCATAAAATGGCCTATACGTGTTGCTTGTCTTTTCCTAATCTTCTTTATCAATGATCTTCTTGTGTATGCCTCCTTCAAGATTGTCTCGTTTGTTTGTTGTTGTTTTTTGCTGTCCATGGAACTCTTAACATTCTTCTTAGAAACCACATTGATGTTGATGGATAGTGAATTCTAGAATATACTTCAGACAAAGGCATGCTTGCTTGTAATGTCCAATCTTGGTCTTTGGAGATGAGAGTTGTTTCTTTAATTTGTGTGATGTGTTTGGCATGGTGTAAGTTGCTCTAGGGATAGGTCTGTGTACATTTTTTTTCTACATGCGAGTGTTTTTCTTATACTTTCAGTTGGTTTTGGTGTGATAACATTTCTGCTTTTCCAAAATGTTTGGTCTGTTGTTAGGAAAGTCTCGACAAGGAATTTTTTTATTAGAATTTATCTGCAACCATCCCATACTTATTAATGCATAGTGACATGGGATTTCATGTGAGCATTGTAAAATAGTCTTTGTTTTTCTCCTGCTTCCGTGTTGATAAGGTATGAAAGCCTGCTACAAAGAAAAAATATATATGGGAGTGTTTTATTAAATGATAAACATGAACTTACCATGTAAGTGTTTCGTCTGTTAATGCACCAGGTACACAGAGCTGAGACACTTGTTCTATATCTGTACCACCTAAAGGTAATTGAAGATATTGCTTGGATTGGTGGTACTTTTGGCGAGTTGTTATCACCACTGATCTTGTTTCTGTAGAACTGAACTGCTTGTGTTTTATATCACATTAGTCTGATACTTGGTTTATACATGGTTGTAGCGTTTCTTGGATTTCAGACAAATATTTCCCTGATGTGTTGAATTGTGTCAGTAGAAATTACCTGTATATGACATTTATTTAGACGAACTGCGCATACTCAGTAATAAGACAGAGTATAATCGTACAGAACAAGTGATATGTCACACACACAGACTCATCACAATACACTTATTTATACACGTACTAGAATAAATACATATGAACAATGTCTAATCATGTGGACTCATCACAATACACTTATTTATACACGTATTAGAATAAATACATATGGACAATGTCTAATCATGTGGACTCATCACAATACACTTATTTATACACGTATTAGAATAAATACACATGAACAATGTCTAATCATGTGGACTCATCACAATACACTTATTTATACACGTACTAGAATAATACATATGAACAACGTCTAATCATAAGGACTCATCAAAATGCACTTATTTATACAAATACTCAAATAAATACCCATGGACAATGTCTAATCATATGGACACAAATACTTTTGGTCATATACCTATATAACTATAATTATGTATAGTTGACAGTGGAAATACATAAGATCAATGATGATATCAAATAAGGAAGGACTGGGTGAACCAGGTAGGCCTACGTCTTCAATTGTGGCTTGAAGTGCGAAAGGGTGGGCAGATCCTTCAGATCAGCTGGTAGTGACATACCCCAAACAGAAAACAGTACAAAAAAACTGAAAACACTTTTGCTAGCTGACATAAAGTTGCGTTCTGGTACTTTCCCAAAGTGCATGATATGTGCATAGGCAACCTGAAAGAGCCAGGAACTCAAGATGTCAGATCTCGAATTCACTCTCTCCCTGCAACATTAAGTGCAAGTGCCTTTGGTTTCTTTGTACTGTTTTCTTTTTTTGGATGCCATGGTTGTAGCGTTTCTTGGATTTCAGACAAATATTTGCCCATCCTTAAAAGGCACTCACCGGCTACCTTGGTATAAAACATTGGAGAGATAGGTTGATTTCCCAGGTCCCACCTTTTGAAGACCAATTAGCCTTCTTGCCTTTTTGAAGTCCTGGTTAAAAATGTAAATATGAATATATATTTGAAGCGAGGGAGAGGGGATAGGCGGCGCTCTCGTGGTGCTGGCCGTGGGAAAAGTTGAGGTCTTTGCCACACACTTCCCTACGACCCAAGGGTTATGGAACTATCTACGTAGGACATCAGGACCTGGCCAGCTCGTGGGTTTATGTGCAGGCTTAAGGCTTGTGCTATGATCATTCTGGATCTTCTCCATCACATGGTACCTGTGACATTAGTGCGTATGGGATTCGTTTCGAGCGCGGAGACGTCATCTTGAGAAATTGAAACTGAAACTGAACATGCTAACTGGCTTGCTCACTGTCCATGCTGATGCCCCTGTCATTCTGGTGATGTCAGCTTTGTGTTTCATGGGTCCAGTCCTCCTGCCCATTTCAAGACCTTGCCAGCACATTGGATTATGTGCTGTCTCAAAAAGTGCTGGGTGACATTTAGCAGATTTGGATGAAGCTTATTGGCCAAGAATGGCGGGAAAGGAGTGTGTGGGTGTGAGTGTGGGTTTTGTGCCTGGACTTAGACCATACCGCATGACTGTTGGTTGATGTGATTTACAGATAGTTTGACCTGTTCAGGTATATCTATTTCCAGTTTATGTAATAGATCTGGGATTGCGTTTGAAATAGACATGAGAATGGTGTAGGCTTATATGTAGCGGCAGTCCAGCGCATGCACATCTTAATTTCCAAAATGCGGATTAATTAAGAAGTATTGAATCATACTGAGCTGTATCAAAACCCAGTGTGATGGTCAGGGTTTTTGTTTGTTTTTGTTTCGTTTTTTGTTTTGTTGTTTGTTTTGTTTTTGTTTTTTGTCAATCTTCCTCTGCTTCTCAGCATCTGTCTCAAAGATTGACGACCAACATAAATCCACATAAATAATGCCTGTTCTTATGGGTTTCAGTTTTTTTTTCAGATTTATTTCAAATATGCCAAGTTAACATGAATAAATGATACCCAGAGAATCAGTGTAAATCGTCCGCTGCCGACCTTTCAACACTCTCAATGGTGTATTTTTTTATATATCTGATTACATCAAGTTCAGGCACCAATCTACATAAATGATGATAATAATGATGATAATAATAATCATCATCATCAAGTACCCTGCCGCATGGTGTTGGCGATCATGGCCCTCCATATGTATCTATCCCTTGTTGTCGCAAGCACATCTTGCACCCTCTCTGTCCTCAGCCATCCTGCAAGTCCGTCAAATATTTTCTCCTGGGTCTACCTGGTGCTCTCTTTCCCTTCAGCTTTCCTCTTGTGACCAGATGGTCTATTCCCCTTTCCTCACAAAATGGCCTATAAATGTTGCCTTTCTTCTCCTTATCTTCCTTATGAATGATCTTCTTGTGTCTGCCTTCATCAAGACTGTCTCGTTTGTTTTCTTTGCTGTCCATGGAACTCTCAACATTCTTCTTAGAAACCACATCTTGTTCTGGATTTGCTTGTTGAGTGTCCACGCCTCACAACCGTATAACAATATCGGTTCTATGTAACATTCAAGAAGTCTCTTCCTGATGTTAATTGATAGGCACTTGTTGGTAAGAATGCTTTTCATCTTCTTGAATGCTGTTTTGGCTTGGCCAATTCTGCTGGCTATCTGATGTGCATATGCTGTCTGGTGAGACGATCGTTCCCAGATATTTAAACTTTAACAACCGTAATAATAATAATAATAATAATAATAACTTAAATAATGATAATAATAATAATAACGACAACAACAACAAGAATATTAACGACAATAATGATAATGATAATAATGATAATGATAATAATAACAATAATAACAACAGTATTTGTATGGCGCCAAATTTTGACAATTCAAATTAAGGCACACCCACGCACCAGACACATATGCGATCAACGCAGACCATCTTTCAACACGCAGGGGGAAAAAAGCACTGATAGAAAGAGGCAGTTGCTGAATTCATTGTCAGGAAAAGAGGTAGGTTTTTAAATTTGATTTAAAAAGCAGAAAGAGTAGGCCTAGGTGACAGACGAATGGAGAATGTGAGTCTGTTCCAGGCAGGTGGCCCCGAAACAGCAAAAGAACGCCGGCCGACAGTTCATAGTTTAAATATGTAATGTCTACTTGTGTTTATCATCAAACATTGTCTGGTGTGGTCAGTGCCACAACTAGAGACAACTCTGTTATTCACGACCTCAAATTGGGCCAGACATGTGAGTAAATATTTTGCAAATTATCCATTTGTCTGGGCCAGTACAGAGCCTTGAATGAAATTCTGCTACTATTACTATGATGATTATTACTACCTCTGCTGCTGCTGCTGCTGCTACTACTACTACTACTACTACACTACTACTACTGCTACTACTACGACGATGACGACGACGACGACGACAACAACGTCGACCACCACCACTACTACTACTACTACCACTACTATTACTATGACTATCACCACCACCACCACTTCTGCTGATGCTGTTACTACTGCTACTACTAAACCATTTTTCTTTAGCGCTATTCTCTAATCTCATTTAGACTCATTTTAAAGCATTGCATCTTTTACTACAAGACCAAATTATAATGCATACATGAGGACTAATATATCACACATACACACTAGAGATTAGAATATACACATATCATAAACATACAGTGGTCACTTGACAATTATTTTACATGCAGTATTTTCACTTACTGGCTTGAAGCATTGGACCTTTATTAATTGAAAAACTAGGAGGACTACATATAGTACATGAATCTGATTTAGTTCTTATGCATTTTGGTCTGTTCGGTAAAAAGTCACTGAAACATTGAAAGTAACTCAGAAAAAGGAAATAACGACTAAACCAGTCGCCGTGGAGTAGCGGTTAATGCAACGGACTACCGACTGGAAGGTTGTGGGTTCGAAATCCCCATCAGTCATCATCATCATCGTCATGTGCCTGCCGCATGGCGTTGGCGACCATGGACTTCCATCTGTCTCTATCTCTCGTTGCCCCTAGCATCTCCCCCCACCCTCCTCGTCCCCAGCCACTCTGCAAATCCGTCCAGCATTTTCTCCCTGGGTCTACCCGGTGCTCTCTTACCCTCCAACTTTCCCGTTGTGACCAGATGCTCCAGTCCCCATTCCTCATAAAATGGCCTATAAATGTTGCCTGTCTTTTCCTAATCTTCCTTATGAGTGATCTACTTGTGTTTGCCTCCATCAAGACTGTCTCGTTTGTTTTCTTTGCTGTCCATGGAACTCTCAACATTCTTCTTAGAAACCACATCTCGGCTGCCTCAATCTTGTTCTGGCTTTGTTTGTTGACTGTCCATGCCTCGCATCCGTACAACAGTAATCATCATCATCATCAGGTGCCCTGCCGCATGGCGTTGGCGACCATGGACTTCCAACCATCTCTGTCTCTCGTTGCCCCTAACATCTCCCCCACCCTCTTCATCCCCAGCCACTCTGCAATCCGTCCAGCATTCTCTCCCTGGGTCTACCTGGTGCTCTCTTTCCCTCCAGCTTTCCCGTTGTGATGACCAGGTGCTCCAAATCCCCCTTCCTCATAAAATGGCCTATAAATGTTGCTTGTCTTTCCTAATCTTCCTTATGAGTGATCTATTTGTGTCTGCCTCCATCAAGACTGTCTCGTTTGTTTTCTTTGCTGTCCATGGAACTCTCAACATTCTTCTGAGAAACCACATCTCGGCTGCCTCGATCCTGCTCTGGCTTTGCTTGCTGACTGTCCACGCTCGCATTCGTACAACAGTACTGGTTCTATATAACATTCAAGAACTCTCTTTCTGATGTTAATTGACAGACATTTGTTGGTAAGAATGCTTGTCATCTTCTTGAATGCTGTTTTGGCTTGGCCGATTCTGCCGGCTATTTCTGATGTGCATCTGACGTCTGATGAAATGATCGTTCCCAGGTATTTGAATTTATCAACCTGTGTCAAAGTTGTGCCATTTGCTGTTATTTTGCATGAGGGGATTTCATGTTTTTTACTGATCACCATGACTTCAGTCTTCCCGCTGTTTAGTTCCAGCCCCTTTCGTTTGCTTTCTATTTCTAGTATATTCACAAGGTTTTGTAGGTCTTTCACTTTCTGCAATTAGCATGGTGTCATCTGCGCATCGAATGTTGTTTATCATTTTCCCTCCAACCTTTAATCCAGGGCCTTCTTCTAGGTTTCTCATGATGTTTTCAGTACTTTCAAAAAATCACTGTGGGATTTTTCGGCTCTAACCAGCTCCTACCCAGAGTTGGGTGTGCTATGTGCTCATTGGGAATACTGGGACCACACAGCCGAGTTTCATCCACTTCACGGATGCGTCATTTGAGGGTGTTGCTTAAATCTTCTGTCCAACACCGCAGCTGTCTGTATCTCTCGGGCCTGGTTGTGACGCCAGGATATATGCTGGTAGTAAGCGTAGAGTACAGCCCTGTCACGCAGTCTCAATCCTAGATGGAACTCCATAGCATCATGATTATCATCCTCATCGACGTCATCATCATCATCGCATTGTAAAAAAAAAACGTTCCAGCTTTTGTGGCCATTAAAGTGGCATAGAAAATGGGAAAAAAACAAAAAACAACAACAAACAAACAAACAACAAGGTGAGTACAAAGGTAACCTCCCTGAGTGCGATGATCATAAAAAACGCTTTGACAAAGACCACCGTTGCTTGTGTCAACAAGCTGCAGTACCTGAAAGTCAGAATCTTGCTGAGTTGAATACCTGACTATGTAAGGTATTTCACGTCTGACTGACACACGAGGAATTGTATACCCTTGACATTTCTTGGCATCAGTTGACATATAATTGGTCAGGAATTTTGATGTCTAGAATACAAAATAAAGCAATGTTGTCTGAGAGTCCAGGGCAGTCCCATGCATGGTCAAAAGGTAAGTTATTATTGTTCATACTGTTGACACCCATCTAGTCCAGTGTATGGCCACGTCTGTGTGTTGGTGCACTGATAAGCTGAGTCAGATTATGATCGCTGAGAACTGATTTAGTTGGATGACTTGCCTATCAGTACTTAACACCAAAATCAACGTTAAAGTTATCTAAGAAGGCCACATCATAAGGCGAGTTAACGTAGCTATATAACATGTAAAAAAAAATTCTGGAGAAATCATTGAAGCTGACAATTAGTTTCACTTGTCTGGTGTGGTCGGCACAGGCACACAAGACGAGAAGAAACTTGATTCTTGGACAGTCATATTTCAACTGCATGATAAGAGGCGTATTTGAGTTGTAATTGGTTGTTGTTGTTATTGGTGTTTAAAGCCCAGCCGACAGCGTAGAGCCATATCAGGGCTATAACCGCTTCAAAACATATACAAAATTTCAACAGGAAAGAAAAAAAAGAAAATTAAGTACACATATCAATACATTCGCGCACATAACCTAAGGACAGGCCCCTGGAGTTGACCACTCCGTCCAATTTATAGGGAAATGCAGTTGGAAAATCACTTTTTATAATAAAACTTAAGTCACCTCCTCTAAACACAATAGGAAGAAAGCAATGTAAGTCATAAACATCAGGATTTGTAGCAGTTACGTAGCCTTCATCAACATAATTTTATTTCATTCGAAAATCAGTGTGTCTACTTTGTTATCAGTGACAAGGTGGTGATGATACTTCTGTCTCCTTTGCGGCAGGCCTAACAAGTTGTACCACACTACAGTTAAAACTGTCGTCTTTTGAATGAATCTGTTTCCAGCGCTTAGATTTGATTTATCAGATTTTGCGCTATATAATAAAATATATTAATTATATTATTATTATCTTGCTTTTCAGGTGTTGTCCAACACCCATATCACGACTGCGAAGTGCGCTACAAACTGTGGAACTAATGGCAGCTGTCAATGTTTGTGCAGCAAGCCATTCTGCACAGTAATGAGTAATGGTTATGAGTTACATTGTAATGGTGCCAGCAGTTAAGAGTTACATTGTAATTGCGCGAGCAGTTATGAGTTACACTGTAATTTTTCGAGCAGTTATGAGTTACATTGTAATGGTGCCAGCAGTTAAGAGTTACATTGTAATTTTTTCGAGCAGTTATGAGTTACATTGTAATGGTGCCAGCAGTTATGAGTTACATTGTAATTGCGCGAGCAGTTATGAGTTACACTGTAATTTTTCGAGCAGTTATGAGTTACATTGTAATGGTGCCAGCAGTTATGAGTTACATTGTAATTGCGCGAGCAGTTATGAGTTACACTGTAATTTTTCGAGCAGTTATGAGTTACATTGTAATGGTGCCAGCAGTTATGAGTTACATTGTAATGGTGTGAGCAGTTATGAGTTACATTGTAATGGTAAGAAAATGTTGTGTTCACCTACTTGATAGACAACTGAGCATTTGGGCATTGACTGGGGAGAGGGGGGGCTCTGTCATGTGAGACGAGTTTATAAAGGATAGCTAGTTGTGTTATGATTCAGACATTTAATTATTTATTTGTTTACTTTATGTATATATATATATATATATATATATATATATATATATATATATATATATATGTATGTGTGTGTGTGTGTGTGTGTGTGTGTGTGTGTGTGTGTGTGTGGTGTGTGTGTGTGTGTGTGTGTGTGTGTGTGTGTGTGTGTGTGTGTGTGTGTGTGTGTGTGTGTGTGTGTGTGTGTGTGTGTGTGCTTTTTTTTTTGACGGTAAGATACGCAGATAACATGTCATTTACATGTAACCAAGATTATTCCAGTGGAAGGCTGATAAAATACCAGTATAGAATATAGACTAGGTAAAGCATAGTCTATGTAGGTCCTCAGGACCTGGCCAGCTCATGGGTTTATGTGCAGACTTAATAAGGCTTGTGCCATGATCACCATACACATGACACTTGCGACGTTAGTGCATATGGAATTCGTTCCGAGTGCGGAGACGTCATCTTGAGAAACTGAAGCTGAAACTGAAGCTGGTGCGAGCTTGTATCCGCTCATGGTGACTTGGTTCCTGATGACACACCATGTTATTATTCTGACATTCGTTTGGCATGACTGGATTAAATGACCGACAGTCAGCCAAGGCACTGTTAGAAAAAAATAATAGAACACACATCAGTAGTAGTTGGATTGATGATATATGGGGCATAAAAAGCACACCCACTGAAATTATCCCACATGATCAAGAGGCAGCTGAAAATCCCCTTTAACACAAACACTGAAATCAAGTCCGCCCAATCAAACATTCATTAGAGTAAAGAAAACCCGAGCCTTTATTGAAGTAAGCTGGCTACACACCACTTGGTTTAGTGTGATTATACAACGTTACGTTTGAACAATGGATGATTTGTAGGTCCTCATTACTGTACACACGTAGCCAGTTATATGAATTACATTGCAGTTACTTGAGTTAAAGCGTAATGATGCGAGCTTGTATCGCTTATGGTGACCTGGGTCCTGGTTGTCGACACTCCATGTTATTTTTCTGACATATACTTGGCATGACTAGATTAAATGGCCGACGGTCAGCCAGGCACTGTTAGAAAGAAAAAGCGCAGCTGTAGTACTTGGAGTGGTGATGGGGCATAAAACGCACACCCACTGAAAGTATCCCACATGGCAGCTGAAAATCTCTATTAACACAAACACTGAAATCAAGTCCGCCCAATCAAACATTCCGAATACCCGAGCCTTTAAGTAAGCTGGCTACACACCACTTGGTTTAGTGTGATTATACAACGTTACGTTTGAACAATGGATGATTTGTAGGTCCTCATTACTGTACTCACGTAGCCAGTTATATGAATTACTTTGTAGTTATACGAGTTAAAGCGTAGTGATGCGAGCTTGTATCGCTTATGGTGACTTGGGTCCTGGTTGTCGACAGACCATGTTATTATTCTGACATATGCTTGGCCTGACTGGATTAAATGGCCGACGGTCAGCCAGGCACTGTTAGAAAACAAACAAACAAACAACAAAGAAAACAAACAAACAACCCACCAACCAGCCAACCAACCAACCAACCAAAAAACAAACAAAAACAAAACAAACAAAACAAAACAAAAACACACTCACAGCGAAAGTAGGTGGAGTGGTGGTGGAGCATAAAAAGCACACCCACTGAAAGTGTCCCACATGACCAAGTGGCAGACTGAAAATCTCTATTAATACAAACACTAAAATCAAGTCCACCCAATCATTCATTAGAGTGCGGAAAACCTGAGCGTTTAATTAAGTAAGCTGGCTACACACCACTTGGTTTAGTGTGATTATACAACGTTTGAACTATGGGTGATTTGTAGGTCCTCATTATTGTACTCACGTAGCCAGTGTCATCGTTGGGGGCAAGCAGAGAACGACAAGTGATCATCATGGAGGCTCCACAGTGAGCACAACCAGCTGAACGTCCACATGAACCGCAAGTGTTGTTGTTTGTCCTTCCTTGTCGAAGACCAGCACGGCTTCAATTTTGACTGGGGGATTGGCGATTGAACCATTGACGTTGTAGTGCAAACCACTTGCCTCCAGATCATCCACATGGTTTGGGGACGAGTTGTTTCTTACAACCATTGTTCAGTTGCATCAGTGACGAGTTGTTTCTTACAACCATTGTTCAGTTGCATCAGTGATGTGTTGTTTCTTGCAACCATTGTTCAGTTGCATCAGTGACGTGTTGTTTCTTGTAACCATTGTTCAGTTGCATCAGTGACGTGTTGTTTCTTACAACCATTGTTCAGTTGCATCAGTGACGTGTTGTTTCTTGCAACCATTGTTCGGTTGCATCAGTGACGAGTTGTTTCTTGTAACCATTGTTCAGTTGCATCAGTGACGTGTTGTTTCTTGTAACCATTGTTCAGTTGCATCAGTGATGAGTTGTTTCTTGTCATCATTGTTCGGCTGCATCAGTGATGAGTTGTTTCTTGTCATCATTGTTCAGCTGCACCAGTGATGAGTTGTTTCTTGTCATCATTGTTCGGCTGCATCAGTGACGAGTTGTGTCTTGTAATCATTGTTCAGCTGCATCAGTGATGAGTTGTTTCTTGTCATCATTGTTCAGCTGCATCAGTGACGAATTGTTTCTTATAGCCATTGTTCGGTTGCATCAGTGACGAGTTGTTTCTTATAACCAATGTTCAGCTGCATCAGTCGAAATCAATGGGTGATACTATCTGAAAAGAGCAATAGGTGGAATTTCCGTGTGCGTGTGGAAGGAGATTCACCACCAAACACGGCATGAAGATCCACAGGACAAAAATGGGCTGATTGAAGACACATACGAACCAGCAGCAGCGCACTGCGATAGCAGGTGAGACGTTGGATGACCAAGGCCAGGATTTAAACCATAGTGCCAAGGACATCCACGCTGACGGTTCTGATGCGGATTTTGCACAAGCTCTTAACACCAAACGTGGAAAACTCAATTTGCCGCCTGCCGGTGCAAAAGAACAATGGGAGAAATTAGATGAGGAACTTGTCCTTAAGCTGAATGCGCTAATAGGGAACAGTACGCTGGAACACAAAACTTGACACATACGGAGACATCATATACTCTATCTGCAGGGACACTTATGGAGTGAAGCAGCCAAAGACAAAAACGCCTCCCCAGAAATCCAGAAGACAGCAACAGATGGAGAGCATCCGGAGGGAGAAAAGGAAGCTTAAAAAGCGAATGAAAACTGCCTCAGAATTCGAGAAGCAAGGGCTCCTAGAACTCTGGAAAGATCTGAAAGCCAAACACAATGCTCTCAGCAAAGTGGAATCAGCAAGGCGAAGAAAGAGCAAAAAGAAGAAGACTCAAGATCGTTTCTTCAAAGATCCCTTTGACTTTGCAAGAAAGCTGTTTGAACAACCCAAATCAGGGACTCTCACAGTGGGCAAGGAAACCCTAGAGCAGGATCTCAGGGAAACATATTCCGATTCTCAGCGCGAGGCACCACTTGAAGTCCAGAATCTGGTTTGGCCTGCAGCGCCAGAAGGAAAATTCAATAACAAACCACCAACACTGGATGAAGTGAAGAACGTAGTAAAGAAAGCCAGAGCCAAGTCAGCACCTGGACCAAACGGAATACCATACCTGCTCTACAAGAAATGCCCAAAAGTGCTCGAGTGGCTCCACAAGATGATTCGATCAGCATGGAGGAACCAGAAGATCAGCGACCAATGGATGAGAGCTGAAGGAGTGTACATTCCGAAGGAGCAGAACTCCAGCAGCATCAATCAGTTCAGGCCAATATCACTTCTGAACGTCGAGGGGAAAATCTTCTTCTCTGTTATGGCAGCAAGATTGACAAAATACCTGACTGAAAACAAGTATCTGGATATGTCAGTCCAAAAGGGAGGCATACCAGGAATGCCTGGATGCTTGGAACATGCCACGTTGATTTGGGATGCCATCCAAAAAGCAAGAACAGAGAAGAGAGACATTGACGTAGTTTGGCTTGATCTGGCGAATGCATATGGATCAGTTCCACACGATATAATCCAGCTGGCTCTTGAAATGTATCACATCCCAGAAAACATCCGAACAATGCTGAGGAAGTATTTCCAAGGGTTCTCAATGCGGTTCTCTACCAAAGAATACACCACGGACTGGATAGACCTAGAGGTGGGCATTGCAATGGGCTGTGCAATCTCTCCCATACTGTTCGTGTTGGCAATGGAAGTCATCTTGAAAGCTGCAATGAAGAGTTCAGGTCCAGTGAATCTGGGAGATGGATACCAGATGCCTCCTCTGAAAGCTTTCATGGATGACACAACAGTCTTGTCCACGGATGAGGAAGAGACACACCAAATCTTAAAGCAGCTGGATGAGCTGGTGGCCTCTTCAAGAATGAGGTTCAAACCTAAGAAATCCCGAAGTCTCTCACTGCGAAAAGGAAAAGTGGCAGATTCAGTCAAATTCATGGTAGCCAACCAAGCCATCCCCACTGTCACAGAAGAGCTAGTAAAAAGTCTCGGAAGATGGTATGATGACTCCCTGAAAGACACACAAAGGGGATGTGAAACCAAGCAAACAGCAGAAGAAGGCCTGAAGAAAAAAGATAACTGCGGACTGCCAGGCAAATACAAAGTCTGGTGTCTACAGTTCATGCTGATACCAAAGCTGCTGTGGCCACTGCTAATCTATGACATTTGCACCAGCACAGTCGAAGCAATGGAAGCCAAAATCAACAAATACACAAGAAAATGGCTCGGTGTCCCACCTGGTCTCACTGATGTTGCATTCTACTGTCGTCAAGCAATGCTGAAGCTACCTCTCAAATCCATAGTGGAGGAATACAAAGTTGGAAAAGCAAGACTGTTGAGCATGCTGGAGGAATCGGAAGACAATATCGTGAGATCAGTTCATCCAAAGCTGAGAACTGGCAGAAAGTGGAAAGTCCAAGAGGCTGTAAACAATGCCAAGAGAAACCTCAGCATCAAAGAAATAATTGGACACACGCAAACCAACAGACAGGGACTGGGAGCAACAAAAATGCAGTGGTGGTCCAAAGCCAAAGGGAAGGAAAAAAGAGACATGATCATACAGGAGTTGAAGGAAGAAGAAGATGTCAAAAGAGTGCAGAAGGCAGTCCAGCAAGGTCAACAGGGGCAATGGACAACATGGGACAGTGCACTCCAAAGAAGTCTCAGCTGGAACGATATGTGGCACATGGCTCCTCTAAGGATAAGCTTCCTCCTCAGATCTGTATATGACCTGCTCCCCTCGAATGCAAACTTAGTGAAATGGGGGAAAGCAGACGACCCAGCATGTCCGCTCTGTCAGAAGAAACAAACAGTGGAACATGTCCTAAGCTCTTGCAAAGTAGCGCTAGCCCAAGGAAGGTATACATGGAGGCACAACCAAGTTCTGAAAGTGATCACAGATGTGGTTAGCGAAAAAACCATGACCCCAAACGCACCAATTGCTATGACAACGTTCTACAAAGCAGGAGGGAAACAGGTCTGGCCCGAAAGTGCTATGACAACCAGCACATTGCCAAAGGGTCTTCTGGATGGAGCAGTCGACTGGGAGTGTACAGCAGACCTCCCAGAGTGGAGAAATTACCCAGATGTCATCAGCAAGACAGGCATGAGACCAGACATCGCTCTCCACTCTGACTCCTCGAAACAAGTGATTCTGATAGAACTCACTGTGCCATACGAAAGCAGAATGGAAGAAGCACATATCTACAAGACCGAAAAATACGCCGGTCTTGCCAGCACCCTGAAGAAAGCAGGTCTGCGGGTCAAAATCTTCGCCATAGAGGTCGGGGCAAGAGGGTTTGTGGGCACCTCCGCTTATGATCTCATGAAACAACTCGCCATTTCTGGGAAGAAGAGGACTAGAGCCCTTAAAGCGATGGCAGAGGCAGCAGAAAGGAGCTCAAGCTGGATCTGGGCAAGGAGGAACCAAAAGTGAACTTCATAAGGATTAAATTCCCTACAGATGATGTGTGCCCCGTTAGCACAGTGGTAAAACCGCGTACCGCAGTTCTGAAGCGCAGAATCGCCCAGGTTCGCTCCCCGGCGTGGGGGAAAAAAAAAAAAAAAAAAATTGACAACAGCAGAAGGGCATCCAGGAGTCATGACCTGGATGTGGCCCGGCCCCCCGAGAGTGTAAGGAATTCAGGGCCGAAACACTTGTCTAAAGGTGGTTACTTCTCTCAGGAACCTGTTGTCTAGCTCTCCCTAGAGTTTCTTTCTACCTGTGGACATGTATGATGATGTCCAGAGTTGTTAAGAGCTCTATGCTCATAACTCAGGAATTGTGCTTTGTGGTATAAACTCTCAGGTAAACTTTCTGAATGGTGGGCGGGTGAGTGGTTGCTGGGTCGTTTGGTTATTGTTATTCTTTTTCAAAGCCCAGCCGACTGCGTAGAGAGCCATATCAGGGCTATGACCATTTCAATACCAACATAGTACTTCAAGAAAAAAAGGAAAAGAAAATCAAGTATACATATCGATGCATTTGCACTGTCACGGCAGTTTTGTTCATCTTTTTTTTTTTTTCTTTTCCTTTTTTCTTCTCATTTGGGGACAGGCGTGTTTGGTTGGGTCAGTGGATACCAGTGAACTCGTCACACGGTGAAGTCGTCACAGCTGAAAAACGTGTGGCGAGTTCACCGTGATCACTGTGAAGTCGTCACGCACGCACCTACGCACGCACACACACACACACACAGCGTTGACAAGTTATAACAGGAGTTCTCAGCACTGAGCAAATTACTCACAATTCGACTTCAGCTTCCTGTATAAAAGCCTCCTTCCAACAGTTTCAGTAAGTCACTTCAGAGTCATCATGGAAGTTGCTATCTGCATCGTTTGCCAGCATGAGGTTACACCACGACAAGAGGCCCTGTTGTGTGATGGGGCATGCAGAAGATGGCAGCATCGTATTTGCGGCACTGGCATTGACAGAAGAGTGTACAGACAAGCTGTCAGAGGAGAGACAGAGTTGGAGTGGAAATGCAAAGACTGTCAGGCCACTGCCCTGGCAGAAGCATTTTTGGAGAGGAACCCTACGTTTCCAGAAGAAACCACGTCTATGGACGTCAGTGTAGAGGAAGAACTCATGAATGCCAGCACGAGCAGTGCCAGTTTCCAGGTCCCCGTGGAAGTGCAGGAGATTTCACTGGCTGACGATCCTGTAACAACAGAACCGATCATGGAGGACCAGCCATTGACGTTTGAAATCATCGCCAGAGGCACACAACGAGGTCAGCCCTTGCTTGTTGATTCTGAGGGCTTTACCTATGGCATCCACAGGCAATCCAAGGATGGTGCAACACACTGGAGATGCACCAGGCGTCGGGCTGCCTGTAAGTGCCAGGTGATGGTCCGTCAAGAAGGAGACATCTTCACCAGAGGCACACAGGAGCATCTACATGCAGCAGAATCTGGAGCGGCGGTGAAAGCAAAGCTGGTCAGAAACGTCAAGGAGACAGCTGCAGCTGCACCATACCAGTCAGCATACACCATTGCTGAGCATTTGCTCCAGGAGTCACGGCCCATTCCCAACCAGCGCAGCACCGACTATCTCGGCTGTATTGCCAATTATCACCGCCAGCACAGTCGCCCATGCCATCCCCAGGACCTCGACTTTGAACTGGATATGCGCCATTGGCCTGACCAGTTTGAAGATCCAGTGGATATCACTGTGGGCAACAAGCGTCATGTGTTGTTCTTCTCAGAGCAACAGCTGACTCTACTCTTCCGTGCAGCATTTCCAGAGGTTGATGTTCGTGGATGCTCCTTCCATTGGGGGCAAGCAGTATTGTTGGAAGGGGAGGCTACAACAGAAGGGCAGCGCCGCCTCTGCACCTACATACACCAGACATGGATTGAGTCAGCAGTTTGGCCACCTTCCAGCTGGTCCTGCTTCTACAGAAGCATACGGACCAACAATGACGTGGAGGGATGGCATCGCCGGCTGAACTCCAAGGCTTCCAGTGCAGGAAACCTGAACCTGTATCTGATGCTGCAGCTACTGGCAGAAGAATCCAGGCTTGTGACCAGGGGATGCCAGCTTCTGAAGGAGTCAACAATCATCAGGCGCCAAAGAGCTGATGCCAGGTCCACCAATGCCAAGCTCTTCAGGATCTGGGATCGCCTGGTGACCAGGGAGAGGACAGCCCGCCAGGTTCTGAGAGCTGCCAGCCATCTTATACCATTTTAGATTTCAGAACAACTCATGATTCTTTGTTTTATTGCATACAGGCCCTTTTCACAAGAGGGTCAGTTTTATTCTATTGTGACGAGATCACTGTGACGAGATCACTGGAGGCATGTGACGACTTCACCGTATGACGAGTTCACTGGTTCCCGGGTCGGTGTGTGTGTGTTTTTACGTGATTTTTGTACCTTGGCTGTGAATCGATGTTTCGCCCAACCTGTGTTTATGGCCAAAGTTATGGTGTGCGTGGGTCTGGTGTATGAAGAATTTTGTGTTTTTGGTGCGGGTTCTGTGAACAGGGTTCTGTGAGCTATTTCTTGGCTTTAAAAGATAAGACTTCTATTGCTTTTAAATATCGAACAGTATTTCTTTTCAGCTTTTGTTTTGCAGTAAGAAGAATCTCTTGAGGAAAACTGGGCAGCAGGTTCTCAGTGGACAAACACCCGCTCAGGCGAGTGTTTCGGTCACAAATTCCTTACCGCTAAGGGGCTGGGCCACATTGGGTCGTGACTCCTGGATGCCCTGCTGCTGTCCTTTTGTTTTTCTTTTCCACCTTGGTTCAAACACGCGCCTCCAAAGTGGTTGGGCACCTCAAAGCCAAGTCAACGTTGTAACTCTAGATATCACAGCTATCGGACACTGGCTTGTACACAGGAAAATTTCAAGCTTTACAAAGTTCACATTTATTCCTCCTCAACCATATGCAGCTGGAAGTCTTCAGCTGCTTCTGTCATTGCCTTTAGAGCTCTAATCCTATCCTTCCCAACAAATCGAGAGCTGTTTCATAAGGTCATAGATGCACCTACCAGCCCCCTTGCTCCAACCTCTATGGCCAAGACTTTTGCATGGAAGCTGGATTTCCACACGGTGCTGACTAGACTGGAAAACATATAGATAGGGGCTTCCCCCATTCTACATGACACAGTAGGAACCAGAAAAAACACGAAAGAAGAATAAGAACGCGTATTTAATACAATAAGACAAGAAAATTTCAAGCTTTACAAAGATCACTTTAATTCCTCCTCAACCATATCCAGCTGGAAGTCTTTTGTTGGTAGGTTGGTTGTCTTGTTGTATCAAATACGCGTTCTTATTCTTTTTTCGCGTTTTTTCTGGTTCCTGTTTGCTTGAACGCGGGCAGTCACACTTGTTTTGGATTTTGTATGACACAGTAGGTTTCATCACTTTCATTTGTTTTGATGAATGGAGGTAGATTACTATATTCTGCTCTCATGCCACTCTTGCTGCTGATTTCCGAGTATTTTATCCATTCTGGAAGATCTTAAGCGCAGTCCCACACATTCTCTCTCTTTTATATTTGTGTATTGTGTGTGTGTGTGTGTGTGTGTGTGTGTGTGTGTGTGGTGTGTGTGTGTGTGTGTGTGTGTGTGTGTGTACATGTGTGTGTGTCTGTGACAGCATATTTGTGTGTGTATGTGTGTGTGTTGCATGTGTGTGTGTGTGTGTGTGTGTGTGTGTGTGTGTGTGTATGTGTGTGTGTGTGTGTGCGTGTGCGTGCGCGCGGGGTGCGCGTGCTGGTGAGTGGAAATGGGGAGAAGTCTGAAAAAAAATCACCTGTCCCTGAGAGATGCCTCAGCATATACGAACAAAATCATTACCCGTTTCAAACAGGAAGACAAAGAAGATCTGCTTCAGCATGTGGACAAGTACCTTTGTAAATGCCCACCCCCAACTTTGGATCTATTTCATGCAAAGGGGGTGTGGGTGGGTGGATGGGTGCTTGCAATGTATTATTATACAGCATTCTGATTTTTGTCAGATGAATGTACACACTTTGTTTTGCCCACACTCTGCAGGCGGTACTGTCATTCAGTTTGCATACTTCGTTTTTGGTGGAAGTGTATGCTGTATGTCTTAATGTCGCCATAAGCCACCAGAATTGACATGAATCATAGGATCTTTAACGTGCCTATCTGATGTTCTGTGTGCATACAAATGAATGGGGTTCAGGCACAAATAAATCTGCGTGCATGTTCAGATTGGGAAAACAAATCTCCATCCTTTTACCTACCAGGTAAGACATACCCAGGCAGGTTTGAACCTAGACCTTCTGATTGGATGTCTGACACCTTATCAACTTGACTATCACGCCCGAATCCTTACAGTCTGAAAGTATAGTGTCCAGTCTGCCTCATGGAACTCCGTGTGTGTGTGTGTGTGTGTGTGTGTGTGTGTGTGTGTGTGTGTGTGTGTGTGTGTGTGTGTGTGTGTGTGTGTGTGTGTGTGTGGTGTGCGCGCGCGCGCGTTCTCTGGTTCACTCAGCTGTTAGCAGATACCTGACCCTTTGCAGGATTAAAGAAGATATAGAAATCAGAAGTTGATAAGTTTAAATATTTGGGAACTGTCATCTCAACAGACGGCAGATGCACATTAGAAATACCTAGCAGAACCGGCCAAGCTAAACCATTCAACAAAATGAAAAATGTTCTTATCAACAAATGCCTGTCAAATAACATCAGGAAGAGAGTTATTCAGTATTATATAGAGCCAGTACTCTTGTACAGATGTGAGGCAAGGACAATCAAAAGAGTCAAAACAAGTTCAAGGTAGCTGAAATGTGGTTTCTAAGAAGAATGTTAAGAGTTCCATGGACAGCAAAGGAAACAAACGAGTCAATCTTGACAGAAGCAAACACAAAAACAACATTAATCAAGGTGATTAGAAATAGACAAGCAACATTTATAGTAATTTTATGAGGCAAGAGAAATTTAATACCTGGTCACAACAGGAAAACTTGGGGGGGGGGGGGGGGGGGGGGGTAGCATCAGGCAGACCAGGTGGAAAATGTTGGGCTGTATGGCCAGTTTTGCAGAGTGGTTGGGGACAAAAAGTGTGGGAGATATGCTTGCAGCGACAAAAGATAAGATTCGCATGGAGGGCCATGATCACCAATGCCGTGTAGCAAAGTACATCACCATAGTAACGGTTTGTTTATACACAGCTGTAATGTTTCTTGGATTTCAGTTATCTGTTTCCCACAAGCAAGCTTTGAATGACTGACAGAGCACAATCCCATGATAATCATCCTCAAGTACGCCGGAAAATAACTCGTACCGCATTATTGGGAAAAAAAAGCGCGACTGTACGTAAAAATCAATACTGTGTATCATAAAAGGAAGAAGAAAAAGGTGTCCCAGCAGCATAAGTTTTACCAGTAAATAGGGGAAGCTATTCCCACATCTTTCGACTGCTCCCTCTACGACAGGGGAGGTCAATGCAAACGCACAAGTACAAACTTGTTATGTTTGCGAATTGAATACTTCGAACAATAAAAATAGTTCGTTGTTTTTTGTGCACATTTTCTTCTGAGAAAAAGGCAGCAAAATGACGAGTCCAAGACCGAGTATATCAGATCATCGGGTGTTGAATTTAGCCAAAGAACTGTCAGATACTAGGGAACGTCGAATGCCAGCTGTGTTGGAGAAATTGAAAGGTTGGCCGTGGCGTTGGGAATGGAACGAATTTATGAATGATTATGATCATGATGCATTGGATCCATATCACACACACACGCGCGTGCGCGCGCAAACATGCACAAGTATTCTGCTAACTTACAGTTACATATATTGACATTTATGCATGGATGATGGAGTGATGGACTGGCCATTTATCTATACATCGGTTTTATTTTGAGTTTGTTTCTTCAGAGTTTTTTCTTTTTTCAAGAGGGATTCATCACACTCCGACAGTTTCACATGTGCTCCACCCAAGTCTGCCAGTGATTATCTGACAGACTCCTTGGTCCTGCACTAAACTTTACATGTTGTCAAGAGCTTGAAATGGGGAGGAGGGTGGGAGATGGACCTATGGGGCGCTAAGCTGATATAACCAGAATGATGGAAACAGTAACTGATTAGGATGGGCAGTGAACAGGCCGGTTTTTGATGTTGGGGGCTGGGATTGAATTTGAGATATCAGATATTGCGTCTGTGGTTCAACCTGAGGGTTGAACCCACAACCCCAGCATTATGATTATGAGCATTGCGCTCTATCAGCTGAGCTAATCGGCCGCTGAATTCATATCTATAGCCTAATGATGATAGTGATATTGATATTGATTTTACATAGTGACATTGATATTGATTTTACATATGTCTATTGTTTGATTACAGTTGACATGATTAAATTTACAATGTTTAACACACACAGTGACAGCAAACATAACACACTAACTAAGACACATACACAGACACAGATACACACTCATGCACACACACACACACACACATACACATACACACAACACACATGCACACACACACACACACACATGCACACACCCCACACACACACACACACACACACACACACACACACACACACACACACACACACACACACTCACTCATGCACATATGAACACAAGCATGCATTTATGCATTTTTACACACAGACTGACAGAGACACATTCACAATATGCACACATAGACAAATATTAGTCGCATCAAATATATATATGTGACTTCGGGCAAGGTGGTCATGTGGGTAAACATCAGACTACCTATCGACTGGTTCTGGATTTGACACTGCCTAGACACCTCTGCCTGGCGGATAAAGCCAAAGGGTGGAGATTGTTCCAGTCTTCGAGGTTAGCATGTGCCGTGCTGCATGGCGTTGGTGATCATGGCCCTCCATAGGCATCTATCCCTTGTCGCCGCAAGCACATCTTCCACCCTCTCTGTCCTCAGCCATCCTGCAAGTCTGTCCAATATTTTCTCCATGGGTCTACCTGGTGCTCTCTTTCCTTCCAGGTTTCCTGTTGTGACCAGGTGCTTATATATATGCAGAATATTAATACATGTAAACTAAAAGATCTTGTAAGTCATGTCAGTGACTGGCTTATGGAAACATGAAAACACCCAGCATTCACTCCTACTGAAGATAGAATATGCAGACTGTGCAGCAACATACTGCATGTGTAGGCACAGCGTAGTATGAGCAAAATAGTGTGCGTACATGTATCTGAGAATAATAGGAATGTTGAACAACAACAAAAAATATCTCAGTCTTGCATTGTATACACCACACACACACACACACACACACACACACACACACACACACACACACACACACACACACACACACACTCAACTCCCTGTGCTCCATGCAATTGTGTATATGCATTTATAATATATATTACACACACACACATATAGATATATTATACATATAGATAGATAGATCGATAGACCGAGAGAGAGAGAGAGAGATATGAGTATAAATGCAATTTTTCTCCTTACGTCTTTTTATGGACTAATGATTCTGTTAGTGTTACTATTTTTGATTTCATGTCGTGATCTGATTTTACTTTTTGGTGAATTGACTATTGTTTATACTGCACTAACAACACCACACCACACAAACACCACACACACACACACAACACACACACACCAACACCACACACACACACACACAAGACACACACACACACACACACATATTTATATATTATATATATATTATTATATATATATGTGGTGTATATGTATATATTCTGTTTATACTTTTGGTGAGTTGACTATGTTTACACTGCATTAATCGTAACATGTATTAGATTATGTTTTAAATACTTCATTAATGTATAGACAAGGCAGATCCCTAGTCCTCTTGGTTCTTTTTGTTGTTTCTAGGAGGGGGAGAGGGTGCTATGTAAAATGTACAATGAGCATGCTGTTACTGTTGTTGTTGTTGCTGTTGTTGTTATTGTCATCATCATTGTCATCATCATCATTATGCACATGTCTCTATGATATAATATGTTTAATTAATATTATATTAAGTAAATGCCTGCTGCTAATTTTGTTCACATCTCAAAAGACTTGTGACAAAAGCAATTGAAAGCCATTGCCAGACTAAATATGCTGGATATAATAGTTTGTGATCTTCTTTATTATTGCCCCATCTTTTGTTAAAATTGCATTATACTTATAGTAATTATACTTACACCTGTTACAAGGAGATAAAAAATCCTTGATGATGTGTATATCATTAGGAGGGAAAAAAACAATTCCCAGACATAATAGACAGTTGACATGATAGGAGGAAAGAAAAATCCAAATTCTATAGATCATTTTCCTCAGATACAATTTTGTCAAATATACTGAACAATTAATTTGATCTTAGGAACATAAAAAAATCAAATTCTATGAATTTTACACCCAGATATACTGGACACAGCACCAGCAGGAACACCAGATGGGATTCGAGTTCGCAAGGAGATATGGGAGTACAACATCCTTCACATGCTGATCATCATTATCCGCCAAGATTTTTCCATCCTGCCTGGTGAATGGAAAACTGCTGCCAGATTAGCGATGCTGCTCAGGTAGGAACTTTTTGTATTGTTTATTTTACAATAGGTGAATGTGTGTTTGTGTTCATTCCTCCGTGGGGATGCTGGGGGCTCTTTCAGTATAAATAGCAATACCACCTTCTTGAAATTCTGTGGTAGAAATTTCCTCTTTTCTGTCACACTTTTGTTTCTTTCTTCCTCCTTTGCTTTCTGTCATTTCTTCATATCATTTTCTGCCTTGCTGGGCCATTCACCTGTATGTGTTCGATAAAGTCTTATGTACTTTCTCTTGGGAGTGATAATTGAGTACATGTATTAAGTACATTTTTGGCTCTAGGGAAATGAGATATGCAGAAGCAGTTTTTGGTAATTAAGGCCCATTTTAATATATGTTTTAGTGTCCTCAGTTATGTTTGAATTTATAATCAGGTGTATTTTTTAAATCCCCTGTGCGATAGATTGGATGGAATGGTCAACGCCAGGGGCATTTCCCTAGATTATGTGCGCGTATGCATTGATATGTGTTACTATTGTGTATGTAATTTTCTTTTCCTTTTTTTTTCCTGTTGAAGTATTGTGTATATTTTGAAATGGTTATAGCCCTGATATGGCTGTACGCAGTCGGCTTGGCTTTAAACAAAAATAACAGTAACAGTTGTGTTCATTATTATGTGAGATGGCTTGAGAAAAGAAATATATGATAACTGTAATTGTTATTGATATCACATTATCACAAATCATTCGCGTATAGCGCTGCTATCCAAATGCATTACACATAAATAGACTATTTAGTGGAACATGGAGAAACTGAAGTTGTTAGGCTAGCTGAGGACATGTTTCCATAAGCCAGCCACTGACATGACTCACAGGATCTTTGTCAGGCACATTTGATATTTTGCATGGGTATACACATGAAAGGGGTTTAGGCACTGATAAATCTGCACACACTTGACCTGGGAGATCGAAACTATCTCTCACATACTCACCAGGCAGAGGTGTCCACATTTTTAATTGTGCAGTAATAGTGTGTAACTTATTACTATATATTAGTGACAGCAGTAAAGTGGAGATTAACTTCATTAAGTCTGTATTGATTTTCCTGACTAGACATTATTAAGTGTGGGTGTGTTATGTGGGTATCCATGTATATGCGTTTGTACACGTGCATTCAGCAATATCTGGAAAGCCAGAGACATACCAAATACCTGAAATTTAGACTTTAAGATGTTTAATCTGGCCAATCATGATTTATGTATGTGAAACCTGGACTTTCAGAAAAGCTGACTGCAGAAGAATTGAGGCAGCAGAGATGTGGTTTTATCAAAGACTACTACGTGTCAAATGGACAGATAGAAGAACTAATGAAAGTGTCTTGGAAGAACTTGATACCACCAGAACAACTAGTAGCAGACGTCAACAAGAAAAAACTGAAAAACATTGGCCATGTGTCATGTAGCAGAAACACAGACCTCATGGCAACCATTTATCAAGGAAAAACAGAGGCTAAAAGGAAGAAAGGCAGACCTCAAATCGCATACATCCAGAACATAACCAACATCAGTGGCCTAAGTATTCAAGACGTTGTCCACAAAAGTCAAGATAGAATGGCTTGGAGACGGATGGTGGTGTCAAAGTGTGCAGCGACCAACACTGAACCCAGTGACACTGACAGGTGAGACAGATGCGACACTTACATGTATTCGTGCAATGTATATGCGGTGCACATTGACATTTGAGCAGTGCAGAACAGCGGCCATTCAACAGAAGGGGGATCAGTGGAAGCAGAACCCAAAGCTGCAGCACTGTCTCTCCTGTGGGAGAACAAGCACCTCCAGGATCAGTCTTGCATCTTGTGTGAGACCCATGCCAGTAGTGAGGACCAGTATGTCTATTCATATGTTGGTTCGATGGGAGAGACCTTCATGGGTTCATGTACATTTGTGCATGCATATGAATTATTATTATGCCTGTATGTGTACTTTATAAAAAAGAATTCTTTTAGGATCATCGCATTCAGGGAGGTTACCTTTGTGCTCACCTTTTTTTTTTTTCACCCATTGTCTACGCCACGTTAATGACCACAGAGGCTGAGTTGTCTTACAATGCTATGATGATGATGTCGATTAGGATGGTAATCAAGATGCTATGGAGTTCCATCTAGGATTGAGACTACATGACAGGGCTGTACTCTACGCTTAATATCATAATATATCCTGGCATCAACCAGGCCCGAGAGATACAGACACCTGTGGTGCTGGTCAGAAGATTTGAGCAACACCCTCAATGACGCATCCGCGAAGTGTATGAGACACGACTGTGCGGTCCCAGTGAGTCCATAGCACGCCCAACTCTGGTAGGAGCCGGTTAGAACTGAAAAATCCCACAATGATTTTGAAGGGATTGATGGGGATTCGAACCCACGACCTTCCAGTTGGTAGTCCGTTGCGTTAACCACTACACCACGGTGACCGGTTTTGTCAGAGCCTTGATCAACAGCACCTTTTTAACCATTATTTCCTTCTTTGAGTTACCTCAGTGTTTCAGTGTTTGTGTACATTATGCAAATATCCCTGTTTAACCTGCATATATGATATCTGTTTGTGACCTCAGTCAGGCAAGCAGTGGACTGGAGCTGGTGGGGGCAGACAGAAAGGAGCTGTACGATGAACAGCTGCCCAAAGCGGTGCAGCATCTTTTTCTCCTGGCAAAACATATGCAGCAACAGGTGATCAACATGCCTGTATCACAGGTGAGTTCTGATGATGAGATGAGCCCTTTCACTCCCTCACCCTATCTGCCAGCTTTCTGCTTTGTCAGCAAAGCAAAAACTTAACCCTTTCACTCTTTCACTTGAGAAGCTGATTGATAGGGTGAGGTAGTTAAAGGGTTGTTTCTGCAGCTTATGGACAGGCTGCAGGAGTAAAAGGGTTACACATTATGCATGATATATGTGCATTAATGTGTGGATGTAGATCAGTTTTTTTTTAATGTGGCACTTCAGTGACTCTTCATGGAGTTAAATGAGAAGAAAAAGAAGAAGAAGAAGAAGTAAAAAAAGAAGAAGAAGAAAAAGAAAACAAAGAAAGAAGAAGAAGAGGAAAAAGAAGAAGACAAAGCAGAAGAACAAGAAGAAAAAATAATTAGAAAAAGAAAAAAAATGGATGTTTGTGTGTGCATACATGTACCTGCACGCATCATTTGTTATTTCCTCATTACTCCTTCTCTAATATTGTTTTTGACTATATTACATACTAATACCCCTTCTTTAATAATGTTCTTGGAGATATATAATAAAATATATATACACACACACACACACACACACACACATATATATATATATATATATATATATATATATATATATATATATATATATATATATTATATATATATATATATATGTATGTATCTGTGCTGAGACAATTACCAGGAAAACTGAAAAAGTACGTCTACAGTTTTTGTTCAGTCACAACTCCAAAACTGCTGCGGTTAACATCATAAAAGTCTACATCAAATGAAACAGAAAAATAAACAAAGATTTTGTTTGTAGTATATAATTAAAATAAACAAAAGATTCTGTTTGTAGTATATAATTTGCAGATATTGAACCAGGTTCTTGCACAAGCATGAAGTAAAAGGCTAATAGTCTTTATCAGAATCACCATACAACTGTGCTTCTTTCAGATCAAAATCTGCGTCGGTTGCATCAAATTCATCAGAATTTTCTTCCAACTGTGTTCTTTCAGATCAAAATGTGCATCGGCGGCATTGAATTCCTCAGAATTTTTCTCCAACTGGGCTTCTTTCAGACAAAACCTGTGTCAGTCGCTTTGAATTCATCAGAATGATCATCCACCTGTGGTTTTGTCAGATCAGAATCTGGTTCAGTGGCATCAAATTCACAAAGTTCATCTTTGTCAGGACCAGAATCTTCTTTATCACTGTTGACATCATGAAGACCTTCTTCCTGTCCTTTCTCAAACGTAATATCAGTTTTGTCCTGCCACTGTTGCCAAACATTAGGGCTTAGTTTATGAAAACTTCTCTTTGAGTTTCTCGTGACAGAATAATCTGAGCTTGCCATACATTAGTAAGAAAAAGCTTTCAGGGAATTAAGGGTTTTAACTTAATGGTCAGTATGTATGCAGTGCTGAGTGAAACATCAACACTAATCTGTCTGACGTACGGTATATGTCAACAACGCATTGTCAGTTCATAAATGATGACACGCATTTCACTTCAACAGCTCAGTGAAGGGGTTAATAAAAGATTTCTTTTTAATGTTGACTGATACACACTTGGAATATATGATAATGAATGATGCACGCAAGTGTATATGTATGCATGCCAAATGATACATGCAGGTATAGGTATGCATAACAAATTATGCGTGCATT
>JAPXFY010000023.1:58512963-58532963 GCA_030674185.1 Monoplex corrugatus
TGTGTGTGTGTGCGCGCGCACGTGTGTGTGTGTGTGTGTGTGTGTGTGTGTCTCAGAGAGAGAGAGAGAGGGGGGACACACAACACAAACTGACACACGCACGCACTGGCACAGACGCACACATCACATAAACATACAGAGATAGACAGACAGACAGACATGCGTCTTCACTTACCAGGTGTCTTTTTCTTTTACGAAAGGGGAGGAGGAAAACACAGGTTAAGTACTCCAATGTCACGAGGTTGGCCACTAGACTTGATAGACGGGGTTATGGCTGTTCTCACTATATACCGTTTATTAGTTGCATTGGTTTATTTTCCTTTGGGTCCGTCTGTTGGAGTCATATAATACATGAGAGTGGGACACTCAGTCATATTCTGTTCTATTCAGCTCCAGTCTAATAAAGTCTCATCATTTTTGATGAACAAAAGCAACTCCAACATTAAAAAAATATATCAGCTGCTGCTGTTGTCAATTAAACATGTCAAATCCAGTTCGGTCTATACCGAGATTATCACTGTATAGTAGAATGTAACAGAAATCATGCAATGTTGTTTTCAATTCAGCACGATTTGTAATTACCTTTTATGACATATTTTATTTCACAACGACCTAGGCCAGCCCATGCTCATGTTTGATTGAAAAAAAAACTGATATTACAATCAGTGACATTGTCTTGGCTAATTTTGTGTACACATTTTCACTCTATTTTTTTGTGTTTTCTGGTCACTGACAGTAGTTCATGAAGAAATACACACACTGAAGATAGATACCGAAAAAAAACAGCAACAAAAAACAAACACACTCACACACACACACACACTCCACGTTACTGGAGTAAAAAACTGAAAATAAACACCTTCACTTCAGCAGACACAGTGCACTAAATACTCATTCAATTCCACGTTACTGGAGTAAAAGATTGTGTGCCCCACTCTTATTAGCACCACCTGCTCCACTAAAGAATTAAAATTAATTTCACTGTCTGACTAGCACAGACGATATGTTGATACGACAAACATGTCTGACTAGCACAGACGATATGTTGATACGACAAACATATACCCAAAACGATTGCAAATAAATAGTAAACGACTAAACAAGAAATTCTGAAACTTGGTGTAGTTCAAGACAAGGGAAAATTCTTTTGACTGACAAAAGATAGGCGCCAACAAAACCTTGACTGCACTGTAATCCGCTTCCAAAGAGAGTGAAAAGGCGCCACTTTTTAACAGAGACAAAGAAGGGAAGTACTCCGTGACCTTGATGGTAGGTGTAAGATTGAATGCACTGTACAATGCGAGATAACCCTGTCGTTTTGTAGCCCCATGTCCATCACAGTAAGATCCCCTGATATAGACCAAGTAACTCCCCTTGACGAATGCAACGTGAGTAGTAATAAAGCCAGTCAGACTCTATGCAGCTCTCCTTGGTTGTTCATCTGGCTCTTTCCTACCTGGCGGAACAAAACATGGTGTCAGAAGTGGGATCGATGCAGCAGTAAATCTACAGCAAGTAAGTGCTCATCGAGCTATAAACCCATTACCGATCCGTTGACCCCTTTACATTTTGCCGCCAACAACGTTGCCGAATCACTTGTAAATTCTGAGGACATTAATCCGTCAGATCAGGTACTGTGGCAGACCCCTCTCACAAGCTCTCAAAGCGGCGGGAGGACTGGCACGTAGTTTAGTGGTACGTACACAATCCCCATACAAGAATAGGCAATACGTGGTTCAGTGATACGTACAAGGAAACATGGCATCTCAGCAACAAAATCCGGTTATGGATTGGTCTGCAACCAACCTCCATGCCGAATGGAAGCGTTTCAAACAACATGCGGAATTGATGTTTCTGGGGCCTCAGCACAGCCATACAGAGGAGAGAAAAGCTGCATTCCTGCAAATCTGGGTGGGAGACAGAGGACGTGAGATCCTAAACTCATGGAACCTTTTAGCCGAGGAAACCAAAGTACTGAACACATTGTACGCCAAGTTTGAACAACATCTCCAACCCAGAAAAAACGCAGTATTTGCACGATACATTTTTCATGAGAGAAAACAGCGACAGGATGAAACCTTTGACTCTTTTGTAACGGACCTCAGAAATCTAGCCAAGGAGTGCGCATATGACAAACCCGAAGAGATGGTCAGGGACCGGATTGTGTCAGGCATATCGTCCCAGGATCTGCGGGAGAAGCTACTGACTGAAGGAGATAACCTTACCATGGTCAAAGCCATAGATATCGCCAACTGCCATGAGACAACCAGACAGCACCTCAGGTCTATGGCCAGCAAGACCAATGAAAATGTCAACGCAATCAGCAAACCACCGGTGCACAGACAGCCCCAGCAACAGTGGCAACGCGGCCAAGGCAACAGGCCTCAACAAAACCACCCTGAAGCCAACGACTGTCGGAACTGTGGAAGAAAACACAGGAGAAGAGAGTGCCCTGCTTTTGGCCAAACGTGCAATCACTGTAAGAAGAAAAACCACTGGGCCACAGTATGCCTGACCAAGAAACGAGAGCAGAACTACACACAGGCAATCCACACTGTGGAAGAAGAGGAAGAGGGCGAACCACCTCTGTATGTATCCACGATATCAAGCACAGCCGATCTTCCGGACGTCGCCTACGCAGATATCATCATCAACGCAAACGATACAGTGCGTTTTAAAATAGACACTGGGGCACAAGTCAATGTCATCCCATTGCCCACATACGAGTACAACAAGATGTCAGAACCACCACCAATGCAGACTTGCAAAGACAACTTAGTGGGCTACACTGGGCAACCAATTAAACTCGCCGGCTTTTGCCACCTGACAGGAACGTTCAAAGGGCACACGTACACCGGCAGATTCTACATTGCTGACACCCCTTCCCAACCAGTCCTTGGTCTCCAAGCGTCCCTGAAACTCCAACTCATGAAGCTGATTCTCTCAGTTACCACCACTCCAGCTAGCAAAGGGTCAATCCTTCAAGAATACAAGGAACTGTTCTCAGGACTAGGCTCCCTGGAAGGCAAAATCACCCTCCATCTCAAGCCAGACGCCATTCCGATCGTCCACCCACCAAAGCGCGTTCCGCACGCACTCAAGAATAAGCTGAAAGAGGAACTGACAAAGATGGAGGGCAATGATGTCATCACCAAAGTCACTGAGCCAACAGACTGGGTAAACTCGCTCGTCGTGGTAGAAAAACCCAACGGAAAACTACGAATCTGTCTAGATCCCAAAGACCTGAACACTGCGATAAAATGCCCCCACTACCCCATGCCAACACTGGAGGATGCGCTTGCCAAAATGGCTGGTGCCAAGTACTTCAGCACATTAGATGCCCAGTCAGGATACTGGCAGCTCCAACTAGACGAACAGTCCTCGTACCTTACCACCTTTAACACCCCATTTGGGCGCTACAGGTTCAACAGACTCCCCTTTGGCATCAATAGCTCGCAAGATGACTTCCAGAGAAAAATGGACGAAATCTTCGAGGACCTACCCGGGGTAACTGCCCTGATTGACGACATCATTGTCAGTGGGAAGACCATCGAAGAGCATGACAAGAACCTGCGAGCAGCACTCAACAGGGACGCTGCAAGAAATCTGAAGCTGAACCCAGACAAGCTCATTGTGGGGAGACGAGAAGTGAAATACTTTGGCCATATTATTTCGGCAGAGGGACTGAAACCCGACCCCTCCAAGATACGGGCAATCCAAGACATGGCCCCACCAGCAGACAAAAAGGAGCTACAAACGATCATGGGAATGATCACCTATCTGGCAAAATTCGCACCGAACCTCTCAGAACTCACAAAACCGATCCGGGACCTTCTCAAAGAAGATGCAGAGTTCACCTGGGATACGCCACAACAACAAGCCCTCGAAGAGACGAAGCGAACCATTCTCAGCCAACCAGTACTCGCTTTCTTCCAGCCAGGGGAACCCGTCACACTACAAGTGGATGCCAGCAAGAATGGGTTAGGCGCAGTAATCCTCCAAAGTGGCAGGCCAATAGCCTTCGCTTCGAAAAGCTTGAGTCAATCAGAGCAGCAGTACGCACAGATAGAGAAGGAACTGTACGCAATACTGTTTGGGTGCAAGCGTTTCCACCAGTACATATACGGCAATGAAATCACTGTCCAAACTGACCACAAGCCGCTTGAAAGCATTACAAAGAAACCTCTCAGCGCAGCACCAGCCCGGTTGCAACGCATGCTACTCCAGCTGCAGAAGTACAACCTCCGGATCATTCATGTTCCCGGCAAGGAAATCCCTGTGGCAGACACACTGTCCAGGAAATATCTGCCAGCAGAACCAGAAGACGAAATGCTCAAAGACCTTGACGTCCAAGTCCACACTATCATTTCCAACATGCCTGTATCCGACAGAAAGATGCAACAAATCCAAGCAGCCACCCAGAACGACCCCCAAATGCAGGACCTGAAGAGTGCCATACAAGATGGATGGCCCCGATATCGCCAGAACTGCAAGGAAAGCATCGCTGATTTCTGGAACTTCCGTGACGAACTGGCCATAGTTGATGGCGTAATCTTCAAAGGGAGCAAGATACTGATCCCTCCCCCTCTACGCCCCGAAATGCTGGACACAATACATTCAGGGCACTTTGGGATTGAAAAGACACAACAGCCTGCAAGGGAGATCCTCTTCTGGCCCGGCATGACAACTCAGATTTATAACAAAGTTGCGGCCTGCCCCATCTGCGCACCCACAAGACCCTCAAATCCCAAAGAACCCATGATACCCCATGAAGTACCATCCCGTCCATGGCAGAAGGTAGCCACTGACCTCTTCACATGGGACAACAAACAGTATCTCATCACTGTGGACTACTACAGCCGCTTCCTAGAAGTAGACGAGCTGACCAGCACCACCTCCAGTGCCATCATCCGCAGGCTGGCCGTCCACTTTGCCAGACATGGCATACCCGAGGTCGTCATCAGTGATAACGGCCCACAGTTTTCTGCGGAAGAGTTCACCAACTTTGCATCAACCTGGGATTTCAAACACACCACTAGCAGCCCAGGCTATCCCCAGTCAAATGGTCTCGCTGAGAAATCGGTGCAGACAACGAAGAACATCCTGAGCAGAGCAAAAGCAGAAGGCAAAAACCCCCTACTCAGCCTCCTCGAGTACAGGAGTACCCCGGTAGATGGGCTGAAATCCCCAGCGCAACTTTTAATGGGCCGCCAGTTACGGTCCGTCCTACCCACTGCCGCACAGCAGCTCGATCCAACGACGGTTGACCCAACCACAGTCATCTCCAGAAGACAACAACTGCAGGCCGACCAGAAGCAGTATTATGACCGCACTGCTCACACTCTGCCAACTCTCAAAAACGGGGAACAAATCTACGCACAACTAACCAAGGGTGACACGTGGAAACCAGCGACAGTTGTGGGGCCAACTGACAGCCCCAGATCGTTCCGCATCCAGACACCTGAAGGTCACCAGTTCCGGAGGAATCGCCGTTTTTTGCGCCAATCCTGTCAGACGCCACCACCCAAGACAGTACAACCCAGCAAGGTCGAACCTCCAGAGCAACTTCCTGAAGTGCCTCTCCCCACGCCTTGCCAAGATGTTCCCATCACCCCTCCGATGGAGACTTACGTGACCCGGAGCGGCCGAAATGTGAATCCACCAGAGAAGCTAAACCTGTAAGGTGTGACCAGACACGCCTAATAAAGACTCAGGCTGTGCCTGTAGGGCGCGACCAGCCCGCATCGCAATGTACTAGCATCAGTATTATATCCACTACTGGAGACATAGCGAAAATAGCCTTATCTACCTTTCCTTACATTTTGTTTTCTTCTTCCTTTTTCTGTTTTGTCTTTTTATGTTTTCCTTGGCAATTTTTTTTATAGGAAGGGGGATGTAAGATTGAATGCACTGTACAATGCGAGATAACCCTGTCGTTTTGTAGCCCCATGTCCATCACAGTAAGATCCCCTGATATAGACCAAGTAACTCCCCTTGACGAATGCAACGTGAGTAGTAATATAGCCAGTCAGACTCTATGCAGCTCTCCTTGGTTGTTCATCTGGCTCTTTCCTACCTGGCGGAACAAAACAGTAGGCAGTGGAATGTCTGGCACTGATGCTATCAGGGGTCACGGGCTGGGCCAGCCGCCCGCGCCCTAGCCCTAGCCCTAACTAAACGTGCCGTTTTTCTCCTCTCTGTACAGCCGTGTGGGGGGAATTGTAGGATTAAAGCAAAAAAAAAGATTTTAGGGGTGAAACTGTTATTTTAATTTTGTATTTCTTGTTACATAACCCTTTATTTCCCTTAACCTTTCAGTTAGCATCATGCTTTGTTAACCATTGCAGCAAAGCAGAAACTTAACCCTCATCTTGAGTAACTTAGAAGACTGCCCTGGGATAAAGAGGGAGAATGTGCTTATCGAATTAGACTGGGTTGGGTTAGATCCATTTGTTTGTATGATGGTTTGGTTGGTTTGGTTCAGTTTTTACGTCTACACCCACCTCAGGTGATATGGCCGACGGGGATAACCATCCCAGGGAAGTGGGGGAAGGGGGACTTATCTAATCCTATACTGACACCACCAGAACAACAATGATGTTAAGATGGGACAGTGAGAAGGCCAGTTTTAATATAGCGCACCCCGGGATTGTATGATGGAATTTTCGCCTTTGAAATATGGGCCTCTTTTCCAGGGGAAAGCGTGTCACATTCTTTTTTTTTTAAATACCTTTGTTTCCTTGTATAAGTTGTTTTTGTTTTATGACAGCAGATTTTTCTACAGAATTTTGCTGGGGGCAACTGTTTTGTTGCTGTAGAGTTCTTTCATTCTCTCTTGGTCTGGTGGTTGGGCTGGATTTGAATGATGTGCGTTGTGTGGTTACATCCCCGGGTTTGTCATCTCCTCACCTTGCCATTTGGCTTGTGAACAATGTCACTGATGACTGGGTCCAAATGGGTCATGCAGCACATGGACAGTCTCCCATTTGCTTGACGAAATGGCCACTGCGTGACTTTGGGAGTTTGGAGATGATTGGTCATTGGCGAGGCATTGTTGCTGTGGGTCCCATCTAGCACCATTGAGTGTTTTTTTTTTTTTAACTTAACATGCTGAAAGGGAACTTGGTGTATTACCTTATCTAAAAGACTAGCATCCAGACCGCTAATCAAATCTAGGGGAGGGAGGAGAAAAATTCCTATCCAACCAGGGATTTGGACTCTGGTTTCTCATGTCCAAGATGGGTGCTTTGTCTGTGAGACCACACTAGTGCTGTTGATGGAATCTTGGAATCAGAGTGTGGATGGATCTCTGGGTCCTTAGGCTAGCAGACATTAGTATCAGGCTGCCACTCTTTTTCCACTTGTATTGGTGTTACTCATGTTGTTTGGCTGAATATTTCAGGAGATAGATATTGTATGATCAGGGGTATGTGTAAGTTAAAAAGAAAATCTTTATTTATTTATTCTTTTTTATTTATTTATTTATTTATTTATTCATTCCTGTATTTATTTATTCCTGTATTTATTGGTTCATTCATATTTTTATTTCTTTATTTATTACTCATTTATTGGTTTTTTTGTTTATTTATTTATTTATTCATTTATTCATTTATTTATTTATATGCAAGTTAAAAGAAAGCATTCATTCATTGATTTATTGATTGATTTATTTGTTTATTTATATCTCTGTTTGTTTATGTATTTATCTATTTTTATTTTTTTGTTTTTTTTGTTTTTTTTATTTATGTATAGTATTCTGATTTTCTTGGTCGTGTGTAGTATGCACATTGTTTTTTCCCCACACTGTGCAGGTGGTATGTTGCTGCACAGTCTTCGTACTTGGTTTTTAGTGGACGCACACGTCCATCTGGTGTTTTCTTTTTTATAAGCCACAAGACACTGCCGTGATTAGTATCTTTAACATGATCTGCGATGTTCTGCATGCATAAATACCACAAAGGCGGTTCAGGCACTAACAGGTCTGCACACATGTTGATTGGAAAAATCTCCACTCTTTAGTCGCCAGGGAGAGGTACCCCAGCAGGATCAAACTCAGGCCTTCTGATTGGAAGTCTGATGTCTTCCCACCTGGCTATCATGCCTGTCCAGATTGATTTTACTTGAACTGGTTTATGGAGGGTAGATCTTGTTGTACATTGAATGTCATTACCGCAATATGTTTTATTATATGTGTGTATTAGTGTGTATCTGTGTGTGTGTGTGTATCTGTGTGTGTGTGTGTATGTGTGTGTGTCTGTGTGTGGATGCCCACTTACGTGTGTGTATGTGTGTGTATGTGTGTGTGTGTGTGTGTGTGTGTGTGTGTGTTGTGTGGTGTGTGGTTGTGGTGTGTTGTGTTGTGTGTTGTGTTTGTGTGTGTGTGTGTGTGTGTGTGTGGTTGTGTGTGTGGATGCCCACTTATGTGTGTGTGTGTATGTATGTGTGTGTGTGTGCGTTGTTTGTGTGTGTGTGTGTGCACGCGTGTGTGCCCATGTGTGTGTGTAGTGTGTGCATGCGTGCGTGTGTTGCGTGTGTGTGTGGTGTCTTTAGCGATGAAGAGTCCCTGGCTACTGCAGCTGTTGATGTCAGATGATCCTAAAACTGTCAACATGGTGATGTCAGCAATGGAGAAACTGCTCAGATGTGACGGGTAGGTGTGATATTGTTTCTACCATGGGCTGATTCAAAACATTCTGTATTCTTCTTCTTTCTGTTTGTCTCTGTTTTTCTCAGAGTGTCAACATGATCCCATTAGATTTATATTTAATTTGCTAATGTTTGCCCATAACTGAACCATTCTGTTTAACCCTTTTTACTCACTCAACCTATCCACCAGCAGGGAAAAACTTAATCCTTTGTATGCCTTGCCCTGTTTGCCAGTTTCCTGTTGTTTTGGGTTAGCTGTCGTGGCTGATGATGCAGAAAAGTGGTGGATAGGTGGTGGGAGTCAAAGGGTTTGTATGTGTGTGTATGTATGTATGTATGTATGTATGTATGTATGTATGTATGATATGTATGTATGTATGTATGTATGTGTGTATGTATGTATGTATGTAGTGTATATATGTATGTATGTATATATGTATGTATGTGTGTATGTAGGTATGTTGGTGGATAGGGTGAGGGAGTGAAAGCGTTAATTTTTGCAGCTGGCAGATAGGGTGCAGGAGTGAAAGGTTAAATTTAGTTGACTTAAAATAATGAGTATTGTATGACATGTAGGGTGACGTTTGACGGCAGATGGTGATTGTTTTTTCAGCAAAGTGTTGTCCAAAGTGGAGGAAGAAGAGGTGCTGAATCTCATGGATGAACTCATTTACAAGTTGACGGTACACAACGACATCTCCATTGCTGCGTAAGTTATTGTTCATATCCTACGCAGTTATTTTGTATTACATGTTTGAGTAATATGGGGATAACAGGGATGATAGCCAGGTGGTCCAGTCATCGAACTGTGAAATTTGAAGGTCAAGTTCGATGCCCACTTGGGTGACATCTGCTGGGTAAAGGATAGAGGTTGACATACATTCACACCTGCTAAGTGGCCTGAGCCCCCTTTATGCATATACACACACAGAGCTGAAATATGCAGGTTAAAAATCCAATAGTAAGTCTCATGTCAGTATTTGGTGACATGAAATCTTGGAATGAAAACCCAGTACCCACATCCAGTAAAGACAGTTTCAGTATCAGTTTCTCGAGATGACGTCTCCGTCTCAGAACGAATTCCATATGCACTGACATCACAGATGCCATGTGTATGGCAATCATGGTACAAGCCTTCCATATGCACTAACATCACAGGTGCTATGTGTATGGTAATCATGGCACAAGCCATAAGCCTGCACATAAACCCATGAGCTGGCCAGTAAAGACAGAACATACAGACTGCAGCAACATCACGACTGCACAGTGTCTGCCAAACAGCACACATGTACACATCCATAAAAATATGACTGGGGGTAGGGGGAAGGGGAGAAACAAATAGGAAGACAAGATGTGGTTGGAGTGCTTGCTTCTGAAAGCAGAAATGAAATTTGATCAGGAATGGTCTCCAGTCTACATGGTAGAATGGTTATTGCAACAGATTATAATGTGGAGGTCATGTGTTCAAATCCTTATCAGTCCAACACTTTGACTCCCGCACCCTGCCCACTACCATCTTGCAGTGTCAACCGTGCTAGCAAAGCCAAAACTTACCCTTTGACTCCCTCACCCTATCCACAGCTTCCTGCAGGAAGCTGGTACATAGGGTGAGGAAGTCAAAGGGTTAAGTTTTTGGAGTTGATGGAATAAGGTGCGGGAGTCAAAGGGCAAAAAAAAAAAAATCAGTGCAGAATTTTTCAGACTCAACTGGCTCCTTCCCAGAGTTGAGCAAGCTATGAGCTTGTTGGGAAGACTGAGACCACACAGTCAAGTCTGATCAAGTGTGTGGATGTCTCATTGAGAGTGTTGCCCAAATTTTTTGAAGGTTGATGTCATATACAGAAAGCTGGAGGGAAAGAGCGCACCAGGTAGACCCAGGGAGAAAATATTCGACAGACTTGCAGGTTGGCTGAGGACAGAGAGGGTAGGGTATGTACTTGCAGCGACAAGGGATAGATTTGTATGGAGGGCCATGATCGCCAACACCATGGGGCAGGGCGGGCACATGATGATGATGATGTCATATTTGGAACAGAAAATATGCAAAAAGGAAAAAAAAACACATCTACCCAATGATGAAGAATTTACCTTGATTACTGTGCTAAAACATCCATTGAAGCATTAAACTGGCTTAACCTCTGGTATAAGATCATACCGTCTATACTTGTTCTTGCTTTTATGGAAATGTTTCATAAATTCATATATACACTGTCTGTTTGATTGGTTGGTGGTTATTGTGTGTGTGTGTGTGTGTGTGTGTGTATGTGTGTGTTTGTGTGTGTGTGTGTGTATATGTGTGAGTGTGTGTTTCCGGTTGAAATGTTGTATGAATTCATTTGTTTGTGTTTTATTCTTACAGAAATTCTGTCAGATCTGTGCTTCGTTTTTGTGAGAACCACAAGCCCTTGGTGGAAACGCTGTTTTCCCGATACAAGTGAGTCATCATTATGTCTTGTCATGGGGATGCCGGGGGCTCTTTCAGTATAGATAGTATCCCCACCTTCTGGAAATTCTGTGCTAGAAATTTCCTCTTTTCTGTCACTCTCTTTATGTCTGTCTGGCTGCTTTGTTTTCTATAATCTTTTTCTATCATTTTCAGCTTTGCTGGTCCATTCAGCTTTATGTGTTCAGTAAAGCATTGCTTGCTTTCTATTATGATTGATAATTGGGTATATGTATTAACTACATCTATGGTTGTACAGAAATGTGATGTGCAGAAGCAATTTTTAGATAATTAAGACCGATTTTTATATAATGTCCTTAGTTATGTTTACAATTGTATGCAGGGTTGTTTTTTCTTTAAATTCCCTGGTGATGATAAATTGTGTGGAATGGTCAACACCAGGGGCACATCCTTACATTAGGTACGTGAATGCATTGATATGTGTACATCATTTTCTTTTCCAAGTTTTCTCATTTTCAGGGTCAAAGAGGTTTTGTGTATTTTCAGATGGTTGTAGCCATGATATGACACAGCACAGTTGGCTGGGCTTCAAACTATAAGTTCTTTTCCATTCCTGAACTTAAAATGTTGGGTGGTTTGCTGCTCATATTCAGTTAGTGCCTCATTGGCTCAGTTGATTTCCCCCATGGGGATGTCAGGGGCTCTTTTAGTATAAATAGAAATTTCCTCTTTTCTGTCACTCTTTTTGTGTCTTCCTTCCTCCTTTGCTTTCTGTCAAACTGAAGTCTAGTCCTTAGGAAGGAGACGAAAAACAACTCAGACCCACATGGCTTCTGGCCGGGGCATGCTAAAGATCCAATAGCAGTTGAAAACTGTGAAGAGCAGGGCTTTTGCCTGGCTTCTCTGGTGTAAAACATTTGACAGATAGGCTGATTTCCCAGGTCGCTCCCTTTGAAGGCCAATTAGCCTTCTTACCTTTCTAAATAAAGTTTTGGTCAAAACGAAACAAAGGAGTTGCGCTGCACTGCGGCGATGCAGTGTCAAAAGGGAGAGCAGCCCAAGTTTCACATGGTGTAAATCCACTGTTACCATAAAAAAAAAAAAAAAAAAAGAAAAGAAATGAATATGAATATGAAAAAAATTAGGCCATGTGTAGATGCTTTTTTGTTTGGGTTTTTTTAACTCTTTGACAACGGCCTACTTGATCGAAGTAACAACTGAGCTCTCACTGAGGACGGGCTACTTCAATCATAGTAACAGACGGTCTAGGGTATATAACTCCCTCTACTTTTGTTATTGCTAATGATTTAGTAGTTGGCAGTTGCTTCCCTTGTGGAGGGAACTTCCATTGAACGCTTCAGCTACGTTTTGCCGGTTTCTTTGTCTAAAAATCAATGGATAAGTTCACTTGCACCCGGTTCTCAGTGATTTCACTGTGGCAGCCCTAGGCCAGCAGGAGAGCTCAGCTGTGGCAAGTGCAGTCACAATAGAGTTAAATGGTGTTATCTTTCACTTTATTTAATCATTCCTGTTTGTAGGAATCACGCTGGCAAGGCCTGTTTGTCTTTTGTAATGATAGCTTGAGAGTGGAGACGGTGTTGATCATATCTGTCAGGCATGGTGACAGTCTGTACACATGTGAGGAAACATTCGACACAAACTTTCTGTGCATGTGCACATATGTGCATGTACGCCGACATACATTTTGTGTGTGTGTGTGTGTGTGTGTGTGTGTGTGTGTGTGTGTGTGCGTGTGCATGTGTTTGTGTGGTCACAGAGGTTTGCGGCCATTGCTGAGGAGATGGGAGGGGAGAGGTTTTGAACGAGATCTGAGACAAATGTACACACTGCTGGAATCTGGTTCAGCACTCAGAGCACAGTCGCAGGTAGGTCTGTGTAGAAGTAGTGGTATCACTATAGACTGGCTCCGTACTTTTTTCAGTTCTGTATATTTTTTTTTCAGTGTATATAGATAATTTGCATTATTCCCCCCCCCCCCCCCCTCCTTTAGCCATTCTGCATAATACTGAAGTTGATAAAAAAAAAATTCTTTGAAATCATGTTTCTGAAACAGCTGCCAGAGTGCGTATAAGCAAAACTTGATTTTTGAGGGATGTTTTGTTTTGTTTTTGTTCTTTAGTTTTGTTTGTTGTTTGTGTTGATTGGTTTTTGTTCTCAGCAATGTTGTATTGTAAGTGTGTATGCACACTGTGTAGTGTACACTGTGCAGGCATTATGTTGCTGCACATTCTGTATACTTTTGTCTTCCTTGTTAGTGCCTGTTGGATATTTTCGTGTTTCCATAGGCCACCGCACACTGACATGATCTAAGGATCTTTAACATGCATAGTTGATGTTCTGCACGCATAGACCCACCCAGGAGGTTCAGGCTGTAACAGGTCTGCACATGTACTGACCTTGATACTGTCAAAATGACGACCTTGCCTTTCATATTTTTCTGAGGATTTTTTTTTTCATGCACATGAAGTTGGGTAGTGTCTTGGACTGATGGCTAGACTTACTGTTGGTGCAGTCATCTTGGTTTAGAAGATTTATTATACAGGTTCTGTGTGTGTGTGTGTGTGTGTGTGTGTGTGTGGTGTGTGTGTGTGTATGTGTGTGTGTGTGTGTGTGTGTGTGTGTGTGTGTGTGTGTGTGTGGTTGCGCAGTCAGTTTTTTGGTCAGGGGTTTAGGTTCAGGGTCACATAGAGAAGATAGTTTTCACGTATCAAACATACGTTTTAATTGTTTGCGTGCTCTGTAGTCTATTGCGCTAACCACTACATGACGGCAAGTGGTTTGACAGTAAAAGAGTGAACAGTAGGAAGATTTGACAGATCAGTAGGCAGTCTCTGGCTGGCTTAGCTGATAGGACCATGGATTCAAGGTCAAATATGTCAAGTCTAATCTCAACCCACAATACTAGACAGATTGTTAATAAGATTGTTCAGAGTTCCATGGACAGCAAAGAAAACAAATGACACAGTCTTGAAAGAGGCAAACACAAAAAAGAACATTAAGAAAGAAAATTGGGAAAAGACAAGCAACATTTTTAGGATAGTTTATGAGGCAAGAGAAATTTGAGCACATAGTCACAACATGAAAGCTGGAGGGGGAAAAAAGCACCAAGTAGACCCAGGGAGAAAATATTGGACAGATTTCCAGAGTGGATGAAGACAGAGACGGTACTTGTACATGCAGCAAAAAAGGTAGATTCTTATGGAGGGCCATGATGGCCAATGCCATGCTCATGTTGATGATGGTACATTATACTGGGAAGTGCAAAGCTGTATTGAGTCACACCTGGCTGGCTGTTTCTTGGCAGACATTCATTATTGGATAACTGGGTTGGTATTTTCCAGATGTAGTAGCCCTACTTAGACACAGAAAACAGTCATGACATCTTAATTAACAGAGTTCCTTTGGAAAATGTTGAGGATTTCAGATATCTTGGTTCTTTAAAAACTGATGATGGAACCTGCTTCAAAGACATCAACATAAGAATTGGAATGGCAAAGGAAAAACTGTCCAACTCAACAACATCTGAAAAGAAAGAGGCATACCAAATGGCCTGAAAACAAGACTTTTGAAATGTTTGATCTGGCCCGTCATGATTTCTGGGTGCGAAGCCTGAACTCTCAGAAAAGCTGATTGCAAAAGAATTGAAGCAGCAGAGATGTGGTTTTATCAGAGACTGCTACGTGTCAAATGGACAGACACAAGAACTAATGAAAATGTCCTGGAAGAACTTGATACCACCAATAATCTACTAGCAAACATCAACAAGAGAAGACTAAAATACATTGTCCATGTGTCACGCAGAAAGAACACGGACCTCATGGCAACCATTTTACAAAGAAAAACAGTGGCAAAAAAGGAGGAAAGGCAGACCTCCAGTCGCATACATCAAGAACATAAACAACATCAGTGGCCTAGATATTCAAGAAATTGTCCTCAAAAGTCAAGACAAGAGATGCCTGGAGGGAGGTGGCGGTGTCAAAAAGTGCAGCGGCCAACATTGAACCCGGTGACAGGTGAGGTGAGACAGGTGAGTAGCCCTACTGATGAAGACCCTACTTAGCCTTGTCTGTGGTTATTGTTTTGTTGGGGGATGGACTGGGGAGCCAATTTCCGTACCTTGTCAGCTTGGATCTTCTGTTTAACATTTCTGTCAGCCTGTGTGCTGAACAGCTGTCAGTGTATATGTGTGTGAGAGTGTGTTATATGTGCCGGTGTGTATGATTGGGTGTGTGCTTGTGTGTGAGAGGTTGAGACATTTTATGATTTTATTCTGTACAAAAATGCTGATCTATTCTGTACAATAACACTGATCACTTCTGTACAATAGCCTTGACCAGTCCTATAGAATGACACTGATCAATTCTGTACAGTAAGACTGATCAGTTTTGTAGAATGACAATGATAAATGCTATTCAGTAACTCTGTTCAGTATTGCTAAATAGTTCTATAGAATAACACTGATCATTTCTGTAATCCGCAGAGGAAGCATGAAGCAGCCAGCTACATCCAAGCCATCTGGAAGGGTGTGCTTACAAGACAGCGTCTACGGAAAGCGAACAAGGCCTTTGCCAAGTTCCAGCGGTCTTACAGGTATATAAAGCAGGTTTACAAACAGGCTCCAACAGTATTACAGGTATATAAAGCAGGTTTACAAACAGGCTCCAGCAGTATTACAGGTATATAAAGCAGGTTTACAAACAGGCTCCAGCAGTATTACAGGTATATAAAGCAGGTTTACAAACAGGCTCCAGCAGTATTACAGGTATATAAAGCAGGTTTACAAACAGGCTCCAGCAGTATTACAGGTATATAAAGCAGGTTTACAAACAGGCTCCAGCAGTATTACAGGTATATAAAGCAGGTTTACAAACAGGCTCCAGCAGTATTACAGGTATATAAAGCAGGTTTACAAACAGGCTCCAGCAGTATTACAGGTATATAAAGCAGGTTTACAAACAGGCTCCAGCAGTATTACAGGTATATAAAGCAGGTTTACAGACAGGCTCCAGCAGTGTTACAGGTATATAAAGCAGGTTTACAAACAGGCTCCAGCAGTGTTACAGGTATATAAAGCAGGTTTACAGACAGGCTCCAGCAGTGTCACAGGTATATAAAGCAGGTTTACAAACAGGCTCCAGCAGTGTCACAGGTATATAAAGCAGGTTTACAAACAGGCTCCAGCAGTGTTACAGGTATATAAAGCAGGTTTACAGACAGGCTCCAGCAGTGTCACAGGTATATAAAGCAGGTTTACAAACAGGCTCCAGCAGTGTTACAGGTATATAAAGCAGGTTTACAGACAGGCTCCAGCAGTGTCCACAGGTATATAAAGCAGGTTTACAGACAGGCTCCAGCAGTGTCACAGGTATATAAAGCAGGTTTACAAACAGGCCATGCCACAGCTCGCATAGCTGCCAGCTCCTTTTCCCTTACTAGACAGTTAGCATTTGGAAGCTCCCAACATTGCCTTATTTCAGCCACAGGGGTTGTTTGAACATCTGTGAAAGTGGCCAGGCATGATATTCTAGACAGCCAGGCATGATGCTTTAGACACAGCCCATTTTGCTGTTCAGCAAGGTCTGACATGCCCAGAAAGGGATCCCAAGTTTGCCATCTTTCCAAGCAGCCAGCGGGTCTTTCTCAGCAGTCATCAGGCCTGATTCTCTGAAGTCATTTCATCAAGCAAAAGGGGCTGTCCATGTGTTGCATGACCCAGCCAGACCCAGTGATCAGTTACCTTGTTTAAAAACTGAATGGCAGGGTGGAGAGATGGCAACCCCGGGTCACAGCCACACAACACACACCAAACCAGGCCCAGCCCAGCCTCCAGACCAAGAGAGAATGGGAGAGCCCTCTCTCCCCCTACTCTGGTCTTCATCTTTCTTTCTGTTCACTGTTCTTCGGTGCTAAACATGGCCATGAGTCTTAGAAAGACTGTATACAGTGTGATGATGTAACAAATGATGTCACAATATTGAATGTACTTTTGTAATAAGATTACAGAATAGTTGAGCCGGGTGTAAGTAAGATTTTAAAAGGCTGTGACAGTCGCTTTTCAAGTTATTAGGACATCCTTGCTAATTACTGAATGATCCTCATATAAGTGTATTCTTGTTGTAAGATTTCAGTTTTGCCACAGCTGAAGCTACAGTGCTTAATGCACTAGTTAATCAATTAATTGATTAAAAACTTGTCAGTATTTTTCTCTATGTACTACTCATGCAAACCATATTAATTGATTAATTAATTAAAAACTTGTCAGTATTCCTGTTTGTGTACTACTCCGCAAGATCTATCAATTGATTAATTAAAAACTTGTCTGTATTCATGTCTATGTAGGCCTACTACCCTCACAAACCCTATCAATTGATTAATTAATTAAAAACTTGTCTGTATTCATGTCTATGTTTTACTCTCACAAACCCTATTAATTATTAATTAATGAAAAATTTGTCTTTATTCATGTCTATGTACTACTCCCACGAACCCTTATAATCGATTAATTAATGAAAAACTTGTCTGTATTCCTGTCTCTGCACTATTCCCACAAACCATAATAATCGATTAATTAATTAAATACTTGTCTGTATTCCTGTTGTGTACTATTCCCACAAACCTTAATAATCGATTAATTAATTAAATACTTGTCTGTATTCCTGTTCAGGTACTACTCCACAAACCCTATTAATCAATTGATTGTTAACTCACTCGGGACAGAGAGTTTTTCCCCTTGTGTTTCCCCAGGGACGGCCCATTTTGAAGGGTTAGGAAAAAAATCACAAAAAAATACAAAACATTAAGGAACAAAATGAAACTTTCAGATCTGAATATTTACATGCTGGGTTAGTTCATGCCAAAATATTGAAGTTCTTCCTTGAATATTTCTTCTTCATGTGCCATGTTGAAAATACCCCAAATTTTGTGGTTAGGATCACCGTACAGTCACACACTCTGATCAGCTCCATGAACACACAGTCAAAGGTAAGAAGGTCAGGAGAAGTGCTCATTCTGCTTGCCACTCAGCTCTCTTATGCCTTCTGTTATGACAATGGAATTTAGAAAGTCTTCTGTCACAAACTGATTCAAGAAATCAAAGGGGGCGTGGCACTGAACTGGGACATGCAGGCCACAAGAGCCAGAGAACAGAGGCAAAGTGAGAGAAAAACTAAAATCTTCGTGCTAGTCATGCATAGGAAAGTGAATGAAAACCCCATCAGACATGCGACTCACTGTGCTTGGCCCGCTGACAGCTCGCCTCTCGTGACGTATACGCCCACCACCCTCTCCCATTTTACTGTCGTCTGAAACTGGGTCACTGTCAGTACGTTGTTGCTGGCAGCTTCCATCACTTGATACACGTTCACCATTATTTCATCATACTCCTCGATGTCCAATCCTTCAGTCTGAAGCACTTCAATCACTTCAGCAGTAGTAAAACGCCGCCGTCACAATCTACTTTGTTCGAAAACTCGTACTCGCCTGTGACGCCATTTTCGACACGAATGCAGATTAGCCAGTCGTATGGGGTGCCGAAGTCAATCATTTCCCGACAGTGTATGGCTACGGAATCTCATGAAGTAACTTTCCCCTTGACCATTGACACATTTGCAGTGACCTGGCTATGGTAGGCGTGCAAGATCCCAAGGGGAGCGTTGAAAACTTTTTAATTATTGAAACCACTATCGCGTTCCGTCATACGGAACCTGCCTTTCATCATGACCGCTATAGCGTTCCGTCGTACCGAGTGAGTTAAAAAGTTGTCAGTATTCCTATTTGTGTACTACTCATGCAAACCCTGTTAATTACTAATCAAGTAAAAACTTGTCAGTATTCCTGTGTATGTACTATTCTCACAAACCCTACTTAAACTTCAACATGAGAATTGTTTAACAGGAGATTCTTCAACTGAAATGATAAGAAACTGTTCTTGTAATCAACTATCAACAGAAAAACTAACCATGATATTTTCATCTGATGCAGGTTGAAGAAAGCAGAAGAGGACCACAGACTCTTGGAGACCAAAGTACAGACGGAACTTCAGCGCCGTCTGATGGCCAACCGTCAGCGAATGATGGTGCAGCTCAAAGAGAAACATCTTCAGGTGCTGGAGATCTTACCTGCAGGTAGGTGCCTTCACCTGTGTTTTCCTCACCTCAGTCACGTTTACTTGATTAATCTCGCCTGTCTCACCTGTTTTGCTTTCATTTTTTAAAATCCTGTTCTGTTATCCTGGTGTGAATATGTACTCTTATTCTGTATGTGTGGGCGGTGTGCAGATCAGATAGAGAAGTACTTGATGAAGGAAAAGTCATCAGCAGCCCTGAAGATCCAGACACTGTGGCGTGGACATCGGGAACGGAACCAGCTCACACGCAGACAGGAAATTGCACAGCAAGTGAAAGCAGCCATCAAGATACAAAGAGCAGTAAGAGGGGATTTTTATGTGTTTGAATTTTCGTTCATCCCAGTTAGTACTATTTGTTTGTATTGATCAGCCTAACTCATTTCATTTTTGCCAACTGGTAAATCGATCGACATGTGGTGGCACTTTCATGGCACAAAAAAATAGTTAACCCATTGGCTCCTGCATCCTGTCCATGAACTGCAAACACTTAACCCTTTGATTCCCTTACCTTATCTGCCAGCTTCGTAATCTACTCACCAGTCTGCTCCATCATATCTTTGTGACAGCATCAATATTTATATGCCAACTTGCACCTTGCACTCAGCTCCAGATACTCTTTCCCTTCAGGTTCCTAGATTTAAACTGTCAAGTGTCGGTCAGCGTTCTTTTGCTGTTTCGGGACCGTCTGCCTGGAATAAACTTCCCCTTTGTCTATCATCTACCCTTTCTGCTTTTAAATCTATTTCAAAAACCCACCTCTTTTCCTGACAGTGAATTCTGCAAGTATCTTTTTCCATCAGTTTT
>JAPXFY010000023.1:58537963-58572963 GCA_030674185.1 Monoplex corrugatus
AAAGAAAGAGAGAGAGAGAGAGAGAGAGAGTGGTTTCAAAGGTTCCTTTAGACTTCAGTACAGCACAGTACAGTTACTACTGGGACGTGAGCTTGCGTCTGGGTTATACTCTGTGACCTACGTTGTTTTGTCGTAGCGATGCGTATAAGTGTTGGAAGTTCTTATTTGAAAATAGTATGCTAACAAAGATCACGTTTTGAGCTTTCTGGTAATATCAAATACTTTGCCATCAATCGTACTTTTGTAGCTGTAAAATAAAATAGAAAAGTAGTAAAAATGGTGCGTCAGCAGGGAAGAAAACAAACGCCGACGGCCCGGCGCCTGGGAACTCGCCGCAGTGCGCACTGGCCGTCTTGAAAGAATTAATAGCACATAACCATATCTTACAAGTGCAGGATGGTTCTGCTTTCACCACCGTTCCAGAGGCTTGTGGACTTCTGACCATATCACTTCTGAATGTTGATTGAGATGGTGGGCAAGAAGATCCCTACGATTCCTTGGAGGTTGTTTGAAATTTGATAAGGTCGCTCTCTCTGATCTTCCAGTATTCTCAGCTGTAGACAAGGGTGGAAAGAATACTGCTTTAGGACGGTCTTAGCTTGGTGTTGTTGGGTCTGTAGCACAATGTTCAAAACTTGTGTAGGGAAAGAGGTACATGCATCTTATATGTGTATACAGAGCAGCAAGAAAACACGTGAAGAGGTGGAAGAGATTCACAAGTCAGCTTCCCAACTTTTGGCTCGACATTTTGCCAGCATACGTCGCTACCGCAAGAAAGAGTACGAGTGGGAAAACCTTTTGGCTCGCCTAGACACAGATTCTGAACTTCTTGTCTGTGAGTATAGTATTTTAGATTTATAATAAAAAGTAGTAAGTTTTCAGTACATTGTTCATTACAAAAGGTTAGCTGTTAATAAAACACTGGAATGTTTTCTGTTATTATGGCAAAAAATCTTTTCAGAATATGCTATTGTTTTCTTATCATTGTTTACTAAGGTGTCAGAGCTTCTTTTACTTTTCAGTTTTCATGTTCATGAGAACGGGGATGTGAAAATGTTCATGTGTGAGTAGGTGGAAATGTGTGCCTGTGAGCTAGGGATGGTGGATAAATTATTCATTACAAAAGGTTAGCTTTCAATAAAACATTGGAATGTATTCAGTTATTTGGGCAAAAAATCCTTTCAGAATATACTATAGCTTTCTTATCATTGTTCAGTAAGGTGTTAGCGCTTCTTTTACTTTTTAAAACTGACAAGCTGAGTTGGCTCCTTCACCCATAAGAATAATGTCTCCAGCTTCTGGAAATTCAGTACTAGAACTTGCCTCTTTCCTGTCACTCTTGTTGTTTCTCCCTTGCCCCAGTGCTTTCTGTCATCTCTTCCTATCATTTTCTGCCGTGCTGGTCTATTCACCTGTATGTGTTCTATAAAATCTTAAATACTTTCTGTTTGGATTGATAACTGGGTACATGCATTAAATACATTTTTGGTTCTATGGAAATGTGGTGAGCAGAAGCAATTTCAGATTATTTAGGTCAGTTCTTATATACATTGTAGTGTCCTTAATTACGCTTACATTTCCATTCAGGTTTGTGTTTTAAACCATCACCACCACCCCACCACCCCACCACCCCACTGATAAATTGGTTGGGATGGTAATCATCATCATCAGGTGCTTTGCCACATGGCGTTGGCGATTATGGACTTCCATCTGTCTCTATCACTTGTTGCCTCAAGCATCTCTCTGGGATGGTAATGCTAGGTGCATATCCTTAGGTTATGTATGTATGAAAGCATTGATGTGTGTACTTAACTTTATTTTTCCATTTTTTTTCCAGGGTCATTTAGGTGTTGCTTACATTTTGCAATGGGTATAGCCCTGATATGGCTGTGTGTAGTTGGGTTGGCTTTAAAGTACGATAAATGAGAATGGACTGTCTCCTGAGTATTTTGTATCTTGACATATTTCAGGGAAATAGACAGTGATTCAGCTATCATCTTGTGTGTATATATTCAAACCATTTATCAGTGTGGTACTGTTTATCTAAATGTGAATGAAATAATGTGTGTTCATCCATGGCATTGACATTGCGTGAAATAAACCACTATTGTCCAGTAGATGTACAATCGAAGACTGCATTCAGCTGATTGAAAAATGACTTCTCAAATTCCCAGTAGTATACAATGATGGAGAGATTTCATGTTTATCTCGTGTTCTTGCCAGGTTTTTTGTTGCTGTAGGTAGTGGCAGTCTCACGACTGTAAGTAGTGACGCAGAAAGTCAGTTCATGTATTCTCATACACCAAGCATTCTGTGGTTGTATTGATTGTATTTATTTTATATCTCTTTTCTGACAATGGATTTATCATGTGAAATTCAGGCGGCTCTTCCCGAGGAGTGTGCATCACCACAGGCCAGCATCGTCAATTTTTTTTCTTTTTCTCTGTATGTGTGTATTTTGTGTTTATCTATTCATGTGCAGAATTTTGTCAGGAACAGTCCTTTGTTGCTGTCGGATCTTGAACATGTGCTGTGTGCATGCTGCATGGCACCGTGGTTTACGTGTACACTCTTTTGCCCCGCTGCCCTCATCTTTGGGTTCCCCTTCTCCCCCCTCCCCTCCCCTTTCCATTCCTCAGTTCAAGACCTGGCCAACGCATAGGGTTTTGCGCTGGCTCAGGAAGTCTGCCAGATAATTCTTGGCAGATTTGGGTGGAGCACATATGGAATCTCCAAGTGCGATGAATCCTTCTTGAACAAACTCCAAACTCCAAACACCCTTGGGTTTGTGTGTGTTTTGTGCCTAGGAGTTTTGATAATTGTTGGGTGATTGCTTTGATGAATGGTGAGAGTGCACACTTTGGTTTGATTCTTGTATCAAGATTAGGCGTCTTATAGATGTCATTATTACTATCATTATCATTGTTGTTGTTATTATTATCATTATCATTATTATTATTATTATTATTATCATCATCGTCATTGTTGTTGTTGTTGGTGGTGGTGTGGTGGTGGTTATTATTATTTTTATTTTTATTATTATTATTATTATTATTATTATCATTATTTTATTATTGTCATTATTTCTATTATTATTATTAGTAGTAGTAGTATTGTTATTATTATCTCCCCCAATAGACTAGCTCCTAGATCACCTCTTAGTATCTAGTAGAGGAGGGGGGAGGGGGGAAGCCCCTGTCCAATTCATGATTCAAACTCAGGTTATTTTGTTTTACATTTCAGTGGCCCCTCCCCTGAAAGACGTAACTCAGAAAGACGTTGACATGTACTCCAGTCGCTCATTGCCTGTGGCCACCAAGGCCAAAACTCAGCACAGCGCCACGCTTCAACGACTGCAGCGGCCATGGTGGCGTCGGCGATGGGACGAAGATGAAGACTTGGTGATAGATGATGACGATAGGGAACAATACGAGGCTGATTTCATGCTGTTGATGTCAACGTTATAGCAGATTATCTGAAATCTTGAAGACTTAGAAGATGTTGAGGACTGAACTGACCAACTGAGCTAATGGGCCTACGACGGCACCTGTGACGTTAGTGCATATAGAATTCATTCTGAGCATGCGCGGGGACAGTCATCTTGAGAAACTGAAATTGAAACTGAGGATGATGAATTTGTACATTTTTGTTGCGAGCTGGAATGTTATGACAGATTCATGACAGATTTATCTTGCAGGGTTCATACAGATTTCCAGACAAAAAATTTAAGGACTTTTTAAGGACTTTTGAAGCACTTTTTTTTAAATGCCTTCACACGAACGAAAGCTGTAATGACTTGTCACTACTCTTAAACTCCACAGTAGTTCAGCTTTCATTGCCTCTGTTTTAGTACGGCTCAGGCTGTTCACTGACATCTGAGTTTGAGCAGAACAGTTGGCTGATGAACTGCAGGATGACGAACTGCTAGAAGTGATGGGATCGCTCGTTGTAGAATTCTTTTGTAAAAGACTTCGAAAGACGAACTGCAGGATTTGAAGCCTTCATCAGGTCACAGTGTTTTTTCCCTTTTCCATGGGTGTGTACAGCCGATTCTTCCATTGAACGAATGTCTATGGTCTTCTTACAAATGCGGCAAAAGGCCTTGCATCTGTCTCCACTTGGGTCTGCCTGCAGCCATTCTTTGTATTCGTCTTTTTCCAGCTAAACCACGTTACACAAACACTTCCCCGGCATGTTGACTTCTCAGTTTCAAAATGGTGGAACATTCTTTCACGTACGCGCATGCGCCATGGAGGCCCATAACTCTGGTGTTTTGACCTATAGCAGACGACGTATCAGTGAGATCGTCGATCTTAACTCCGACTCAGGCTTTCTTCTTTTTTTTTCAATTCAATTTCAACCATTTTTTTTTTTTACAAACTCAAGATTTTACACAGACTTTATTAAAAATCAAAGGCAGTGACAAAACTTAAGGACTTTTTAAAGACCTTTCAGCAAAAGCCTGATTTTTAAGGCCTTAAAAAGCATGCCCTCAAAATTAAGGACTTTTAAGGACTGTGCGAACCCTGTCTTGAGATAGATAAACATTTCAGGTCTGACTTGCCATGGTTTTGTCGTGAAGTGAATCAGACCCAAAGCTAAGATCCAGGTCATCTGTTCTCTGCATATCTGTTTGACCATTTTATTCTTTAAAACAAATATCTGTTTTGAAATGATTACCTAGAGAATTTATAGAAAACTTAAATACTAGTGTAAATGCTAGAGAATTTATAGAAAACTTAATTATACAAGTGTAAAGGCCAGAGAATTCATAGAAAACTTAATTATGCAAGTGTAAAGGCAGAGAATTCATAGAAAACTTAATTATACAAGTGTAAAGGCCAGAGAATTCATAGAAAACTTAATTATACAAGTGTAAAGGCCAGAGAATTCATAGAAAACTTAATTATGCAAGTGTAAAGGCCAGAGAATTTATAGAAAACTTAATTATACAAGTGTAAAGGCCAGAGAATTCATAGAAAACTTAATTATACAAGTGTAAAGGCCAGAGAATTCATAGAAAACTTAATTATGCAAGTGTAAATTGTATGTATGATAGTGTACAGCCTCAGATGCTCTCATAAAGAGCATTTGATAGATACAGAGAATGTTTAACCCTTTGACTCCTGCACCCTATCCGCCAACTGCAAATACTTAACCCTTTGACTTCCTCACCCTATCAACCAGCTTCCTGCAGAAAGCTGGTGGATAGGGAGGGTGAGGGAGTCAAAGGATTAAGTTTTTGTTTTGCCAGCATGGTTTACAATGTAGGGTGCTGGTAGACAGGGTGCAGGAGTCAAAGGGTTAAAAGAGGATATCTGTACGAACTTGATAACCCATTCATTATGTAGACTGGCAGTTTGCCATACAGTCATTTATTAGAGGGGATGCTCCTTAGGCAAAGATTGATGTGGCTGTCTTGCTGTTGTATAGACAGCTGGCTCTGGCAGGTAACAGCTGTACTGGTACAGATACATGTTTGATTTGAACTTTATGTAAGGGCTATTTTTGTCTGTGATAAACTTGTACCAAAGCATATGTGCACAAGTTCATGAGAAAGAGAATGTGAAAATGTGCATGTGTGAGTATATGGAAATGTGTGCCTGTGAGCTAGGGATGATGGAATTAAAGGTGTAGAGATCTATTTATAGGCAAATTTTTGCAGATGCGTGCTTGGATACATGAGAGGGAGCATGTGAAAACATATGTATATAAACTCTCTGTGTGGTGTGTGTGTGTGTGTTTTGTGTGTGGACAATGGGATTGAATTGTTGTAGTTATGTTTGAATTGAAATACTGCATTGACAAACACTCATAATCCAAAACAAGTGTGATGCCCGCGTTCAAGCAAAGAGGAACAGAAAAAAACACGAAAATAGAATCAGAACGCGTATTTAATACAGCAAGACAAGACAGGTGCAAATTTTCGGCCAGCTGGCCTTTGTCAAGTGTAAGATCACAAACAAACAAACACTAGATACGAAAATTTGGAGAAAAGGACAGAAACTTCCCTGCTGCTCCATCCAGTGTGAGAATTGGAATCATAATGTCACAGATTCATTGTTTTGTACATTTTGAAGCCTGGTTGGCAAAGAGACAGAGCAGTCACCTTTTAATTTGACTGCATGAGTTTGTGGGGGTGCAAATCTCTGGAGCTAATCTATGTGCTGGCGGCTCAAGTTTAACTAGCTATGATTTTTTTTTCAAAATGAAGAAGGTTAAGCAGCAGGGGAAAGGTGATGGGCATCACCCTCATGATGCTGGCCTTAAGAAAACTTCAGATTTCTAGCATCTCACTCTCCTACAAGCTCAGGATTATGAAACGGCCTTTACCTTTATGTATATGTTATAGACTCGTGAGAATGGCATTGTATCCAACTTTTACACCAGACCGTCCATTTGCAGAGCCTGTTGGTTTTGCTGTGTGTGCTTTTTTTTGTTTTGATTTGTTTTAATGTCGATTGTATGATGGAAATGGAAACTGCATGTATTGACCGCATGTTCGGCTCTGATGAAATTGATTTGCAGAAGCAGTTTATGATAATTTAGGTTAGTTTTAATATGCAAAGTATACTTATATATTTCTATTCATGTTGGGTTTTTTTTTCAAAACCTGGAGATAAATTAGGTGGAATGATTAATTCCAGGAGCATATCCTTGAAATATGTGCTTGAATGCATTGATATACATGTGTACTTAATTTTCTGTTCACATTTTTTTTCAGGGTAGTAAGGTTTCATGTGTTTGAGATGGTTATACTCTGATATGCTCTGTGCAGTCGGCTGGGCTTTAAACAGTAGTGATAAAGAGAGAGACAGACAGACAGACATGGGGTAAATACTTGATTATGTGTCTGTTCATCTTGGTTAATTTTTCTTTTCACTTCCTAATGAAAATATCAGTTGTCCATGTAACATGATTGTAAGAGAAGCAGGTAGTCCACTACACAGTGTTTATTGATGTTATGTAAAGTGTAAATGTTGATGATGCATGTTAACCTTCCTTAAGTTTTAATACAGTATGTGATACTTGTATAGTGTATATTTTTCATTTTTAATATTAAATGTTTATTGGGTATTTTTTTCTTTTCTTGTCATTTCAGATTTGTAAAATGTGTCCTTGTTGTGCAGGTGTGTGTGTGTGTGTGTGTGTGTGTGTGTGTGTGTGTGTGTGTGTGTGTGTGTGCGCGCGTGTGTGTGTGTGTGTGTGTGGTGCGCACTTGCAGGTGTGGTGGTGTGTGCGTGCGCATTGCGGTGGGTGGTGTGTGTGTTGTGCATGTGTGTGTGTGTGTACATGTATGTGTGTGTGTGTGTGTGTGTGTTGTGTGTGTGCGCGCGCATGTTGTCAGGGTTGAGGGCTAGGGGAATGGAAATTGATTTATCTTGACACATTATGGCATGCAATCACCAAAACATTGGTAGGGTATCTATCTCATCCACATGAGGATGGGTAACAGAAACTAAATGGCATGTGTGTATGTTTCAATAGGCATGGCTGAATGTGAGTCACAGTTGTCAGGCAGGGGGAAAAAAGAAGAAAATAATCATACTTCATGGCAGTTTTAGCATGGATCTCAGGCTGACCAAACTTGGCTGCAATGAATATATACAACTAGAGGTTGATAAGTGATTCAGCTTTTGGGTAAATTTCACAGTCCTCATGCACATACATGTAACATTTGATGTCATAGAAATACCTCTGCCCAACACCATTCAGATCTCCTTCATTCAAAATGTGGCTGTCCGTTTATCATCATGTTTTATACTAATGGTACTTGAGTACTTGGAGAGGGGTTAGGATATAATGATAGCTGCTACTCTACAAAACCTGGAACCTTGTTATGCCTTATTCACTGAGTTACCTAAGGTAATACTGGAGAGGTGTGATGTGCCCACTGAAAACGGTTGCGCTTGCAAATAAACCCAATACTGTTTCACGTTCATTTGTCGAATGATCTTCAATTTAAGATCCTTTCACAAACAGTGCATATGAGGACTAGCACGTTAAAACGTTTAGGAGAAGTTTTGAAATATTGTGGCCTTCCTCTCCTCCAAAGGGCTGATCCCCGCAGACATGCAGACATGATCTGTGTGTGATATAGTTCCACCAAGGCTTTTAATCCTTTTACTTCCTCATTCTATTCACCAGATTCCTGCATTGTCAGCCATCATAGCAAAGCAAAAACTCAAAAGCTGGTGGGTAGGGTGAGGGAGTGAAAGGGTTAAGTGCAGGAAGCTGGTGGATAGGATGAAGGAATGAAAGGGTTAAGTTTTGGCAGCTTATGGACAGGCTGCAGGAGTGAGAGGGTTAATACATAGGCTATTTTCAACATGACAATGGAAGGTAATGAGTGCAGCAGCCCTAATAAACAAGTGTCAATATAGCTTGATTAATTTTGTGTGTAGTAAACTGATGTTAGTATTAAGCATTAAACGAGACAATATTGATGGAGGCAGACACAAGATCATAAGGAAGATTAGGAAAAGACAGTCAACATTTATAGGCCATTTTATGAGGAAAGGGGAATTGGAGCACCTGGTCACAACTGGAAAGCTAGAGGGAAAGAAAGCACCAGGTAGACCCAGAGAAAAAATATTGGACGAACTTGCAGATAGGTTTAAGACAGAAAGGATGGAAGATGTGCTTGCAGCAACAAGGGATAAAAACAGATGGAAAGCCATGATCGCCAACACCATGTGACAAGGCACTTGATGATGATGATGAGCATTAAGCATTACCTTGTCATTATAACAGTATGTTGTTTACCCCGTATCTGTATGAAAACTATTAACAGAAAAGAAAATGAGTTCAGTGGTATGAATTTTTACATGCTAGGAATATTAACCCTTTGATTCCTGCACCCTATCCACCAATATGAAGAACTTAATCCTTTGATTACCTCATCCTATCCAACAACTTTCTGCAGGAAGCTGGTGGATAGGATGAGGGAATCAAAGGGTTCAGTTTTTTGCTTTGCTAGCATGGTTGACAATGCAGGATGCTGGTGGACAGGGTGTGGGAGCCAAAGGGTTAATACAGAAAAAGGAGAGTAGTGGGCTTTTGTTATGGTTTTGTTTTTTCTTTTATTTTCTTTTCCCAGGCACATGTGGCTGAGATTACGTATGTGATACAGTGCGAATTATTTGGAGTATTACAAAATACGAAAAGATGTTTCCCGTTTTCGAGACATTCAGCATTTGAGATGTGCTGCAGATGTTGCAGAATAATTATTTCTGTAATATGAGGCGGAGACGGAAGGTGGAACTGAGTAGTGTAATAGTGAACCCTTCCCCCTCCTGTCCACCAGCTGCACAAATTTAACCCTATAAAACCCTGCACCCTTTCCACCAGGTTCTAACTAGCTGGAAGAGCAGGTGGATAGGGTGAGAGTGGAAAGCGTTAAGTTTTTGCTTTTTTCGGAGGTTTGTTAGATAAGGTTACACAGTTGAGGTGGTAAGTTATTGCTTTTGCTATCATAGCTGATGATAATGCAGAAAGCTGGCCCCGTTCAGAGGTATCTTTATTTGTGTTATGACAGATCAGATTATTTATTGTAAGGGGTTATTTGTTGTTGTCTTCTTCTTCTTCTTCTTCTTGTTTTTGTCTTTCTTTGTCCAGACCAGATAGTCTACTCTGTCTAAAAGGTCCATTTTGTTTCCTTTTTGGCTGATTTTTGTCTTAATCTTTGCACAGACCAGATGCTTTATTGTCTTTGTACAGACCACACACTTTATACTGTCTTTGTGTTGTCTGTTTCTTTGTACAGACCAGACACTTTATACTGTCTTTGTGTTGTCTGTTTCTTTGTACAGACCAGACACTTTATACTGTCTTTGTGTTGTCTGTTTCTTTGTACAGACCAGACACTTTATACTGTCTTTGTGTTGTCTGTTTCTTTGTACAGACCAGACACTTTAACTGTCTTTGTGTTGTCTGTTTCTTTGTACAGACCACACACTCTTTGTAAACAGTCTTTGTGTTTGTTTCTTTGTACAGACCACACACTTTACTGTCTTTGTGTTTGTTTCTTTGTACAGACCACACTTTATACTGTCTTTGTGTTGTCTGTTTCTTTGTACAGACCAGACACTTTATACTGTCTTTGTGTTTGTTTCTTTGTACAGACCACACTTTGTATACTGTCCCTTTGTGTTGTCTGTTTCTTTGTACAGACCAGACACTTTCTTGTGTTGTTTCATTGTACAGACCACACACTTTATATGTCTTTTTCTTTGTACAGACCACACACTTTATATTGTCTTTTTCTTTGTACAGACCACACCCTTTATATTGTTTTTGTTGTTTCTTTGTACAGACCACACACTTTGTGTTGTTTCTTTGTACAGACCACACTTTCTTTGTGTTTCTTTGTACAGACCACACACTTTCTTTGTGTTTCTTTGTACAGACCACACTTTCTTTGTGTTTCTTTGTACAGACCACACTTTCTTTGTGTTTCTTTGTACAGACCACACACTTTCTTTGTGTTTCTTTGTACAGACCACACTTCTTTGTGTTTCTTTGTACAGACCACACTTTCTTTGTGTTTCTTTGTACAGACCCACACTTTCTTTGTGTTGTTTCTTTGTACAGACCACACACTTTGTGTTGTTTCTTTGTACAGACCACACACTTTGTGTTGTTTCTTTGTACAGACCACACACTTTCTTTGTGTTTCTTTGTACAGACCACACACTTTGTGTTGTTTCTTTGTACAGACCACACTTTCTTTGTGTTTCTTTGTACAGACCACACACTTTGTGTTGTTTCTTTGTACAGACCACACTTTCTTTGTGTTTCTTTGTACAGACCACACACTTTGTGTTGTTTCTTTGTACAGACCACACACTTTGTGTTGTTTCTTTGTACAGACCACACACTTTGTGTTGTTTCTTTGTACAGACCACACACTTTCTTTGTGTTGTTTCTTTGTACAGACCCCATACTTTATATTGTCTTTGTGTTGTCAGTTTCTTTTACAGACCAGACATTTTCTTTGTGTTGTTTGTACAGACCACACTTTATATTGTCTTTGTGTTGTCCGTTTCTTTGCACAGACCACTCTTTATATCGCCTATGTGTTCTGTTTCTTTGTACAGACCACACACTTTATACTGTGTGTTGTCTGTTTCTTTGTATAGACCACACTTTATAATATCTGAAAGGTCCATTTTATCTTTGTTTTGTCCGTTTCTTTGTTCTTACAGTCCCCCTTGGGGATGCCAAGGGTTTTTTAAGTGTAAATAGTATCCCCACCTTCTGGAAATTGTGTGCTAGAAATCTCTTTTCTGTCACTCTTTGTTTCCGTCTTGCTTTCTCTTCCTGTCATTTTCTGCCTTGCTGGTACATTCACATGTATGTTTTTGATAAAGCATTACATGTTTTCTTAGGATTGATAGTCAGGCACATGTATTAAGTGCATTTTTGGCATTAAGGAAATGTGATATGCAGAAGCAATTTTTGGTAACTGAGGCTTGTTTTTATGTTTTGGTGTCCTTAGTTGTGTTTAATTTGTATTCGTTTTTTTTAAAATCCCCTGCATGATAAATTGGATTGAGTGGTCAATGCCAGGGGCGTCTCTTTAGATTATGAGCGCAAATGCATTGCATTGATATGTGTAGGCCTACTAAATTTTCTTTTCCTTTTTTTTTTTTTTTTTTATTGTTGAAGTGTTGTGTTTTGAAACAGTTAAAGCCCCGATATGGCTTTGTGCAGTCAGCTGGGATTTTTAAAAACAAAATAGTAACAATGGGTTTCTTTTTTTAACCTCCCATGTGATTAATTGGATGGAGTGGTCAGCGCCAGGGGTATATCATTAAACCATAGTGCCGAGGACATCCACGCTGACGGTTCTGATGCGGATTTTGCACAAGCTCTTAACGCCAAACGTGGAAAACTCAATTTGCCGCCTGCCGGTGCAAAAGAACAATGGGAGAAATTAGATGAGGAACTTGTCCTGAAGCTGAATGCGCTAATAGGGAACAGTACACTGGAACACAAACTTGACACATACGGAGACATCATATACTCTATCTGCAGGGACACTTATGGAGTGAAGCAGCCAAAGACAAAAACGCCTCCCCAGAAATCCAGAAGACAGCAACAGATGGAGAGCATCCGGAGGGAGAAAAGGAAGCTTAAAAAGCGAATGAAAACTGCCTCAGAATTCGAGAAGCAAGGGCTCCTGGAACTCTGGAAAGATCTGAAGGCCAAACACAATGCTCTCAGCAAAGTGGAATCAGCAAGGCGAAGAAAGAGCAAAAAGAAGAAGACTCAAGATCGTTTCTTCAAAGATCCCTTTGACTTTGCAAGAAAGCTGTTTGAACAACCCAAATCAGGGACTCTCACAGTGGGCAAGGAAACCCTAGAGCAGCATCTCAGGGAAACATATTCCGATTCTCAGCGCGAGGCACCACTTGAAATCCAAAATCTGGTTTGGCCTGCAGCGCCAGAAGGAAAATTCAATAACAAACCACCAACACTGGATGAAGTGAAGAACGTAGTAAAGAAAGCCAGAGCCAAGTCAGCACCTGGACCAAACGGAATACCATACCTGCTCTACAAGAAATGCCCAAAAGTGCTCGAGTGGCTCCACAAGATGATTCGATCAGCGTGGAGGAACCAGAAGATCAGCGACCAATGGATGAGAGCTGAAGGAGTGTACATTCCGAAGGAGCAGAACTCCAGCAGCATCAATCAGTTCAGGCCAATATCACTTCTGAACGTCGAGGGGAAAATCTTCTCTGTTATGGCAGCAAGATTGACAAAATACCTGACTGAAAACAAGTATCTGGATATGTCAGTCCAAAAGGGAGGCATACCAGGAATGCCTGGATGCTTGGAACATGCCACGTTGATTTGGGATGCCATCCAAAAAGCAAGAACAGAGAAGAGAGACATTGACGTAGTTTGGCTTGATCTGGCGAATGCATATGGATCAGTTCCACACGATATGATCCAGCTGGCTCTTGAAATGTATCACATCCCAGAAAACATCCGAACAATGCTGAGGAAGTATTTCCAAGGGTTCTCAATGCGGTTCTCTACCAAAGAATACACCACGGACTGGATAGACCTAGAGGTGGGCATTGCAATGGGCTGTGCAATCTCTCCCATACTGTTCGTGTTGGCAATGGAAGTCATCTTGAAAGCTGCAATGAAGAGTTCAGGTCCAGTGAATCTGGGAGATGGATACCAGATGCCTCCTCTGAAAGCTTTCATGGATGACACAACAGTCTTGTCCACGGATGAGGAAGAGACACACCAAATCTTAAAGCAGCTGGATGAGCTGGTGGCCTCTTCAAGAATGAGGTTCAAACCTAAGAAATCCCGAAGTCTCTCACTGCGAAAAGGAAAAGTGGCAGATTCAGTCAAATTCATGGTAGCCAACCAAGCCATCCCCACTGTCACAGAAGAGCCAGTAAAAAGTCTCGGAAGATGGTATGATGACTCCCTGAAAGACACACAAAGGGGATGTGAAACCAAGCAAACAGCAGAAGAAGGCCTGAAGAAAATAGATAACTGCGGACTGCCAGGCAAATACAAAGTCTGGTGTCTACAGTTCATACTGATACCAAAGCTGCTGTGGCCACTGCTAATCTATGACATTTGCACCAGCACAGTCGAAGCAATGGAAGCCAAAATCAACAAATACACAAGAAAATGGCTCGGTGTCCCACCTGGTCTCACTGATGTTGCATTCTACTGTCGTCAAGCAATGCTGAAGCTACCTCTGAAATCCATAGTGGAGGAATACAAAGTTGGAAAAGCAAGACTGTTGAGCATGCTGGAGGAATCGGAGGACAATATCGTGAGAGCAGTTCATCCAAAGCTGAGAACTGGCAGAAAGTGGAAAGTCCAAGAGGCTGTAAACAATGCCAAGAGAAACCTCAGCATCAAAGAAATAATTGGACACACGCAAACCAACAGACAGGGACTGGGAGCAACAAAAATGCAGTGGTGGTCCAAAGCCAAAGGGAAGGAAAAAAGAGACATGATCATACAGGAGTTGAAGGAAGAAGAAGATGTCAAAAGAGTGCAGAAGGCAGTCCAGCAAAGTCAACAGGGGCAATGGACAACATGGGACAGTGCACTCCAAAGAAGTCTCAGCTGGAAAGATATGTGGCACATGGCTCCTCTAAGGATAAGCTTCCTCCTCAGATCTGTATATGACCTGCTCCCCTCGAATGCAAACTTAGTGAAATGGGGGAAATCAGACGACCCAGCATGTCCGCTCTGTCAGAAGAAACAAACAGTGGAACATGTCCTAAGCTCTTGCAAAGTAGCGCTAGCCCAAGGAAGGTATACATGGAGGCACAACCAAGTTCTGAAAGTGATCACAGATGTGGTTAGCGAAAAAACCATGACCCCAAACGCACCAATTGCTATGACAACGTTCTACAAAGCAGGAGGGAAACAGGTCTGGCCCGAAAGGGCTATGACAACCAGCACATTGCCAAAGGGTCTTCTGGATGGAGCAGTCGACTGGGAGTGTACAGCAGACCTCCCAGAGTGGAGAAATTACCCAGATGTCATCAGCAAGACAGGCATGAGACCAGACATCGCTCTCCACTCTGACTCATCGAAACAAGTGATTCTGATAGAACTCACTGTGCCATACGAAAGCAGAATGGAAGAAGCACATATCTACAAGACCGAAAAATACGCCGGTCTTGCCAGCACCCTGAAGAAAGCAGGTCTGCGGGTCAAAATCTTCGCCATAGAGGTCGGGGCAAGAGGGTTTGTGGGCACCTCCGCTTATGATCTCATGAAACAACTCGCCATTTCTGGGAAGAAGAGGACTAGAGCCCTTAAAGCGATGGCAGAGGCAGCAGAAAGGAGCTCAAGCTGGATCTGGGCAAGGAGGAACCAAAAAAGTGAACTTCATAAGGATTAAATTCCCTACAGATGATGTGTGCCCCGTTAGCACATTGGTAAAACCGCGTACCGCAGTTCTGAAGTGCAGAATCGCCCAGGTTCGATCCCCGGCGTGGGAAAAAAAAAAAATAAAAAAAAAAAAAATAAACAGCAGAAGGGCATCCAGGAGTCATGACCTGGATGTGGCCCGGCCCCCCGAGAGTGTAAGGAATTCAGGGCCGAAACACTTGTCTAAAGGGGGTTACTTCTCTGAAGACCTTCTGTTGTCTAGCTCTCCCTAGAGTTTCTTTCTACCTTAGATTATGTGCACAATGCATTGATGTGTACTTAATTTTCTTTTCTAGGTGTTTTTTTTTTTCCTGCAGTGAGATATGGTGTACATTTTGAGGTTATAGGCCTGATATGGCTGTGCGCAGTCGACTGGGCTTTAAACAGCAATAATAATAATCTGTACGTCATGCTATCATACAGACAAAACACAAGTATACTATCATTTTATTGTTTATTTTTATTGACAAAACAACATACAAATCCATTTTCAGGAAACAGCAATTTGTGTACTGCTTTCTCCAGAGGTAAACCATGTATCAATAAATAATGGCTAGAACCTAAATAAATGTGTAACTTCATTGTTTTGGGAAAAAACACTGCGTTATCACAAAGATTTGGAGATGTGATTGCTCTTGCAGGAGTTTGACCTGAAAATAAAAACTTTTAAAAATCTAAACTCAAAGAATAAGTTACCATACAATCTCCATCATTCAAAATAAATACTGTTTTATCAAAATATACATGTTCACGAGATTCTTCATACTTTGCACCATACTCCATTCATACTTAATTCATTCTTTAATGTATTGATACTGAACTTGTATCCAGTAAACCATTCCAAGGTTGTCTTTTTGACAGAAAAAGTAATAATTATGTAAGTAGTTGTTTTCTTTTCTTGTTTTTTATCTTCTTTTAATAACATGATTCTGTAGTGTTTTAATTCCAGAAGAAGAATGAATGATTGGTAAAAAGACATTGCAGATTAATCACTAAGAAATGGAAAGTCCCTGTATGCGTAAATTCTTTTGATTCACCATCAGGTATGCAGCAGTTATGTACACATCCGTTGTTACAAAAAGCTTCCTTTAGAAAGCTTCAGTGTCAGTTGCATTTTTTTTTTTTTTACAGTTTTTCATTGTACACTTATAAATTCACACTATCCTTTCACCTTATCACCATTCACACGCTTTCCTATTCACACACTTTCCTGTCTCATTCGTCAACAGTCAACCACATTTTCCATCACATTCACCACAAACAGTTCTGTTTTTGCACCTCCAACCACACTTTCTTGACAATTGCTATTACACCTTCAACCATGTTTTATTTACAAAGCAGATATTCTGCAGCATTTTGCTTATATGTCATTCACACCTCGTGCATTTCATTGCTCACACAGTTTGCATTCAATTCACACCTCATACATTGCATTTATACAAATATTTACACAGGTATCTACCATTTACTCAGGATCAATGGGTATTCATCAAATGTGCACATGACCCTCCACAGACACACATCTCTACATCAGCAGCATTTCTCACATGGACTGATATGGTTATCGGGAATAGGCAAAGGTTGAAACTCGGAATGACTACGACCTTAATATTTGGTTCTGAAACCTAACAGTACCAAAGCACTGACTTTTCTGTGTGGGCAGAGTTTTCAAATAGATGACTTGGTATTAATTGGCGGTAACTGTCATGCTTGGTACCATGTTGATTAAAATGACTAGATGTTACACATTCAGACCAAGTAAAATATATCAGTACATGTACGTATATTAATAAATGCCAAATAGTGAGACATGAGCAAACCATGTCAAAAAGTGTGTCAGCTTGTACAAGTTTCAGTGGTGAAAAGGGTTTGGCAAAACAGCACATTCAATACTATTCAGAGATGTCAGATGTCTAAAGTAATGAATCTGAATGGCGATGATTATTTCCCCTGTTTAGGGACATGTAAAGATCTAATAAATTAATATGGATATGGATATGATGTATGAAATGTGAAAGAGCCATCATGGCACAATATGCTGTGATGAGCGAGACATGAAGTAATGGTGTTGAAATGAATGGAAGCTCATCTTAACTATTGGGTGGGTGTGGACTGGGGCAGAGGTCAGACTACGCTTTCAGGAATGATGATAAGAGGTACTGTGGATGGGGAGTGGTGGGGAGGTTGGGACTTGAGGGAAGGCTTGTAGATGGGGCGCAAAGTCCTTTTGTTCCACGTGGAACTGACTGGTTTATGACCCTCCTCCATGGCAACCTGGGACTCGGATTGCTGTATTCTCTGCATGCCTTGTGACGACCGACAGCAGCACGTGAAACTGTCTTCATCGTCACTATCATCATCGCTATCTTCATCGTCACTGTCTATTTTGGTCTCACCCCCTTCACCCAGACACTGGCACTTGCGCAGACAGCAGTCGCAACAGATGCGCCTGCAAGGGGTGCACATGGCACGGAACAGACCGTCCAGGGGCTGCAGGGAACGGAGAGGGAGGGGCACCCAGCTCCAGTCGCGCAGAACTGGGGGCAGGCAGGGGCGCAGGCGTGGATTTCTCTGCATGATATTGACAATCACCACGGCCACGACCAGCGTGGACACCACGCACAGCGCGGTGATGAAAACGATGTTACCAGCAAAAGACAGCGCCAGGAAGCAGCCAGGGAAGACCAGGAACATCATCAGCAGGTAGAAGACGGCGAACCATCGGTACCGGGCCGTGGTGCGCCCCAGGAAGCGAGCGACACGCAGAGGGAAGCGACGCATAACAGGGATGGGGAAGAAGAGGAGGATGCCGGTGATGTTGAAGAACAGGTGACAGAGGGCCAGCTGAAGGGCAAACTGGATGGTGGCTGACGACGAGGCCAGAGCTGCAAGGATACCTGTACCTGTGGTGCCGATGTTGGACCCCAGCGTCAAGGGGTACATGCGTTCAAGCTTCAGGCACCCCACCCCAACCAGCGGCGTCAGTGCGAGGTGAAGACGGAAGAACTCTGCACCAGGATGGTCATGCCAGCACCCACCACCAGAGCGAAGTAGTCGGTGAGGCAGGCGAAGGGACCTGGGAAGTTGGCGTTGATCGTCTTCTTCGCCATGCGAGCCACCTGGGATCCCAGCAAGGAGTGGAGCAGCTTGACCATGCAGTAGAGACAGCTGGACAGCAACAGGAGGGAGAAGACAAAGAGCAACAGCCCTGATGTGCTGTCCCCTAGGTCCAGCTTAGACAACAAGCTGTCACCTGCACATAGTCCCAATGCTTGTTCTTGAACTTTCTAGTTGTTTTGTTTATTTTTTATCTTTTCAAAAGTTGAAATATATTTGTCATACTTCAAATTTGATCTTGTGCTACAGTAACTTAGAACATTCCAGTATTCAAGCTTGGAAATTGACAGGAAAAAAAAATCTGAAAACTGAATGGGGGGAGGGGCTTAAGTTTAAGGGCATACTCCCCTGAAATTTGAATCTCTTAATCAAAATTTATCTAAGCTATCTAGAACTAGCATTTTTCATGGCTTAATTAAAAAAAGATCTGAAACATTAAGATATTTACATTTAAAAAACAAAACAATTTTTTAGCAGCACTGTAACTGTGGTGGCACATGTCACGATCACCAACTTTCATCTGTGGGCCTACAATAGCAGACACCTATTCCCATTTCCACTTGTTCAGTCAAATCCTACAATGTTTTGCCATGGCTAACAAAGCGCGTGAGGACAGCATCTTGACATTACAGTGCACTTGTGAAAAGAATCCAGCTGAAAAGATCTGGCAACTGTCTTCTCCACTGTAGCTTTCTCATAAGAGTTAGCCAGCCTTAAATGAAGCTACGCACATAGTTCAAGGGACTAAAATGCATGGCAGCAGAAAGTGAACATAGCATCCGATGTTTTGCAGACATCTGTGAAGAGCTAAACCAGTGCCCTTTTTTTTAAATACCCCAAATTATTTTTCCTGCAGACATGATTTCACTGATGCAGAAAATAGATTTTAACGCTGCAGAAATTTGCATTTTCATGGACAGTTTCCAATCCTGAGTAAGTCTTCTGGTTTTAAATCTGTTTCCAATCTGAAATACTTTATCACACAACTTCAAATTTTGACTAACCCTAGTCCTACAGTAACTTTTTAGTTTGACTGGATATACTTTTCGACAATAGATTTCTGAAATTAAGATGCCATGAAAATAATTTTACAAACCAGTCTTTTTGAATAATTTACCATGTCCAAAATCCTATGCCAACTTTACATAGTTTGACTACATATACTTGAAAGAAAGTCTTCAGACATTGAATCCCTAACACAAAATAACCTGCATTAAATTTGTAATGCCAACATACAAGAAAACCTCAAAGATACCAATGTTAAAATGCATGCAGTTACATTCCTGGAAGACAGTGTTAGGCAAGTTGTCCAATGACTATTTCATCAACACCAGGTCCTGCAGAAAATCAAACACATTTTTCTTCTTTCTTTTGTGCTTAAACACATGCATACTACAAGTTTTTACATTGCTCACATGTCCAGTAACTACTTTACCAACACTCATTAACAATCAAACATGTTTTTTATCCCTCTTTTATGTTTAAACATATGCACACTCTTAGTACTTACATTCTTCGAGAGGTGTCTTCACCACAACAGTTTCATTTACAAGCGTGACGTTGCCATCTTCAAGAGTTTTGTTCACCGTCACCATTGTTCAGTCTGGTTAAACACGCAGAACACCTAAACAGACAATCCATCCATGAGCATGCAATTCTGCATGAAGACAATCATCAATAAATTAACAACAGTTGGGGAAAAAATCCACATCATCATATAACCATCATCATATAACATGGCGCAAACAATTTTCAAATAAATGAAGTTCATGTTCAAGAAATAACACCAATACATACCTTGTACTGATGAAATCCTGTACAAAATTCTCCATTTATCACAAAACATGACGTGAATAATAACCCACATGAATGTTATGAACTCCACTCTAGTTTTTAATCCATAACCAACATTTAAATGAACCATACTCTTCAAAATTACTGTGAATGGCACTGTATGAAATAAACCAGTTTTCCAGCTGATAACATTATGTGAAGCAAACCATCATTCAACTAGTATTGCATTATATAAAAAGAAAAAAAAAAACATAATTCAAAAATATCTTTTTTATCAGACATCATTTATCTAAAAGGAGATGATAAGTGGGAAAATATCTTTTGTTTGTGTATGTATTTGTGTATGTGTGTGTGTGTGGTGTGTGTGTGTGTGTAGTGTGTGTGGTGTGCGTGCGTGCAGTGGTGTGAAGTCACTGATGAATCCTAAAGAAAAGGAAATCCTATACTTCGGCTGAGGCCCTCTTTGATGACATCAACCTACCTTGAGCAGTCTGGCGTCCGGATCACCTTTGCCTTCAGCAATGGCAGTGATGACTTTCTTGTCCACCTAAAACATATCAAGGCCACAGTCTTAATACTGTTAATAATACTTCTACTGTTATCATTATTATTAGTGTTTAAAGCCTAGCTGACAGCTCAGAGCTGTATGACCTAACCATTTCACATCATAACACACTGATGATCCTGGGGGGAAAAAAAAGAAGAAAATGTGAAAAACAAAATTAAGTATACATATCACTGCATTCTTGCACTCTGAGGATGTGCCCATGGCGTTGGCCATTCTGCTGATTTTCTCACCAAGGGATTAAAGAATCAAACCTTAGAACAAATGCATAAAGATTAACTTAGTAGCAAAAAATATGCATGAAAACTGGCGTAAAGTATCTAACATTGCCACAAAGCACTTCAATTTCCTTAGAGATAGAAATGCAATATGTGTGCCCAATTATCAATCCAAACAGAAAGTACATAAGGTTTTATGGAAAGTGACAAAAAAGAGGAAATTTCTATCACAGGTTTTCTAAAGGGTGGGGACACTATTTATACTGAAAGAACTCTCAGCATCCCCATAAGAATTAATGTTTCATAATTTATAGAATCATGAGTAAGTTCTCAAATCCGTACATTTAACAGACACACATTCCCAAAAGACTTAATATAATTTCAGGAACACACAATGAATTCTTTGTCAGATATTATCTCTGAACAATCTTGCTCTGAGACTAAATGATACGGTATTATACATAACACACAACACACACACACACACAACACACACACACACACACACACTATGCTGCATGACATACCTGCACAATGCGCTTGGTGAGCGGCTTAGTGAGTTGTTTGAGCAGGTCCTGTTTCTTGGTGCGGAGTTCTTCCATGTTTAGGCTCTGAACGATTTCATGGGTGAGGTAGTACAGATAGCCTGGCAACACAAACACAATGTCTGTCACACCTACTGTTTGCAAAACACGAAGATAGTATAACATGTGACTGTATGCTTTTCATTCATTCTGGACCGATCGATTTGATCTGACATGCAACAGAAATGCCGCACTTGTGATGACTTTCTTTTGTGAAAAAAATTCTTCTACTAACTGTATAAATATTCAAAAAGAAATTATCTCAGCAAGGTGAAAAAACATAAACCTCATATACATAAACACAGTCAAAGACAGTAATTCTGTAATTTTTTTTATTCCTTCAGATAATCAAATAGTGCATAGACATCTTAGGAAGGTAGGTAGGTAAGTAGGTAGTAGGTAAATAGGTAGAGATATAGATATATAGATAGATAGATATAAAAGATAGATACATACATACATAGATAGATAGATTAGATATACATATACGTGTGTGTATGACACAATTGCTGCATGTAGGTCAAGCTTATGAATACATCCATGTAGACACGCATGTGTGTACAAATTATTTACCCTGTTTTCTTGAAACAATTCCGATGTTCATATAATTCCCTTTTTCATCATTATCAACAGACTCAAGTTCCTTTAAACTCTGTAGAAACTAACAAGCATATAGGCCTACTACATATATCACCTGACAGCAAATCCATACACCTGTCACATCACATCAGAACAAATTAAAAATGATAATAAAAAAAAAAAGAAGAAAACTGAGTGTAAATCTGAGTACCACTTACCAGTAAAATGTTCCACTGGCAGCAGAATAAGCACAGTTCAACCAGTTGAAGACATCATGCACAGTGGCGCCACTGAAGGCTCGGCGGAACTCAACAGGGTCCATGGAATGAGCCAGGGAAACCAGTGTGTTGGTCACAGTCGTCCCAATGTTGGCCCCCATCACTATGGGAATGGCAGGACGCACGTCCAAAACTGCAATAATGAAAGAGCATTACTTCTTAAATCCTTCCATGTACAAAACAAAAAACTAACAAAACAGAGTTACTTTTCAATCCTTCCTTGAACTAAATGAGATGAAAACAAATAAAGTAAAATAACAAAATAAGGAACTGTGAACTGCAGAAAGTCTAGACAAGAAACACGATGGTTGAAAATTTCTCCACTTTTGATTCAACCATAAAATAAAACATTTATCCATTTCGGTGTTAACTTGAAAACAGCAAGAGACAAGAAAGGCAGAAAAAAAATGTATTTTGTCATTTATGGAGTATCTTTACAAAATGAACAGGCATAAAAATCACATGATTTTGCCATGAAAATGTCTCCACTCTCGATTCAACCATAAAATAAAATGTTTATCCACTTCAGTGTTAACTTGGAAAAAGCAAAAGACAAGAAAGTCAGAAAAAATGTGCTTTGTCATTTATGGAGTATCTAAACAAAATGAACAGCATAAAAATGACATGGTTTTGCCATAAAAATACCTAACACGCAGCACAGACCATTTGAAATATCTCATTTCTTAAGATGTGATGATGAAGAAATGTGAAGAGTGCTATACACAAAAATGCCACAACACTTTTCCCAACTAATCAAGTGTCATATTACATAAAAACAAAAACTCAATGAGTTCCTACTTACTTCCAGAGGAGACCATGGTGATGACAATGGAGGTGGAGGTGGAAGAACTCTGCAAAATGACAGTGGCCATTACGCCAATCATCAAGCCAGTGATGGGGTTCTGCAGCAGTTCACTGTCCTGGAACACGCTTCCTGAAACACACATACAGAGTTGCTGGTTTAAGACCCTGTGTAGGCACCTATCAAATGAGATCCTGCAATTGTTCAGTCAATTCTGTGGTGCCCAGCAGTACCCGTTCAATCATATTCAACATGTCCGTGAACCACCTACCATACCCCCAGCTGACAATCACTTGGCATCAGAACCAAACCAAGTCAGCATCCTTTCCTTGATGGTTAACTGTATGGATTTAGAAATTAATTTCAATTTTTTTTAATATGAAGGACATAACCACCAACACCAAAACATCCCTCCTGAAATGCAGTGATGCTTGTTGGTTGGCTTAACTGCATCTTCATAGTTTACTGTGAGAAAAAGATGGCACAAAAACAGAAAACAAAAGAAAAAAAACAACCAAACAAAACTAAGCCATTAAACGTATGATTCTGGCAATTTCCTTTTCCACCACTGTGTTTTTGTATTTCAGGTGCAAATAGTAAACTGTCATTTCTATTGTGGGGAAATGAAAGAAAATAACAAATGCACGCACACAAAAAAAGAAGATAACAAATGTAACAACAATAAAATAAATACATAGAAAATCTGATACTCCCTAGCATTTACTAGTAAATCAAAACTTTCAAACCCTAATGTGTAGGTGTAAAGAGTATAATTGTGTAGGATTGGTACAGGATACAGTTTTCTTCCTCCTCAAGGACAAGTACAGTCACCTTGTCTTCTAGTGTTATAAAGCCCACATATATTGATCATCCCATCGACAGACTAAAATGCCAAGAGATACAAACAAGCCACCCTTTCAGTCCCGAGAAATTATTTTTAACTCGCTCAACAATAACATCTTGCATCCAGAAACTACCAAACCCTTTCACTCCTTCATTTCAACCTCTAACAAAAGAAAGCACCCCCACAAAAAGGTGGTGGACAGGGTGAGAGATTTAAAGGGTTAAATCAATCCTTGATATCATCAATATATTCTCCTACCTAATTGCCTCATTAATTAATTCCACATCAATCAGTCAAAACTCAACCAGCTGCTATGCCCATCATTTACGAGGTTAAGTAGCGGTCAGTCACATACTGTGCACAAGCTCAGCAAAACAACACAGTTATGCAGGTTTACTTATCACGTTAGTGTAACCTGGCTGCTGGTAAGTGATCTATACATGGTGTATGCAAAATGACTGTGTGATGCACAGTGTCACAAATTCGTCAAAACACATCATCACATCCCCTTCATTCATTATTTCCATTAACGTCTATTCACATAAGTGTTTTTAGACAATCACATCCCCTTTTGTGTTTGGGCATGTGCCATATTGCATGTTCAGAAATGGTACTGATATAAGTTTTTTTTTCCCTTACCACCCCATCTGAACTGCTGTGTCACTACTCCCACTTTTTTTTGTTTTTGTTTTGTTTTGTTTTTGCTGCCTCATCCTCTGTACTACTGTTGTCACAACTACTTCCTACACTGCTACCTTTGGTTCTCAAATACAACCCCAGACCCACTGACACTGAGGCCAGAATGACTGCAGAGCATAAGGGGCTGGCCACAGAATATGGGACAATCTTTTACAATGGTTTTATGAGAATGGGGATGACAGTGATATTGCTATGGAGTGTTCCATTGGGATCGAGACTGCTTGACAGGACTGCTCCACACTTTCTTAATAGCATCCTTGCAGATTTGTAGTTTCGGTTGGTATACTGTACAAACTTTACTGTAACTTTCAACAACAAAAAAGTATATATCATGAAACAAGTCAATCAAAACAAAAATAAACAAAATGAAAAATAAATCCCAAACCTGAGTTTTACACCAACAAGAGTATAACACTAGTAATCACATTCTCTTACACTGGTAATCAAATTCTGTCACAGAAATGGGGGGAAAAAAAGAAGCAGGAAATGGAAAACAAAAATATCACTAAGCAATCATGATGTTCTAAATTCTCTATTGTCACACCAATAAGAAAAACAAAACACTTCCATAATCTGAACATTTCATTGTGAATGTACCCCCCACCCATCTGATATATTTGGTAAATGTAAACCATATAAACCACCTATCTATTCAAATAATCTAAAAACTGACAGAAACAACGGAAGAATAAACAATGACAGACTTACCAGCAGTCTTGCCACCCAGAAGTCGGAAGGCATTGCTGAGCAGGTCCAGGCTACAGATGAAGATGTAGAGCAGGAGGAGAACACCCAGAAACTTGACTACACCTCGAGCTATACTGCTCACATTACAGCAGCCTGTTGTAACATTGCCATAAGAAAACAGAACCCATCATGAAACCACTGTTGCAAAGTCAGGGTCAAAAATGAATTTGCACAAATATTTGTTTTTTAAAAAATACAAACAATCAAAAAAGCAACACAGCAAGCTTTTCAAAATCAAACAAAGCAAACCCTTACCTCCCCTCGCACCCCCTCCCCAACCCAGAACACTAAACATATTAAGTTAAAGCAAAATCACACACATAATCTCAAATTCTTGTTCATTCTTAATCATATCACTAAATGATTATTTTGAAATTAACAGTACTAATGAAGAAAAAAAGTTTAAAGAGCAAATAAACTCACCAAAGTCAGATTCTGTAGCATAATGCATTATACTGACTTAACACAGACACAAGTATAATACAAACATCTTTTTATGAATTTATATAATAAAGACAACTATTTCCCACCCCCACCAAAAATACATGAATAAACAAATGAATTAATACAAAACAACAACAAAACATAAAAAGAAAGGAAAATAAGCAGAAGAGAGCACACGCACACACACACACAAAGCCAGTGTTTAAAATGTAACCAATTTGCAACCCTCATCTCTTAACACACACACACACACACACACATACACACAGAGAAAACAAATCCAAACACAGCAATCAAACTAAGGCCTACATGAAGCCAGTGCATTACTAACCACTAACTCCTAACGGCAAACTTGTAGTAATAGTATTAAAAACTATGAAACAGACAATTCGCATATTTTCTCCACAAACACTCAAGTATATTTTTAGTTACAAAAAAAAAAAAGTAAAAATGAATAAATAATAAACGTGTAATGAGGGATAGTTATGTGTTTGTGGACAGAGATGGTCTGATGATGGTTGGCTAGTACTTTGCGACTCAATGCTTTTGTTTCAGAGGGTATTTATATTTTTGGTTTAAAAAAGTTTGAAAAATCATTAATTATAAAACTGTAATGAGGGACAGTTATGTGTTTGTGGACAGAGACGATCTGATGATGGTTGGCCAGTGCTTTGTGAATCAATGATTTTGTTTCAGAGGGTATTTATGCATTATTCAAAATCATTGTTTCTTGTCTTTCTTTTTTTGTGGGGGTGAGGGTGGGGATTGGTATCTGTTTATTTCTGATCTGATTCTTTGTCTTTTCCCATCCTTTGTGTGTGTGTGGGGGGGGGGGGGGAAGAGAATTGCTGAATTCTTATTTGAAAAATTAAAGTAAATGAAATGAATAAAAAATATAGATCCACAAATAAATAATCTGACACTTTAATTTAAAAAATCCCCCCCTTTTTTAAATTTTTTTTATTGTTTTTGTTGGTTTGTTTCTCTCAGTATCCCTTCCCCAATCCCAATACCCATGTTGGCATCAATCTTTCAAAATCAAATATTTAAATCATATGTAATTGAAAGAGGTAATTTATTTTATGTTTTTAAGTGTAAGCTTTGATTTTATATTATGTATTTGTTCTTTCTTTGTCTTTTCTTTTCTTTCTTTTTTTTTAATATTTTTTTTAGTGTGTTTTTAATCATTTTATAATTTGTGTATGACCTTGAAAAACTGTACTGTGAAGGTCAAAGCGGGGCTAAGTTATCATGCACAGGACCATGAGTGAGCCGTCAAAGGCTATTCAAAAGCGGAACGGATCCGACAGGGGCTTGGCGCGTTGCCCACCGCAACGCCTTCGCACGCACGTTCGCCGCGCGCGCCTGTTGGAACCGGTATGAACCGGTAGGCTAAGCCTACCGAAGGTCGTTTCGGCGCGCTACTTGCATCATCGATTCTGTGTCCTCGTGTTGAGGTTCCCTTACTACTGGTCTTAGGCTACAGACTAGTGCCAGCAGGTCTCAACACGGTACGAATTGAAAAAGAATTGAATAAAATAACTACACTTGGCTAATATTTCATAACCCACCCCTGCCACCGTTTGTTTTGAATTAATTAAAAAGACAAAGAAGCAACCCGAAACCTCTGTCTACCGAAACACACCGGTGCCCAGGCAATCGGTCAGCTATTACGATATATGCAGGTCAGTAACTACCTACGCCTTAGTTGCCTGCCTCCTGTGCCGTCCCCACGAAATGGTCACACATTATACAATGGCCCACTCTTTGCACTTGACGGAAGTCTGCTCAAGGAAAGATTAACCACGCGCTTAATCTAAAAATAATAAAATACTTCCTCGTTAGGCCTAACATTAGGCTATAGAGGGGGATAATCCTCGATTTCCACGCGCAAACGGACGTTTTGTAAAATACCTCCCACATACTGTTTTCACTTTAAACTATTCCTGCTCCTTCCCCGCCAAACGGGTAAAGCTGAAGTGATGATACTGAGAAATTTCTTGGGGGTTTGGTGGGGGGGGGGGGGGTATAAATTTATCTTTTTATGTCTTTTTTTGTTTTTTGTTTTGTTTGGTTTGATGGTCCCAGTTTTTCCCTCCGTTTTGGCTTTCAATATGAGATCGACGTCAAGTCGTTGCCAAAGCTTCTGTGGGTTTTCTTTTTGTTCTTTTCTGTGTTTATTCCCTCTTTTCTCTTTCCCGTTTCTTTCTCTTTCTCTCTCTCTCTGGATTCCCTCCATTTTTGACATTTATGTTACTTTTAGTATCGGATCAGTGAATAAAGAATTAGCCTAATGACAACGTCATGAAATCGTGAAAGTGAACCATAATGGTCACTAAATATGATGAACAAATTTGATTATTACAAATGATGTTTTCCTTTTTCTCAATAAAGTGAAATGAAAGAAGAAAGTAACATACACATTGATTTAAGAGAGAAAACTCAATTTCGACCATGTTATCCCATTATCTGATCATTACATCATTAGAAAAGTGTCCTGTTTCACTCAAGCTTTGCGTACTAGATTTAGGCTTTTCACTTCGGACGAGACTTCTTTTCACTCACGTGTTCAGTATTAACTAATTACTGCAATATATTGTATTATTCTTGCTATAGTACTAGCTACTATTAAAGAAGGAATAAAGTAGTTAACTTAATTAATGTGGTCAGAGCAAACTAACAAAACAAAACAAAACAAACAAACCAAAGAAGAAAACCCGGAACCGATCTCTTTATCTTGACTATGGATGCCGGGCATATGGATCTCCTGACCTTATATGAACTACATGTGGCGACGCGGGCCGGCAGGCGCGTACGGGCAAACAAAGACAGTAGGCCTAATGTTTTGAAAATTACACGGGAAAGACCGCGTATGAACCAGACAACAGTTCATTTAGGGCCTACATCGTTTTGGACGGATACGGCACGAACTAATGGCTAATGAAAACCGAAAGCGCAAACACAGAAGATGTACACACGGGTCCACTATTATAATGATCTATATGCCTATTAATTTGGAACAAGATCACGAACGGATTTCAGTGATTTGGCAGGCAGGTAAAACTTGACGAACACTCAAACAGAGGCGCAAATCATTACCATTACGCACCATTAGAGTCATCAGCAACGTCGGCAGAATCATCGCCAAGAGCCACATCTGCCACTGCCTTTTTCAGTTCTGACACTTCCACAGCCCGGTGCAAGGAAGCCGAGTCTTCAGACATACGGGAGGAAAAGCCAGAGTCGTTGTGAAGGCCCCCATTGCGGAACCCTCTGGGTTTGGAGGTTGGCGGCAGGTTGTCCTCAGTGGCCAAGGGATACCGACCATAGGTCCGAGCCTGACAGGCAGAAACTCTTGGTCAACCCACACTCTTTACGTATGGGTCAGTTGGCCTTTTTCTGGCCCAGCGACCCAACGTAAAACTTCAACGAAATTTGAGGAAAAAGACTCAAAAGAAATGTACTTACCTCCACAAAATCTGCCACATCAATTACGCATCCTTCGTCATCGTCCAGCTGATCCTGTAAGAACTTGGTCATTTTATCCACTTCTGCTTGGTCCCTGGGCACCCACGTTTCCACGTGTGCAGCCCCGTCGATGTCGCCCTCATCAGAGCCATCACCGTCGGCTGCGACCGCTTCTTGTCTGCTCACCTCTCCGCCTATATCTTCTGTCGTCTCGTCTGCTATATGATAATCTTCGTTCATCTTGTTGTTAGCAGAAGCCATTTGATTAAGATTAAGAACAAATTACAACGAATTTGTTCACAAATTAGTGAAAATCTGTCTTCTTTTTAAGACAAGTAGTTTCGTCTGCTTTCGGCCGGCTAAATGCAAATGATATGCGCTGTCAGCCAGTCTTTATTGATTTTCCTCGTGTGCTTCACTCGTGCGGGGACCGTGCCTCACTCCATTCCAAGCTTTCATTGGCTGACGGAAAATGGGTCAAAGACGTCACCCTGCCGTGAATTTTGATTGGTCCGTATTTAAATCATTCATGTTCCTCTCGGCAGTATACTAGACACACATCGCGCGCCAGTATTTTACTAAAACTGGTTACTCGCTGGATTGTTTGGCTACGATGCAGTACTGAAAAAATCACCAGGTGTATGTTGACTTATTCTTTTCTCTTAACTGTGTTCAGAAATGTACACAAAAACCATGTGCGTTTTTACACCTTCAGTTGTCCTCGGTTAATTTATTCATCTAAATCATTGGCTTGCTAAAAATAAACATTACATCATTTTGTCAAATTGACACTCCTTTGGGGTTACCCGAGAACGAGGAATTTCACTGGAATGACCCTGTAAACACGTTCAGTTTTAATTTAAGATACCCTTCACGACTGAAACCAAACCATTTTTTCAGCTATCTCACAGCATGACTGAATGTGACGCAAGTTTATCTTTAGAACACATCAGACTGCAGAGTAGAGAACTAGACATTTGGTAAAAGAGAAGATAAAACAGAGAAATGAAAAAGATCTGGTTTCCATTTTAATAATAGATGGGGATTCTGTTGATGAGAGTTGATCTGATGTCTATAGAGTTCAGTCCCAGCATTCAACAAACAAACAAACAAATGAAAATGGCCTGTTCACTGCTTGTAATCTTCTACTCATTCCCAAGTTCTTTGAGTGTAAATACAGAGCTCTTTAATTAAGAGGCTCTTTGGCTCGAGTATCATAGGACCAGATTAATGAAGCAACAGTGGCTGGCGTGCAAGGTCTTACTTTTTAAAGTCTCAACATTACCAAGGCCTTGTTATATCATGATCATTTTGGATAGTTACTTATTTATTTATTATTTTTTTTATTTATTTATTTATTTATCTATTCATTCTATTTGTATATTTATTTATTCATTCATTCATTTATTCATTTATTTATCTATCTATTTTATTTGTTTGTTTGTTTATCTATTTATTTGTTTATTTGCTTATATATGTTTATATATTTTTTGTTTATTTATTTATTTATTTATCTATTTCGAACTCGGGACATCCCGCACGGTTTTCGTGCATATAGGATTTATTTCTAGAGCGAAAATGCGGTCTTGAGAAAACTGAAACTTTAATTAATTGCAATAAAACCGTTGCTTGACATCCGCCACCACTGCCTAGAGCAACATTGACAACAATGACAATGACGACAACAACAACAACGACAGCGATGATGATAATGATGATGATGATAATGGCAATGATGATGATACAACCTGATGGTGACAATGGTAGATAGGAACAACAGCTTAGTACGAGCTTAGTAGCTGAACAACAATAATGATAGTAAGGACAACAATGATAGTGATCGGTGACGACGACGACGACGACAACAACTATGAACAACAGTACTGCCATTGGCCACTATCATCATGAGCATCAACAACAATTACCATCACAATGCTTCCTTCTTTCATTCTTTTTTCACATCAGCATTGATATCCGTTTTATTTGTTTATTGTTTTTTATTATAAAGGTTACTATTATTACGTTGTTGTTGTATTCTTCATCTTTTTTTTTATTATGGCATGGATGCTAACAACACATACACACACACACACACACACACACACACACACCCCACACACAACACACACACACACCACCACCTCTCTCTCTCTCTCTCTCTCTCTCTTTTCTCTGTTTCTTCTTCATTTTCTTCTTCTTTTTTTTCTTCTTCTTTTTTCTTCTTCTATTGTTCTTCTTCTTCTTCTTCTTCTGTCTGTCTGTCTGTCTGTCTGTCTGTCTCTCTCTCTCTCTCTCTCTCTCTCTCTCTCTCTCTCTGCTCTCTCTTTCTCTATTTCTGTCTCTGTCTCTGTCTCTGCCTCTGTCTGTCTGTCTGTCTGTTTGTCTCTCTCTCTCTCTCTCTCTCTCTCTCTCTCTCTCTCTCTCTCACATCATCCAACCAACCTTGAATTTTAGATGTTAACATCTACTAGTCTTATTTCTAAACGGATTTGGGTGTGGGTAGGCCAGGGGGTGGGTGGGGGCGCAAGAGAAGCGTAGACGACCATTGGACTTTCACTGAGATAACCGAGAGAGAGGTTAGGCCAGGGAAATGATGAGGCAAAGATTAATAATAATGATAATGGTAATAATAACAACAACAGCAACAATGATAACAATATAAGAATAATATAACAACAATAATAATAAAAATAAGAATATTATAATAATAATAATAATAATAATAAAATAATATAATATAATAATAATAATAATAAGTAATAATAATAATAAAGATGACGACGACGACAACAACAACAACACAATGATGATGATGATGATGATGATGATGATGATAATAATAATAGTAATAATAATGTGCACTTATGGTGCGCCTAACAGCGCTCAGGGTGTTTACAGTTCTGCAGTGCAAAACTAAATGAAACATACCTGTAACATACATTCACTACTTTTACCCCGCCGTTAACATCATGCACACACTCGACTCTCAATAACATCCATACACAAGACACTACTTGAACGCATTCAAACAGTCGGGATGGGAGTAAGATCAGTATAAAACAAAGTTAATTTAAACAGAAGTATTCACTGAAAAGATAGGTTTTGATTTAAAGTGTGGGTCTTAAGAGATGGAAAGGTTTGGCAAATTTCTCAGAAACCATCAAAAAAGAAAGAAAAAAAGAAAAACACGAAAAAAGAAACAATGCGTCTTTAATACAACCAGACAAGACAAGCGTAAATTTTCGGCCAAATGGATTTTGTCAAGCGTATGATCACAAACAAGCAAACAAACACCAATGCGTATTTAATTAATGCAACCAGACAAGACAGGCGCAAATGTTCGACCAACTGGCCTTTGTCAATCGTAAGATCACAAACAAACAACCAAACACCAATAGTCGGTTTAGTGTTTTTCTCACACTGGACGAAGCAGCAGGGAAGTTTAAGTCTTTTTCTCCTAATTTTTGTATTTGGTGTTTGTTTGTTTGTTTGTTTGTTTGTTTGTTTGTTTGTTTGTGATCTTACGCTTGACAATGGCCAGTTGGCCGAAAATTTGCGCCTGTCTTGTCTGGTTGTATTAAATACGCGTTCTGATTCTTTTTTTCTTTTTCTTTTTTTTTTTTTTTTCGTGTTTTTTTTTCTGGTTCCTGTTTGCTTAAACGCCGGCAGTCATACTTAGTTTAAATTTCTCAGAATTCAGGACTGAGAACCAATAGGCACGACTGCACCGTCGATCTTAGGCTGTAAGTTTGCTTTGGGCCTAAACAAACTTAGAAAAGACGAACTTTGCGCTTGTACGCTTAGAAGGGAGGTAAGCCTATGTGAACTGATTTCCTCCCTTTAAGTTATTTTTTTTTAACCACGAAACACATTGAAGGCGTCCAAAGATATCGCTGTGCGATCCATGCACTTTTTCTGAACTGTGAGTCGAAATGACCATCGGACTTTGAGATAACCGAGAACTTCGCGTCAAATCATTCTGAGAATGACCCAGTTACATGTTTTACCCTGGCAGTCATTGATCAGTCACGAGAATGGAGGACTTTTGGTTTTTTAAAATGACACCACTATCAAAGTTTCTGATAGGCGGCGGACGATAGGAATACTGAAGGGCCTATTTGCTGGATGAATTTCCCGATGAGTCAGTCTCAAGCCTTTATTTCGCGATAACTGAGCTAATAATAATAATAATAACGATGATGATGATAACGACAACAACAACAACAATAATAATAATAATAATAATGGAATAATAGTAATAATAATATCATCATCATCATAATCATAATCATAATAAAACAGTAATGATAATAATGATAGATGTTAGTTGTTTTTTAATGCGGAGACAGAATGGTCACATTTATATCTTCTCCGAGTTGGCTTCCTTCATTTCCTTATAACCCTCTGACCCCCGCACCCTATTTACCAACTGCAAAAACTTAACTCTTTGATTCCGTCATCCTATCCACCAGCTTCCTGCTGGAAGCTAGTGGACAGGGTGTGGGAGTCAAAGGGTTAAATTTTGCATTGCTAGCATGGTTGACAATGCAGGATGCTGGTGGACAGGGTCCGGGAGTCAAATATAGTACTTTATATAATGAAACGCATGTGTCGTTTTTTTCTCTCCATTTCAAAACCTTCTTTACCCACAGGGTTAATCCATTATCTATATAAATAGGACCTCTGTGGATTAACCCGATGTCACGTTATCATTTTTGCTCTAGGAATGTTCTGGATCATATCAGTTATTCACTTGTGGGGCTAAGGTTTTTGTTTCAGTTTCAGTTTCAGTTTTAGTTCCTCAAGATGACGTCTCCGCGCTCGGAATGAATTCCATATGCACACTATCAGCACAGGTGCCGTGTGATGGATAAAATCCAGAATGATCATGGCACAAGCCTTAAGCCTGCACATAAACCCATGAGCTGGCCAGGTCCTGAGGTCCTACCTACATATTTCCATAATCATGAGGTCGTAGGGGAGCGAGATGAAAGACACCTCAACTTTTCCCAGTCCAGCGCTACGAGGGCGGCGCCCATCCCCTCTCCCTCGATTCAAATTGATATTCATATTTTTTTTAACCAAGACTTCAGAAAGGTAAGAATGCTAATTGGTCTTCAAGGGGTGGGACCTGGGAAATCAATCTATCTCTCCAATGTTTTATACCAAGGCAGCCGGGCATTGCCCTGCTCTTTACGATTTTCAACTGCCGTAGGATCTTTAGCGTGCGCAGCCAGAAGGCACACGGGTCCGACTCGTTTTTCGTCCTCTTCGAAGGACTAGACGTTCAGTTCGATTTTCCGGTCAAACTGAGGAGAAAAGTCTACGCCTGTACGGGGAACGAACCCTGGAACCTCGAGTTTAGTTATTGACAGGCGAACGTCTGAACCATTCTGCCACTTAACACTGCCTGAGTGAAAAATAAATCCCCCCCTTAAGCATTTTAGTCTTACGTTCCAGATTTGATTTCCTCTCTCAATGCAGCAGTTCTGGAAACATATAGCAGCAACTTTAAACTTTAAAAAATCTGCGACAGCGTCAACAAAAATGTTAGGTTTTTAGTTGACGTGTTTCAAAACTTAGATCTTACTGATTCTTCTTCTTCTTGTAAATTGTCTGGATCATGAAGTAATGTTCAAATATTTATTTAGTGTTTTCATTTTCTTTCCTTTTAAGAAACGATCTTCTTTATTCATTTTGACTTCTACATTACTTCCCTTGATGGGCAGAATATTATTTTCTTCTTCTTTCGTTTGCCATCTGCATGGTTATCTGGCGATGAATGTGGTCGGCTTTTTTTTCTTTCTTTTTTTTCTTCTTTTTTTTTTTAAGGATCATCGCACTCAGGGAGGCTACCTTTGTGCTCATCCCTTTTTTCCGTCCCATTTTCTACGCACCTTAATGGCCACAGAAGCTGGCACAGTTGTTTTTTTGTT
>JAPXFY010000023.1:58580463-58600463 GCA_030674185.1 Monoplex corrugatus
GAGGGACTGAAATTGAAACTGACTACACATTAACCCTTTGACTCCCGCACCCCGACCACCAACTGCAAAAGCTTAACCCTTTGACTCCCTCACCCTGTATCGACCAGCTTCCTGGTGAGGGTGTCGAATGGTTAAGTTTTTGTTTTGCTAGCATGGTTGACAATGCAGGATGTTAGTGGACAGGGTACAGCAGTGAAACGGTTAAACGTAAACAAACAATAACAATAACAGTAGTAGAGACGTTTGTTGCAAATTTATGCTGTGGCGGCTGTCAGATGTTTTTTCATGGACGGGCCCAGCCGACTGCGTAGAGTCATATCAGGGCTATAACCGCTTCAAAACACAAAACTTCAACAGGCAAAAAAAAAAAAAGGAAAAGGAAATTAAGTACACATATCAATGCATTCGGGCGCATAATCTAAGGACACGCCCCCGGCGTTGACCACTCCGTCCAATTTATCGCACACCTGAATACAAATATAAACATACCTAAGGACATCAAAACATATATAAAAACAGGCATAAATTACCTAAAATTGCTTCCGCATATCTCACCTTCCTAGAAGCCAAAAATGCACTTAATACATGTACCCAATTATCAATCCTAAGAAAAAATACATAAGACTTAATCGAACACATACAGGTGAATGGACCATTAAGGCAGAAAATGATATGTAGAAATGGCAGAAAGCAAAGGAACAAGGCAGGAAAAAAAAGAGAGTGACAGAAAAGAGAAATGTGTAGCGCAGAATTTCCAGAAGGTGGGGATACTATTTATACTGAAAGAGTCCCCGGCATCCCCACGGGGGTTTCCCAACTCCTAAGTACAGACCTGCTAGCGTATAAACCGCCTTCTTGTGTAGGCTATATGCACGTAGAATATCAAACATGCACGTTAAAGATCCTGTTTAAGCCACGTCAGTGGCCTCCACAGAAACACAAAACACCCACTGAGCAGCCCCCACCCCCCACCCCCACCCCGTGGGGATGCCGGGGGCTCTTTCATATAATAGTATCCCCACCTTCTGGAAATTCTGTGCTAGAAATCTCCTCTTTTCTGTCACTATCTTTCTTTCTGCCTTGTTCCTTTGCTTTCTGTCATTTCTTTCTATCATTTTCTGCCTTGTTGGTCCATTGGCCTGTATGTGTTCGATAAAGTCTTATGTACTCTCTCTTTAGGAGTGATTATTGGGTACATGGCATTTTTGGTTCTAGGGAAATCAAATATGCGGAAGCAATTTTAGGTAATTTAGGCCCGTTTTTATGTATGTTTTTGTGTTTCTAGTTATGTTTAAAATTTGTACTCAGGTATGTTTTATCTAATTCCCCTGTCTGATAAATTGGACAGAATGGCCAACGCCAAGGGCATGTCCTTATTTATGTACGCGAATGCATTGATATGTGTACTTAGTTGTCTCTTGAAGAATTGTGTACGTTTTGAAACGGTTACAGCCCTGATATGGTTGTACGCAGTCAGATGGGCTTCAGGCCCGTTTTTATGTATGTTTTTGTATCCCTAGTTATGTTTAAATTTGTATTCAGGTGTGCGATAAATTGGACAGAGTCGTCAACGCAAGGGGCATCTCTTTAGATTATGTGCGCGAATGCATTGATATGTGTACTTAATTGTTTTTTCCTTTTTTTTTTCCTGTTAAAGAATTATGTATGTTTCGAAACGGTTATAGCCCTGATAGGGTTGTACGCAAGTCGGCTGGGCTTAAAACAAAAATAACAACAATAATCTACTGAGAATGCACGCCTAATGAAACACGCAGTGTGCAGACCGTGCAGCCGCAGCATAAACCGCCTAGCTCCTGCACAGTGTGGGCAAAACATTGTGCATGCACGCGTCGCTCCCCCCCCTCCTCTATCCCACCTCAACCCCTCCCTCTCCCCCTACCCCCCCAAAAAAAACAAAAAAACCCACCCTAAATAATATTAAAAAAATGGGCGAAACGCTAGAATATTCACCTTAAAAAAAACACCTTTTCATCGTCGTTGGCGGGCTGATAAAGAAAGACCGTGGTGATTAAACTGTGTCTAAAAATAGCCAGTGTGTGTGGTTCAGCCTCGTGAGAAAAGAAGCGCGCTGTTTAAATTTCAAACCCCTGCGAACCAAGGAAGAAAATCAGTAGGCCTAAGAGCAGCGCGGCGAAGTCAGTTTGATCCACGCATAAAGTAGTAGGCGATACGATGGTCTGAGAGGAAAGGGAGTTTATCGTTTATCACTAGGCCTACCACCACCAGTGGTGATTAGGGACATGTAGGATGAAGCGACAGGCTAGACCTTACTTGGCACTGTTAGTTATATTAACATCGTTTGAAGTTTTGCAGTTTGTGTGTGTGTGTGTGTGTTGTGTGTGTGTGTGTGTGTGTGTGTGTGTTGTGTTGTTTTTTCTTTGTGTGTGTTGTGTTGTGCGTGTGTGTGCTGTGTTTTGTGTGTGTGTGCGTGTTGTGTTGTGTGTGTGAGTTTGTGGGGGGTGTGTGTGCGTGCATGCGTGAGTGTGTGTTTAATGAAGAAGTACAAAACAAACCAAACCAAAAAAAACCCCAGCTCTGTCCTGTCATTCCTTGTCACTGATGCCCGCCAACGCATGCTACTTTGGTCGGCTACTTGGTTAATTTTAGGCCACATGATTGTGTTGGAAAGTTTTTCTGTTTCGATTTCTGTTCGACTCATCAGCCCGGACCAGAGGATGGGGGTGGGGGGTGGGTATCTTACCATTTCCATGCTGCAATAACACACGACAATATCGATTGGAAAGCTGAATCTCTGAAGCACAACCATTTATATTTTTCGCATTACACCGAAGTAAAAATGAACGAATGAATAAACGAATAAATAAAGATAATAAATATAAAAAGATGATAAATAAATAAATAAATAAACAGATAAATGTATAAATAAATAATATAAATAAATAAATAAAAAAACAGATAATGTATAAATAAATAATATAAATAAATAAATAAATAAACAGATAAATGTATAAATAAATAATATAAATAAATAATTTGGTTGTCTGTCTCGAAAGTAACGGATTCTTTTTAATAACAGCATTTCTTGTTTTCCTTTTTGTTTGTTTGTTTCTTTCTTTGTATATTTTGTTTCATTGGATGATGTAAAAGCACTTTAGCCATTTTCTCTGTATTGAAAAAATAAACAACAACAACAAAACCAACAACTGTTTTCTTGAACACCGGCAGACACTCTGATTTAGAGTCAACCAGCCAAACAAACAAACAAACAAACAAACAAGCAAAAATGACAACACAACTTCAACAACAACAGCAACAAAAACAATAGAAGCAACAACAACAACAACAGAAGCAACAGCAGCAACAACAACAACTAAATATAACTAAAAGGTTTATAATAATAATAATAATTACAATATTTATATAGCGCAAAATTTTGATAAAAATCAAATCTAAGCGCTGAACAGACACATACGCACGCACACACACATACACACACACACACACACACACACCGCACGCACGCGCGCGCAACACACACACACACACACACACACACACACACACACACACACACACACATGGCTATAAATGGGGAAAAAGAAAAGCAATGGAAAATTATAGAGAGCATATTATATACAATTATAACAATGTGATTCCCCTCCGAGTGGAGACAGGCTGCAGAGGGGGTTGAGTGAGGTCAGGATTTTATGCAGAGGAGAAAAGGTGAGTTTTGAGAGCGGACTTAAGGAGACAAAAGTAGGTTGCTGACGGACTAAGAGAGAAAGTTTGTTCAAGGAGAGTGGACCAGAAACAGAGAAGGCTCGTGGACCATAGGTATTTGAGCTTAGTGCGTGGAAAGCGAAAAGTGAGAGGATCGGAGGCAGAGCGGAGGGTACGTGAGGGAACATAGATCTCAAGTAGGCTTGACAGGTAATTGGGGGTTGCGTTATTGAGGCTTTTGTAGCACATGGTGTCTAGTTTGTACTGTATGCGCTTTGATACAGGGAGCCAGTGAAGTTGTGCCAGGAGAGGAGATATGTGGTCAGCTTTTTTCTTTTTGAGTACAAGGCATGCAGCATTGTTTTGAATGCGCTGTGGGATGTGAATGGTGGAGGCAGGAAGACCAGACAGGAGTGAAAAAAAACAAAACCTGGAGCATGTCCACATAACTTCATAAGCTAGAATCTCATCTCATTACTGATTTGCAGCTTATTCTCTGACCAAACCATGTGAACAGATATTGAACAGATAGATTTACCAAAGTTTGTTTTCATCTGACCAAGTCGACTTAGGCCTTCAAAATAAAAAATAAAAAAATTAAAAAAAGACAAAAATTTAATACAAATTAATACGTTTGTGTTGTCAATCTGCCAAACATTTCCGTATCAAAAGCAAACCCCGCAATCTGCATGTTTGCACTAATCTTGACAGTCAACAAACCAAGGACAGGTCAGAACGGATCTATCAGTCAACCACCCCGATAAGAAACACAACATGATCTCACAACCACGATAAAGAAAACACAACAGTTGGATCTCACAACACTAATAAAGAAAACACAACAGTTGGATCCCACAACACTAATAAAGAAAACACAACAGTTGGATCCACAACACTAATAAAGAAAACACAACAGTTGGATCTCACAACACTAATAAAGAAAACACAACAGTTGGATCTCACAACACTAATAAAGAAAACACAACAGTTGGATCTCACAACACTAATAAAGAAAACACAACAGTTGGATCCCACAACACTAATAAAGAAAACACAACATTGGATCCCACAACACTAATAAAGAAAACACAACAGTTGGATCTCACAACACTAATAAAGAAAACACAACAGTTGGATCTCACAACACTAATAAAGAAAACACAACAGTTGGATCTCACAACACTAATAAAGAAAACACAACAGTTGGATCCACAACACTAATAAAGAAAACACAACAGTTGGATCTCACAACACTAATAAAGAAAACACAACATTGGATCTCACAACACTAATAAAGAAAACACAACAGTTGGATCTCACAACACTAATAAAGAAAACACAACAGTTTGGATCTCACAACACTAATAAAAAAACACAACAGTTGGATCTCACAACACTAATAAAGAAAACACAACAGTTGGATCTCACAACACTAATAAAGAAAACACATCTGGATCCCACCAACCAGGATGGCAGGAGTCTACGTCAGAACAATCATCAATCTCTATCAGGTCATGACCAACCGCAAAAGAGTTTTTGAGAGCGGCGAGAATATCGATTAAACGGAATTCTGGCAAACTAAGCGCGTCTTTTTACTCTATACCGAACTAATGAACTACTTGACTTGGCAGTTTCACTTTTTCTCTCTAAATTGATTGACGTGGTTCAGAATTTACGTCAGCACCTACCTCAGGTGATATGGCTGAAAGGGGATAACTATACCAGGGAAGTGGGGAAAGGGGGACTTATCTCATCCTATACTGACACCACCAGAACAACAATGATGTTAAGATGGGACAGTGAGAAGGCCAGTTTTAATGTAGCGCACACCGGGATTCGAACCCACAACCATTAGCATGTGAATCCGATGCTCAAACCAACTGAGCTACTGGGGACCGCTTCTCTCTAAAATTGAATCAATTCTTTTTATTTCCCCCATTTTACCCATTTTTTCTTTCTTTCTCTCCCCCTTCCCTCCCCCCCCTCCCCATCTTTCTTTCTTCCTTCTTTCCTTCCTTTCTTTCTTTGTTGCAAATGTAGCTCACTCTTCTACTTGGCTTAACCCAGCCCTCAGCCCATCCCCAAGCCCACACCGAAAAGCTTTTACTGCGGAGTTGGTCTTTTACATTACAATAACAGGCCCAACCAGTTTTGTGTCGCGGCTTGCACCGGCGCCAGTCAGAATAGGCTACAGGTGTGTTTGCTTTCACTCCACGAGCCGGCTGGCTCTTTTGGACTCGGGGACTCGACATCTCCTAGTGTCTCGAGTTCCAGTTCGACCCCTCAACATAACATACACTTTGCATCGCTCGCTGTTTACGCGGGCCTCAGAAGTTCACTTGGTCGGATTCACATGCTTATGGTTGTGGTTCGAATCCCGGGGTACTCTGCATTAAAACTGGCCTTCTCACTGTCAAATCTTCACATCATTGTTGTTCTGCTGGTGTCGGCATAGGATTAGATAAGTCCCCCCCCCCCCCCCCTTCCCTGAGATGGTTATCCCCGTCGGCCATAACACCTGAGGTGTGTGCCGACGTAAAAACTTAATCAATCAGTCAGTCAGTCGCTGTTTATATCAACCCTTTGACTCCGGCACCCTGTCCACCAACAGCAGCAACAACAACAACAACAACAAAAATCTTTGACTCTCTTACCCTATCCACCAACTTCCTGCAGAAAGCGGGTGGATTGGGTGAGGGAATCAAAGGGTTTAAGTTTTAGCTTTGCTAGCATTGTTGACAATATTGGAACAGTGTGCAGAAGTCAAAGGGTTAATGCTTTGATCCTTCTGGTGATGTCAATGTTGCATCGGTTCCGTTCCGCGCCCCATATCAAGACCTTGCCAACTCATTTAGAATTTTGCGCAGGCACAAGGAGTCCTCCAGGTAACTTGCTGGCAGATTTGGGTGGTGCGCAATATGGAAGTGTTTGACTACGACGAATCCCTTTTGAACAAACTCCACACGCCAAACTCAGTGTGGGGAATAAAAAGTTCAGTAATTCAGTGGTGAAGTTGTGTTACGGAGAATTTTTTTTTAAATGTGATAATACGGTGTGTGTGTTGTGTGTGTGTGGTGCGCGGGCGCGCGCGTGAGCGCATGTGTGTGTGAGTGTGTGTGTGTGTGTGAGTGTGTGTGTGTGTGTGTGTGTGTGTGTGTGTGTGTGTGTGTGTTGATTGTGTGTGTGTGTTGATTGTGTGTGTGTGTGTGTGTCTGTGTGTGTGTGTGTGCGTGTGTGTGTGTGTGTGTGTGTGTGTGTGTGTGTGTGTGTGTGTTGTCTGTGTGTGTGTGTGTGTGTGTGTGTGTGTGTGTGTGTGTGTGTATGCTTGCTTGTGTGCGAGCGTTATTGTTGTTCTTGTTGTATATTAACGTCCCAGCGTGATCACGATTAGGAACTGTCTTGAAGACGAATTATGTCATATAATTGAAAAGGACTATGAGTAGGAACAAAACTGAGGCAACTGAAATGTGGTTTCTAAGAAGAATGTTGAGAGTTCCATGGACATCAAAGAAAACAAACGAGAAAGTCTTGAAGGAGGCAGACACAAGAAAATCGTTAATAAAGAAGATTAGAAAAAGACAAGCAATATTTAAAGGACATTTTACGAGGAAAGGGAAATTATAGCACCTGGTCACACCAGAAAGCTGGAGGGAAAGTGAACACCAGGTAAACACAGGGAGAAAATATTGGCCGTCTTGCAGGGTGGCTGAGGACGGAGAGGGTGGGAGATGTACTTGCAGCGACAACGGGTAGATTCGTATGGAGGGCCATGATCGCCAACACCATGCGGCAGGACATATGAGGAAGATGATGATGATGAGAGTGGGAGATCACGTGTCTATATAGCAGGCAGGTAGGAGAGACAACTCCGTTGATTGGATGTCTGTGCTTCCAACCAAGTCGAACCGTTTGCGGAAAAGCATCAACTGGTCTTTTCAAACTGTTGGACTCGACAAACTGGACCGAAGTTTTAATAGCATCGCATGGGTATAGCGTAAGTGTCCCCGTCCTGAAAGCATTGCCATTCGATCTGGGATTGCTTATTCCTCTACGTAAACTTGACTTGTTTCTCAGCTAGCCTCCATAAGAGAAGAGTGGCAGAATGGCTCAGACGTTCACCTTGCCAGTAACCAAACTCTAGGTTCCAGGGTTCGCTCCCCGTAGAGGCCTCGACTTTTCTCTTCAGTTTGACTGGAAAATCGAACTGAACATCTAGTCCTTCGGAAGGGGACGAAAAACGAGTTGGACCCGAAGGGGGAGGAGTGACTCCTTTTCACACTGTCACTGCCTGTTTACACTGTCAGCGCATGACAGCATTTCCAAACCGCTAATGCTCACGTGTAGTCAGAGTGCCAAGCCTATTAATAATTAATTATTCATCTCCAAGAGTTGAGAACGTGGGACAAATCATGTTCACGGGCCCTGGGGACAATACAGGTTCACTGGCCCTTTATGGACACACCGGGCCTAGCTGCATAACAGATGGATATACAGATAGACTGGCAACTCAGCAGACTTCTTGTCTATGGATAGCCTCATTGTCAGTTCCTACCATTTATTGTCGGGTTAAAGCATGTTACTGTTACTGTTGTTTTTTTTAAAATAAAAGCTCACTTGAGGGGCTTCCAACATAAACTGGCTGAAGTTATGGTAATCAGTAAAAACATGAAATCCCCTCATGCAAAATAACAGCAAACGGCACAGCTTTGAGACAGGTTGATAAGCTTAAATATCTGGGAACGATCATCTCACCAGACGGAAGATGCATATCAGAAATAGCCACAGAATTGGCTAAGCCAAAACAGCGTTCAAGAAGATGAAAAGCATTCTTACCAACAAATGCCTATCAATTAACATCAGGAAGAGAGTTCTTGAATGTTACATAAAACCAATGCTGTTATACGGTTGTGAGGCGTGGACAGTCAATACGCAAAGCCAGATTGAGGCAGCGGAAATGTGGTTTCTGAGCAGAATGTTGAGAGTTTCATGGACAGCAAAGAAATCAAACGAGACAGTCTTGATGATGGCAAACATAAGAAGATCATTGATTAAGAAGATTAGAAAAAGAAAGCAACTTTTATAGGCCATTTTATGAGGAAAGGGGAATTAGAGCACCTGGTCACAACAGGAAAGCTGGAGGGGAAAAACGATCACCAGGTAGACCCAGGGAGAAAACAAAAGACGGACTTGCAAGTGGCTGAGGACAGAGAGGGTTGAACATGTGCTTGGGATAGATGCATAAGTAGAACCATGATCGTCAACGCCATGCGACAGGGCACATGATGATGATGATGATGATGATGATGGTGATGGTGAGATGATGATGATGATGATGATATGATGATGATGATGATTAAGATGATAATGATGACGGAACACAACGTAGGCCTACCACCTCGCTTCACGCATGGGGACCACTCGCTATTTCTGTAAGCGAGTATCGGTTTGTTACCCGTTTACGACGGGAAGCAATTAACGGTGAAACAATCCGATAACTGCAGCACTAAATCATACAGCCTTTCTGACAGCCCACTTGACTGTACACAAACATTGTGGACGATTTGTACCACAACATGTTTCAGACACTGTGTCCTGCTGCCTGAAAATGAGTCTGCATCAGACGCTTGTATCAAGTAATATGTGACAACATTGTGTTGTAGTATGTCAGTGCATATTAGTTAATTGATCCCTTAAGTCGTCTTTTTGTGTGTGTGTGTGTGTGTGTGTGTGTGTGTGTGTGTGTGTGTGTGTGTGTGTGTGTGTGAGTCTGTGTGAGTGTGTGTGTGTGTGTGTGTGTGTCTGTGTGTGCGTGTATGTGTGCGTGTACATGTATGTGAGGGCTCATACACGTGTGTATGTGCATGTGAATGTATATTATATGTGCGCGTACACATACATGCAATGTAATATACTGTAAATATATCTATATCTACATCTACATCTATATGTATGTATGTATGTATGTATGTATGTATGTATGTATGTATGTATGTATGTATATATGTATATATGTATGTATGTATGTATGTATTTATGAGTCTATATCAATCATCTATGTATGTATGTATGTACGTATGCATGTGTGCATGTATGTATGTATGTATGTATGTATGTATGTATGTATGTATGTATGCATGTATGTATGTATGTATGTATGTATGTATGTATGTATGTATGTATGTATCTAAAATGTATGTATGTATCGATCTATCTATATGTATGTATGTACTTGCGTGTGTGTTTGTGTGTGTATATGAGTGTGCGTGTGTGCGTCTTTCAGGTTTTGTATGTGTGTGTGTGTGTGTGTGTGTGTGTGTGTGTGTGTGTGTGTGTGTGTGTGTGTGTGTGTGTGTGTGTGTGTGTGTGTGTGTGTGTGTGTGTGTGTGAGTCTGTCAGGTTTTGTATGTGTATGTGTGAGTGTAAGTTTCCCACGACTGGCGGGCGGCAGGACCGATAATGGAGATACATAATAGCAGCAGAGTGCCAGCGCTGGATGACATGCACGTTGTTGCAGACGGGATAAGAGGAAGACATCGTTATGCAATCAGCAACTGACAGCATGCAATAACCCTTTCAATCCCTTACGTTCTCCAGTCTCCATAAGCTTCACAGCATTACCAGCCATGACAGCATGCAAAGCAAACACGTAACCCTTTCACGCTCTCACTCTGACCATCCAGCAATGTCAGCCATGATAGGAAATCAAAAATGTAATTCTTTTTACTTTCATCACCCTATCCACCAGCTTCCTTTTGCTAACCTTTTCATTCCCTCACCCTATCCACCAGCTTCCTTTTGCTAACCTTTTCATTCCCTCACCCTATCCACCAGCTTCCTTTTGCTAACCTTTTCATTCCCTCACCCTATCCACCAGCTTCCTTTTGCTAACCTTTTCATTCCCTCACCCTATCCACCAGCTTCCTTTTGCTAACCTTTTCATTCCCTCACCCTATCCACCAGCTTCCTTTTGCTAACCTTTTCATTCCCTCACCCTATCCACCAGCTTCCTTTTGCTAACCTTTTCACTCCCTAACCCTATCCACCAGCTTCCTTTTGCTAACCTTTTCATTCCCTCACCCTATCCACCAGCTTCCTTTTGCTAACCTTTTCACTCCCTCATCCTATCCACCAGCTTCCTTTTGCTAACCTTTTCACTCCCTAACCCTATCCACCAGCTTCCTTTTGCTAACCTTTTCACTCCCTCACCCTATCCACCAGCTTCCTTTTGCTAACCTTTTCACTCCCTAACCCTATCCACCAGCTTCCTTTTGCTAACCTTTTCACTCCCTAACCCTATCCACCAGCTTCCTTTTGCTAACCTTTTCACTCCCTCACCCTATCCACCAGCTTCCTTTTGCTAACCTTTTCACTCCCTCACCCTATCCACCAGCTTCCTCATGCTGACCTTTCACCCCATCACCCTATCCACCAGCTTATTCTTGCTGACCCTTGGACTCCCTCACCATATCCACCAGCGTCCTCTTGCTGACCCTTGGACTCCCTCACCCTATCCACCAGCTTATTCTTGCTGACCCTTGGACTCCCTCACCATATCCACCAGCTTATTCTTGCTGACCCTTGGACTCCCTCACCATATCCACCAGCGTCCTCTTGCTGACCCTTGAACTCCCTCACCCTATCCACCAGCTTACTCTTGCTGACCCTTGGACTCCCTCACCCTGTCCACCAGCTTCCTCCTACTGACCTTTCACCCCCTCACCCTATCCACCAGCGTCCTCTTGCTGACCCTTTTATCCTCACCCTATCCACCAGCTTCCTCTTGCTGACCTTTCACCCCCTCACCCTATCCACCAGCGTCCTCTTGCTGACCCTTGAACTCCCTCACCCTATCCACCAACTTACTCTTGCTGACCCTTGGACTCCCTCACCCTATCCACCAGCTTACTCTTGCTGACCCTTGAACTCCCTCACCCTATCCACCAGCTTCCTCCTGCTGACCCTTGAACTCCCTCACCCTATCCACCAACTTACTCTTGCTGACCCTTTTACTCCCTCACCCTATCCACCAGCTTCCTCCTGCTGACTCTTTCACTCCCTCATCCTATCCACCAACTTACTTTTGCTGACCCTTGAACTCCCTCACCCTATCCACCAACTTACTTTTGCTGACCCTTGGACTCTCTCACCCTATCCACCAGCTTACTCTTGCTGACCTTTTACTCCCTCTCCCTATCCACCAGCTTCCTCCTGCTGACCTTTCACCCCCCCACCCTATCCACCAGCGTCCTCTTGCTGACCCTTTCACCCCTCACCCTATCCACCAGCGTCCTCTTGCTGACCATTTTACTCCCTCACCCTATCCACCAGCTTCCTCCTGCTGACCTTTCACCCCTCACCCTATCACCAGCGTCCTCTTGCTGACCCTTGAACTCCCTCACCCTATCCACCAACTTACTTTTGCTGACCCTTGGACTCCCTCACCCTATCCACCAGCTTACTCTTGCTGACCCTTGAACTCCCTCACCCTATCCACCAGCTTACTCTTGCTGACCCTTTCACCCCTCACCCTATCCACCAGCGTCCTCTTGCTGACCCTTGAACTCCCTCACCCTATCCACCAGCGTCCTCTTGTTACCCTTTCACTCCCTCACCCTATCCACCAGCGTCCTCTTGTTACCCTTTCACTCCCTCACCCTATCTACCAGATTCTTCCTGCGTGTGATCTCAGGCCACTTGGTCTGCTATCAGTAACCATGTAATCCGATACTACCTGTTCAGCATTGATCCGGGCAGATGAGTCAGACAGGGTTGTGTTTTGTCACCAGATCTGTTTTCACTATATAGCGAAAACATCATGAGAAACCTAGAAGAAGACCCTGGATTAAAGGTTGGAGGGAAAATGATAAACAACATTCGGTACGCAGATGACACCGTGCTAATTGCAGAAAATGAAAGGGACCTACAAAACCTTGTGAATATACTAGAAACAGAAAGCAAAGGTAAGGGGTTGGAACTAAACAGCAGGAAGACTGAAGTCATGATGATCAGTAAAAAACATGAAATCCCCTCATGCAAAATAACAGCAAATGGCACAACCTTGACACAGGTCAATAAGTTCAAATACCTGGGAACGGTCATTTCATCAGACGGCAGATGCACATCGGAAATAGCTGGCAGAATCGGCCAAGCCAAAACAGCATTCAAGAAAATGACAAGCATTCTTACCAACAAATGCCTATCAATTAACATCAAAAGAGAGTCCTTGAGTGTTATATAGAACCAATACTGTTGTACGGATGCGAGACGTGGACAGTCAGCAAGCAAAGCCAGGAGCAGGATTGAGGCAGCCGAGATGTGGTTTCTCAAAGAATGTTGAGAGTCCATGGACAGCAAAGAAAACAAACGAGACAGTCTTGATGGAGGCAGACACAAGTCGATCACTGATAAGGAAGATTAGGAAAAGACAAGCAACATTTATAGGCCATTTTATGAGGAAGGGGGATTTGGAGCACCTGGTCACAACGGAAAGCTGGAGGGAAAGAGAGCATGCTAGCACCGGGTAGACCCAGGGAGAGAATGCTGGACGGACTTGCAGAGTGGCTGGGGATGAAGAGGGTGGGGGAGATGCTGGGTGCAACGAGAGATAGAGATGTTGGAAGTCCATGGTCGCCAACGCCATGCGGCAGGGCACCTGATGATGATGATGATGATGATGAGATGGGACCCATCAGCCTGGGAGGGTGACTTGACCAGGAGAAGGTAAACTCTGATTTCAAACCTCCGCTGCCTTGAAGCCCATACCCATCCATGGGAAAAGCTTTGGGATCAACCCTGAGGAGAAATCCGTATGCGGAACCTGAAGGAGAGTGGATGCTGATTTTGACCCATTCTGGCAATGCTGAATTTTGACCCATTCTGGCAATGCTGATTTTGACCCATTCTGGCAACTCTGGTGACACTGCTGTTTGTCAAATTGTATTGGTCTTCGCCATTCTTTTGAATCTATCAAACGCGTAGAGAGGAGGGACCTGCTGCATGGTTGACAGCTGGTTCTCCATTCGTCGGGTCATTCGTCGTTCAGGTTTGATTGTACCCTAGCTCACCATCCTGGGTGTATGTGTGTATGCGTGTGTGTGTGTGAGAGAGAAAGAGAGAGAGAGCGAGAGAGAGAGAGAGGGAGAGAGAGAGAGAGAGGAGAGAGAGAGAGAGAGAGAGAGAGAGAAAAGGGAGACAGAGAGAGAAAGAGAGACAGAGACAGAGAGAGAGAGAGACAGAGAGAGACAGAGAGACAGAGACAGAGACAGAGACAGAGAGACGGTGGATGACAGCTTGGATCAGGGGTCACACTGCGTGTGCTTTGTGCCCTGGAGATTTGGTCGTTGTTGGTGATTCCTTTGGTGAATGATGAAAGTGAGCGCCTTGACTTGATTCTTGAATCAAGATTTGGATTATCATCATCATCATTATCATTTATTATGATTATTTTTTGTTGTTGTTATGCTTATCATTCTTACGTTATCATTATTGTTATCATCAGCAGCATTATAGTTATTATTATTATCATTATTATTATTAGTATTAGTAGTAGTAGTAATAGTGGTAGTAGTATATCACCTTGCCCTGGAAATGACACTCGACACTACCTGATCAGCAGCCAAACCGACAACTGGTGCACATCTTCCATTGTGGACTTGACAGAAGGAGATACTACCCTCCTACTGGAGGAAAAGGTGGGTAGAGTAACGGAGAGAAAAGGTTAAGGTTTTGCAGGAAAACGATGTGCACAGTGAGGGAGTGAAAGGGTTAAGGTTTTGCAGGAAAACGGTGGTACAGTGAGGGAGTGAAAGGGTTAAGGTTTGCTTTGCTAGCATGGTGACCATGCAGAATGCTGGTGGACATGGCAGGAGGCAAGTTAATGTTTTGCAGGAAAACGGAGGCAAAGTCAGGAGTGAAGGGTTAAGTTTTGCAGGAAAACGGTGTGCACAGTGAGGGAGTGAAACGGTTAAGGTTTTTCCGGAAAACAGTGGAAAGAGTGAGGGAGTGAAAAGGGTTAAGATTTTGCAGGAAAACGGCAGAGAGAGTGAGGGAGTGAAAGGGTTAATGTCAGGCAGGAAAACAGTGGAAAGAGTGAGGGAGTTAAAGGATTAAGATTTTGCAGGAAAACGGCAGAGAGAGTGAGGGAGTGAAAGGGTTAAGGTTTGCAGGAAAACGTGGAAAGAGTGAGGGAATGAAAGGGTTAATGTTTGGCAGGAAAACAGTGGTAGAGTGAGGGAGTTAAAGGGTTAAGATTTTGCAGAAAACGGCAGAGTGAGAGAGTGAAAGGGTTATGGTTTTGCAGGAAAACGGTGGGTACAGTGAGGGAGTGAAAGGGTTAAAGTTTTTCAGAAAAACATGGAGAGAGTGAGGAGTGAAAGGTTAAGATTTGCAGGAAAACGGTGAGAGCGAGAAGTGAAAGGGTTAAGATTTTGCAGGAAAACGGTGGAGAGAGTGAGGAAGTGAAAGGGTTAAGATTTTGCAGGAAAACAGTGGGTAAAGTGAGGGAGTCAAAGGGTTAAGGTTTGCAGGAAAACGGTGGAGAGAGTCAGAGTGAAGGATTAAGGTTTAGCAGGAAAACAGTGGGTAGAGTGAGTGAGCGAAAGGGTTAAGGTTTTGCAGCTGGTGGATAGGGTGAGGGAATGGAAAGGTTAACACACATCCACTTCATCATTGGTCAGTCTGCCTGTCCTGTCATATCATATTGAGTCTGCGTCCTGAAAAATGAGAATCCCGGTGGAATCGGCTCAGACACAACACAAAATGTCACGATCAGAAACAAATGTCCCCTTGCTGACAAGTCAACGTGGCCGAGCGGTCAACGCAAAGGACTACTGACTGGGAAGCGAGGATTCGAACCCTTATCAGTCCGAAACATTATTATGCGATTTCCTCGGTCCCGATCTAATGAAATTGTCATTCGAGAGAAGATGGAGAGTTGTGGAAAGCGTGGAAGACCAAAAGCCAACTAAATGGGAAACATTAAAAGAGCGGGAACCAGAAAAACAAACAAACAAACAAACAAACAAACAAAAAACCCCAACCAAACCAAAGCAAACCAAAGCAAAGCAAACCAAAACCAAACCAAACAAAGCAAACCAAAGCAAACCAAACCAAACCAAACCAAACAAAAAAAACAAAAACAAAACAAAAAAAACGAAAGAAGAATATGAACGCGTATTTAATACAACCAGACAAGACAAGCGCAAATTTTCGGCCAACTGGATAGAACAATATTAATATGGCATGACCACTTTTCAGAATTGCAGAATTCATCTCACTTCCGGTCTGACATCATATTTACTCAAAAACACATTATGAAGTCATTTTCAGTCAGTTTATTCCTTTTCTCACACAGGACGGAGCAGCAGGGAAGTTTCAGTCTTTTTCTCTAATTTGTATCTGGTCTTTGTGATCTTACGCTTGACAAAGGCCAACTGGCCGAAAAATTGCGCCTGTCTTGTCTTGTTGTATTATAATACGCATTCTTATTCTTTTTTTGTTTTTTTTTTTCTGGTTCCAACTGGCCTTTGTCAAGCGTAAGATCACAAACAAACACCAGATACAAAAATCTAGGAGAAAAGACTGCTGCTCCGTCCAGAACGGACTGATCTGAATAGCTTCTCGAGAAATGTGCAACATTGTGGAGAAGCGTGTCCTAATGGTGTAACGAATTATCCAGGACTGGTGAGGCGGCCATCACTTCACAGAAGTGACGCTGATCGATCAGAGAGAGAGAGAGAGTGAGAGACAGAGACAGAGACAGAGACAGAGAGACAGACAGAGAGAGAAAGAGACAGACAGACAGAACAAGAGACACAGAGAGAGACAGAGAGAGAAACAGAAGACGAGAGAGACAGACAGACAGAGAGAGGGAGAAGGAGAGAGAGAGAGAGAGAGAAGAGAGAGAGAAGAGACAGAGAGACAGAGACAGAGAGATACAGAGAGAAAGAGAGAGAGAGAGAGAGAGAGATGAGAATGAGAGAGACAGAGAGACAGACAGAGACAGACATACAGACAGAGAGAGAGACAGAGACAGGGACAGATACAGAGACAGAGAGTTCAACTAGCCCTCTTGTCTTTCTCAAAGTTTTGGTAAAAAAGAAGTGGTTTGTGCAGCACTGCTGCGACGCGCTGTCAGCGGGAAGAGCAGAGATTTACACGATAAATCCATTGTAGAAAAAAAATAAAATATAAAAAAAGAAAAAGTCCATCCCTGGGTCTACCTGGTGCGCTCTTTCCCTCCAGCTTTCCCGTTGTGACCAGGTGCTCCAATTCCCTTTCCTCATAAAATGGCCTATAAATGTTGCGTGTCTTTTCCGAATCTTCCTTATGAATGATCTACTTGTGTCTTGCCTCCATCAAGACTGTCTTGTTTGTTTTCTTTCCTGTCCATGGAACTCTCAACATTCCTCTGAGAAACCACATCTCGGCTGCCTCGATCTTGTTCCAGCTTGCTTGTTGACTGTCCACTCCTCACAACCGTATAACAGTAGTGGTTCTATATAACATTCAAGAACTCTCTTCCTGATGTTAATTGATAGGCATTTGTTGGTAGTACGTGTGTGTGTGTGTGTGTGTGTGTGTGTGTGTGTGTGTGTGTGTGGTGTGCGCGCGCGCGCGTGTGTGTTGTGTATACGTGTGTGTGAGTGTGTGTGTGTGTGTGCGTGTGCGTGTGTGTGTGTGTGTGTGTGTGTGTGTGTGTGTGTGTGTGTGTGTGTGTTTGTGTGTGCGTGTGTGTGCGTATGTGTACTCCACCCAAATCTGCCAACAATTATGTGGCAGACTCCCTGAGCCTGCACAAAACCCTATGAGCTATGTTGTTTTTTATGTACATGCTTGATAAAAGCCAGTTGACCGAAAATTTGTGCCTAGTCTTGTTTCGCCAGTGTACCCATGCGAACCACACAAGCTTGAACTGACGCTTTTACCGGCATGCCCCAGCGGTCAAGAAGACCCCACAGCTGAACACGAACGTGCAGCGATGTCCAACTTCTGTCGAGTGGAGTAACAGGGGATATGGTCAACTACAGTTCTTCTGACCACCAAATTCTATTGGCAATCAGCAAAAACAAAACAAAAAACACAACAAAACAAAACAACAACAACAAACAAACAAAAAACGCCCCAAACAAACAAAACAAAAACAAAAAAACAAAAACAAACAAAACAAAACAAACAAACAACAACAACAACAAAACAACCAAAGGCTACGTTTATCACCAGATGTAGCCTGACCATGTACAAAGCGAACGAAACAAAAAACAAAACAAAAACAAACAAAACAAAACAACAAACAAACAGTTCATCAGTTAGATCTGTGTTCACATTCTGTTTTCATATTTTTCTGGCTTTCAATATTCTATCTGAATGAGAGAAAACATAGGGGTAATACGCGTGTGGGCGTATAACACACACACACACACACACACACACACACACACACACACACACACACACACACACACACACACCACACAACACACACACACACACACACAACACACACACACACACACACACACAACACACACACACACCAACCACACACATACACACACACAACACACACACCGCACACACATACACACACGCGCCACACACACAAACACACACACCACACACACACACACACACACACGCACACACAACACACACACACACACACACACACACACAACACACACACACACACACTACAAACAACAACTCACACACACATTTTCGATATTTTCGCCTCAATTATAAAAAATAGCAGTTTTTGAGTTTCGTATTTCATGGCTTTCAGTAACTTTTTTTTTTTCAAACTTATTTCTAATTCGTTTTTGACAAAACACAAATAAATTCAATGTTTGATGAACATTGTTACAATATCACTGAGAAAACTGAACAAGATTTATACACAATGAATTGAGCAAAACTCATATACATACGTCATATCTATCAGTCTGTTATGTTTTTTAAAACAATGTGAAGTCATTTAAATTTATTCAGTTTCAGATTTTAGTTGTTTGTTGTTGGTGTTTGTTTGTCTGTTTGTTTTAAATTAACAGTAATATATTGCTCGCGCGTTTTGGTCACTTAACTAAGCACTGGCATTCTCAGGACAAAAATCACACTATTAACGCTTTTTGGACCCTGTCCCCTAAGTGTCCACTTCTAAAATATTATGTTGGTGGCGAGTGGGTGGGTGGGTAGGTGGGTGCTGAGCGGGGAGGAGGGGGGGGGGCAGAGATGAGATGTACGTGACATGTATCACGTAGCCGTGGATGTGGCGACAACCTTGACATTAACAAGCGTATTATCTGTGACATTTTCTAAGTGCTAACAACGATCTCACTCCCATTGGCTGTGCAAAGAAACAGTAGGAGAGTACGAAAACTCGTTAAAAGAGACCTGTTAAACCCGGATTTTACACGCAAACACACACACGCACACGCACACGCACAACGCGCGCGCGCACACACACACACGCACGCACACACAATACACCACATGCACGCACGAATACATATGCACACACACGCACACACACACACAAACACACAGAGACACAGAAACAGACACACACACGCCGTACACACACCACACCACACACACACACACACACACACACACACACACGCACACACACACACACACACACACACATACACACACACACACACGCACATGATTAGGGTGTAAATCATAACTGGGATATAGTATATGGCTTGATTCGTCGTGTGTGGGTAGTGTGTGTGTGTGGTGTGGTGTTGTGTTGTGTGTGTGTGTGTGTGTGTGTGGGTATGTGCGTTTAACTTTTACACACACACAACATACGCACGCGCAGCACACACACACACACAACTACACTACACACACGCTCACGCACACACAGACGCACCACAACACACACACACGCACACACATACACACACTGTACAAGCACACATACGCCCACGCGCACACACACACATACACACACGCATGCATACACACCACGCTCACGCACACACAAACGCACCACAACACACACACACACAGCACACACATACACACACGTGCACGCACACATACGCCGCACACGCACAACACACACACCACCAACAACACACGCACTCAAACACCACAGCACAAACACACACACACACACACACACACACACACACACATTACCCCACACACGACGTATCAAGCCATATACTATATCCCCAGTGATGATTTACATCCATAATCATTTCGTTTCGTGGTCATAAACCGTCAGACTGGGCATTTCTAATAGCGAATCATCTCCGTAAGTTTCATACACATCCTCTAGATGT
>JAPXFY010000023.1:58605463-58607963 GCA_030674185.1 Monoplex corrugatus
CAGCAACTCACGACAAATCGAGTCCAAAGAAGACAGGTTGACAAAATTAAGATCAGGTTTTATTTGCAACACTGAACATTTGAAGAAGGCATAAACACAGACAAAACAACCCAGAACAGACAGACAGACAACAGACAGACAGACAGACAACACACACACACACGCACGCACCACACACACACACACACACACACGCACACACACACACACACACACACACACACACACACACACACACACACACACACACACACAGAGGGAGAGAGGGAGAGAGCGAGAGAGAAAAGAGACATGAGACAGACACAGAGAGAGACAGAAACAGAGGATTCACATGCTAATGGTTGTGGGTTCGAAAACCCAGGGTGCGCTACATTAAAACTGGCCTTCTTACCGTCCCATCTTAACATCATCGTTGTTGTGGTGGTGTCAGTATAGGATTAGATAAGTCCCCTTCCCCCCCCCCCCCCCCATTTCTCTGAGATAGTTTTCCACGTCGGCTTTATCCCCTGAGGTAGGTGTCGAGGTAAAAACTGAACCAAATCAATCAATTAGGACTTGAGTCGTGAGTTTCCAGTGAGCGATCATGGCATGTCTATCGACTGGACTCTTCGCTTTGTCAAAGGACTCTGCTTCCCGATAACACCTCAAACAGGCTTTGGTTCAAAAGGAAAATGCGTTGTCCAGAAGTTTAACCCTTTGACTCCCGCACCCAATCCACCAGCATCCTGCATTGCCAACCACGCTAGCAAAGCAAAAACTTAACCCATTGATTCCCTTACCCTTTCACAGCTTCCTGCAGGAAGCTGGTGGAAAGGGTGAGGGAACCAATGGGTTAATTTTTGCAATTGGTAAATAGGGTGCGAGACTCAAAGGATTAAAGCCATGAACAATTGGGTCTCGAAAGGTGAAAGAAGCAAGTCTGATAGTAAAGTCTGCAACTTTAACCTTTCAAAAGATTGAAAAGTTTTTTTTGTGATGTGATTTATTTTGGGGACTTTAAATCCTTTCTTCATATTAAGAAAAGAAAGAAGAAGAAGAAGAAGAAGAAGAAGAAGAAGAAAAAGAAAGAAGAAGAAAAGAAGAAAAAGAAGAAGAAGAAGCAGAAGGAGAGGAGAGAAGAAGAAGAAGAAGAAGAAGAAGAAGAAAGAAGAAGAAGAAAAGAAGAAGAAGAAGAAGAAGAAGAAGAAGAAGAGGAGGAGGAGGAGGAGGAGAAGGAAGAGGAGGAGGAGGAAGAAGAGGAGGAGGAGGAGAAAGAAGAAGAAAGAAAAGAAAAAGAACAAAACATTAACAATAACAACAAACAGACAGAAAGAAAGACGGAGAAACAAAAGAGAGAGAGCGAGGGGAGAGAGAGAGAGAGAGAGAGAAGAAGACAGACAGACAGAGACAGAGAGACAGAGAGAGAGAGACCAAGAGAAAGAATGGAAGAGAGAGAGAGAGTGAGGGGGAGAGACAGAGAGAGCGGAAGAGAGAGAGAGAAAAGGGAGGAGAGAGTGAGAGAGAGAGAGGGGGGAACAGAGAGAGACAGCGCACAAGAGAGAGAGAGAGAACGGAAGAGAGAGAGTGAGAGAGCTGGAAAAGAAAGAGAGAGAGGGGGAGAGAGAGAGCGAGAGAGACAGAGCGGAAAGAGAGAGAGGGAGAGAGAAAGAGAGCGCGCGCGAGAGAGAGAGAGTAGAAGAGAGAGAGAGCGGAAGAAAGAGAGAGACAGAAAGCGAGAGAGAGAGACAGAGAGCGGAAGAGAGAGAAAAAGAAGAGAGAAAGAGGGGTAGATAGATAGATAGAGAGATAGAGAGAGAGGGAGAGCGGAAGAGAGAGAGAGAGAGAGGAGAGAGCAGACAGACAGACAGACAGACAGAGACAGACAAACAGACAGACAAACAGTCAGACAGACACACAGAGAGACAGAAAGACAGAGAGAGAGAGAGAGTCGTGTCAAAGAACTCTTTTTGCTGATAACACCTCAAACCAGCTTTGGTTCAAAAGCGAAGTGCGTTGTCCACAAAATTAAAGCCATAAATATTTTGGTCTCGAAAGTTGAAAGAAGCAAGTCTGATTGTAAAGTCTGCAACTTTAACCTTTCGAGAGATTGAAATTTTTTTTGTGATGTGATTTATTTTGGGGACTTTAAATCATTTCTTCATATAAGAAGAGGAAGAAGAAGAAGAAGAAGAATGCGAAGAAGAAGAAGAAGAAGAAGAAGAAGAAGAGAAGAAGAAGAAGAAGAAGAAGAAGAAGAAGAAGAAGAAGAAGAAGAGAAGAACCAGAAGAACAAGAAGAACAAGAAGAAGAAGTAGAAGGAGAAGAAGAAGAAGAAGAAGGAGGAGGAGGAGAGAAGAAGGGAGGGAGGAAGGAGGAGAAGGAGGAGGAGAGAAGAAGAGAAGAGAAGAAGAGAGAAGGAAGAAGAAGAGAGAGAGAAGAGAGAAGAGAGAGAAGAGAAGAAGAAGAAGAGAAGAAGAAGAGAGATGAAGAAGATGTAAGAAGAGAAGAAGAAGAAACGAAG
>JAPXFY010000023.1:58612963-58617963 GCA_030674185.1 Monoplex corrugatus
AAAACGTAACAGCCCTGCTGTTCCTTTGGATCTGTCAGCGAGGTGGAGAGGGGGGACAAGTTGCATGGGCAACAGCCTGTCTTCCATATTACACTGCCCAGGCTTACATCCGTCCATTCATCCACAAACACTCTGCACCTACGACCTGGAGAGGACACTCCAGCCTCGCTACTAACACTAGTGTCGGCACAACACGGGAAGCAACAGATACCGGTGATAAGTCATTGCTCAACTGGCGTAGAGCTGACGCCAGGGGTTGCTTTTGACGGTGGGAGAGACCTTCGTGTCTTACTGGACAGCTACCGCCCGCCTAAGCTGGGCAACCCCCAGCCAGTTAGGTGCTGTCCCGCCACGACCTGCCTTCTTCATTGGGTGCATGAAGATTAGGAGAAAATCTGACAAGCAGGTCATTAATTACCGCACCAAACAAAAAGAAAAATTCAAATTCAAGAAACGGATCAGGAAAAGGATCAGCAGTGAAACTGGGCTGTTGGAATGTCCGAACAATGATGCCTGGGCTCTCCCAAGATCTGCAAGACATCAGCGACGCCAGAAAAACCGCCGTCATAAACAGCGAACTAAAGAGGCTCAATGTGGACATTGCCACTCTGCAGGAAACACGGCTGGCTGACTCAGGAACACTAAAGGAAAGGGACTACACCTTCTTCTGGCAAGGAAAGAGTTCTGATGCCCCAAGAGAGCACGGAGTAGGCTTTGCAGTAAGGAATAGCCTGCTGAACATGATTGAACCAAGCAGCGGCGGTTCAGAATGACTCTTGACTCTCCGCCTCAACACCACCGAAGGCTATGTCACTCTCATCAGCGTTTATGCCCCAACTCTGTCCGCCTCTCCAGACGCCAAGGATGAGTTCTACGAAAATCTTGCATCAACCATAAGGAACATCCCCAGGACAGAACAACTTGTTCTCCTGGGCGACTTCAACGCCAGAGTGGGTGCAGACAATGACTCATGGCCCTTCTGCCTCGGTTCCTTTGGAGTGGGGAAAATGAATGAGAATGGACAGCGACTGCTTGAGTTTTGCGCCTGCCATGAACTGTGCATCGCCAACTCCTTCTTCAAGACGAAGCCTCAGCACAAAGTCTCCTGGAGGCATCCCCGCTCAAAACATTGGCACCAACTGGATTTGATCCTAGTAAGACGTGCCGCTATCAAAAACGTTCTCCACACTCGCTCTTATCACAGCGCAGACTGCGACACAGACCACTCTCTGGTATGTTGCAAGATCAGGCTACAACCAAAGAAGTTCCACTGCTCAAAGAAACAAGGGAACCCTCGCATTGACGTCAGCAAGATGTCTCAGCCAGATCTTGTAGAACAGTTCGCAGAGGCCTTTCAGAGAGAATACGATGCATTGCAGCCCAGAGACTCTGCCACTGAGAGATGGGAAACGCTACGAGACACCATGCACCGCATTGCTATGGCCACCTTTGCGAAGAAAACTGTGAAGTCCCACGACTGGTTTGAGGCCAAATCATCAGAGATGACTCCCACTGTTGAGGCCAAGCGTGCCGCACTCACCAAGTATAAGCGGTCACCCAGTGAGAAGAACCTGCAAATCCTCAGGGCTGCCAGAAGTAAGGTTCAGCTTAACGCCAGGCGCTGCGCAAACGAGTACTGGACAGAGCTCAGCGAAGAGATACAGAGTGCAGCTGAAAGAGGCAACATCCGAAGAATGTATGATGGCATCAAGAAGGCACTGGGACCAACACAGAGCAAGATCGCCCCCCTCAAATCCTCCACTGGGGAAGTAATCAGCAATCCTAGCCAACAGATGGAAAGATGGGCGGAACACTACTCCGACCTCTACTCCACACAGAACATGGTGTCCCCCTTAGCCCTCGATGCCATCAAGTGCATGCCGGTAATGGAAGAACTTGACGCAGAGCCAACTGCGGACGAACTCAGCAAGGCCATTGATAGCCTGGCATCAGGGAAGGCACCTGGCAACGACGGAATTCCCCCAGACCTCATCAAGCACTGCAAGACTTCTCTTCTGCATCCTTTGCACGCAGTTCTCTGTCAGTGTTGGAATGAGGGAGCTGTACCACAGGACATGAGGGACGTCAAGATCGTCACCCTGTACAAAAACAAGGGCGAAAGGAGCGACTGCAACAACTACAGAGGTATCTCGCTCCTCAGCATTGTTGGCAAAGTCTATGCTCGGGTCCTCCTAATCCGCCTGCAGAAACTGGCTGAACGCGTCTACCCGGAATCACAGTGTGGTTTTCGAGCAGAGAGATCCACGGTAGACATGGTCTTCTCCCTTCGCCAAATCCAGGAGAAGTGCAGAGAGCAGCGGATGCCCCTGTATGTGGCATTCATTGACCTCACCAAGGCCTTTGACCTAGTCAGCAGAGATGGCCTTTTCAGGGCTCTCCGAAAAATCGGCTGCCCCCCCAAACTGCACAGCTTAATTGAGTCCTTCCACTCAAACATGAAAGGGATGGTGCAGTTCAACGGAAACCTCTCCAAGCCCTTCGACGTACGCAGCGGTGTGAAACAAGGCTGCGTCCTGGCCCCAACCCTCTTTGGAATCTTCTTCGCTCTCCTCCTGAGGCATGCGTTCAGCACAGCGCAAGAAGGGATCCACCTGCGGACCAGATCAGATGGCAGGCTCTTCAACCTCGCCCGCCTCAGAGCAAGGACAAAGGTCCGTGAAGCCCTCATCAGAGACATGCTATTTGCCGACGATGCCGCAGTTGTGACCCATACTCAGCGGGACTTGCAGTCACTAATGGACCGCTTCTCCCAGGCCTGCAAAGATTTTGGTCTGACCATCAGTCTTAAGAAGACAAACGTCCTGGGCCAAGACACGCCATCTCCACCAGCCATCACCATTGATGACTACGAGCTTGAAGCCATCCATCAATTCACATATCTTGGGTCCACCATCACCGATAAGCTCTCCCTTGACACAGAGGTCGACAAGAGGATCGGGAAGGCAGCCACAACACTAGCCCGCCTCATACAAAGGGTGTGGACAAATCCCAAGCTGACCACAAAGACAAAGATGGCTGTATACAACGCCTGTGTCCTCAGCACCTTGCTGTATGGCAGCGAGGCGTGGACCACGCATGCTCATCAGGAGAAAAGGCTCAATACCTTCCACCTGAGAAGCCTACGGCGCATACTTGGCATTTCCTGGCAAGACAAGGTGACCAACACCGAAGTCCTAACCTGCGCTGGCCTCCCAACCATGCATACCATGCTGAGACAGCGTCGGCTGCGCTGGTTGGGCCACGTTCGCCGCATGGAAGATGGTCGCATCCCAAAAGACATCCTTTATGGTGAGCTTACCACAGGGCAGAGAAACATTGGCCGCCCACAGCTGAGATACAAAGACGTTTGCAAGCGTGACATGAAGGCGCTTGAGATCAACACTGAGTCCTGGGAGGACCTCGCAGACGACCGCAACAGCTGGAGAACTACTCTCAAGAAACAGCTGCGGATTGGTGAGGACAAACTGTACAGTCACAGGCGACGCTGCTTGGACCAAGCAGACAGCCCATCTAGACATTAGAACGGATGTACTTTGTCCATGGTCAGTCATGACCGAAGGAGGCCTACTACTAGACCCTCTTTGGGCGAAAGGTCAGATGGAAAGAAAAGCATATGGATTTGCTTATTTCATTCTCTCCTCAGTAAAATTAGTTCTTGGTTTTATTCTGACTAAAGTTTTTTTTTCTCCAGGGACTCCAGTTTTCTCTTCAGCCCCTTGGCTGTGTTTTTCTTTCTATTCCAAAGTCAGACTGGATTCGTTAAACTAGGCACGATCCATTTAGATCAACCATACCTCTTGATTATGTATTTTCCCACTTAGTCGATCATATGCTTATATTTTCTCTTATGCATTCTTTAATAGTAGGATCCTTTACATTCCAAACACTACTCTTAGCTAGTGCATCACAGTTTTAATTTCAGCCCTAGACCATCTTCAGGATAAAGCAATATCAATATGGCATGACCACTTTTCAAATTGCAGAATTCATCTCACTTCTGCATGCTCTGACATCACGGTTACTCAAAAACACATTATGATGTCATTTTAGTCAGTTTATTCCTTTTCTCACACTGGACCGAGCAGCAGGGAAGTTTCAGTCTTTTTCTCCTAATTTTTGTATCCGGTGTTTGTTTGTTTGTTTATGTGATCTTACGCTTGACAAAGGCCAGTTGGCCGAAAATTTGCGCTTGTCTTGTTCTTGTTGTATTAAATACGCGTTCTTATTCTTTTTTCGTGTTTTTTTTTTTTTTTCTGGTGCCTGTTTGCTTGAACATGGGCAGTCACATTTGTTTTGGATTTTGTTCTGTTTGATTGTAGCAGTATTACGAAACCAAACCCAAACCAAACCAAACAAACGAACAAACCAAAATCTCTAGAAGCTGCGTGTACCTCGATAAAACTAATCTCTCCATAAGAAAATGTTGGCAAGTCACAAAATATGATCCCAGAAAAAAAACCAAAAAAAAACTGACATGACATACACCTCGACCGGAGAGGGTAGCTCACAAAAGGAGCCCCCACAAAGTTTCTATCTATTGATGGATCTGAATAAACACTGCGTGTGAACAGGTGTTACAGCACATCGGCGTTTATTGATGCTGCACGCTATAGCAAATGTTTTCCTGTCTTTTTGTTTGCTTGGCTGTCTGTCTATCTATCCATCTGTCTGTCTATCCATCTGTCTGTCTATCCATCTGTCTGTCTATCCATCTGTCTGTCTATCCATCTGTCTGTCTATCCATCTGTCTGTCTATCCATCTGTCTGTCTATCCATCTGTCTGTCGATCCATCTTTGTCCCTCTCTTTATCTGTTATCTGTTTCTCTGTCAGTCTACCTATCCAACTGTCTGTCCACCCATCTATCTGTCTATCCATCTCTGTCCCTGTCTCTATCTATTGCCTACTTCTGTCAGTCTATCTATGTGTCTATCTGTGTATGTATGTATGTATGTATGTATGTATGTATGTATGTATGTA
>JAPXFY010000023.1:58627963-58630463 GCA_030674185.1 Monoplex corrugatus
GCAAAATGTGGCTTTTACTAACGTAAGATTAGATGGCAAGAATACTAGTGTAATAATGAGGATAAACAGTAGCGACTCTTTTGTGACGTTGTAGTCTTTGTACAAGAACAATCGAACAAGGAAGCAAGGAAACAGAGAGAGAGAGAGAGAGAGAGAGAGAGACAGACAGACAGAGACAGAGAGAGACAGAGAGAGACAGAGAGAGAGAGAGAGACAGAGAGAGACAGAGACAGACAGAAAGACAGACAGAGACAGAGACAGAGAGAGACACAGAGAGAGACACACACACACAGAGACAGGCAGAGGAGAGAGAGAGAGAGAGAGAGAGAGAGAGAGAGAGAGAGAGAGAGAGGAAGAGAGAGAGAGAGAAAGAAGACAAGAGAGAGAGAGAGAGAGAGAGAGAGAGAGAAACAGAAAAGAAACAGAGAGAGAAACAGACCGACAGACAGACAGACAGACGGACGGAGAGACAGACAGCAGGGCAGACAGACAGACCGACCGACAGACAGACAGACAGACAGACGGACGGACGGAGAGACAGACAGACAGCAGGCAGACAGACAGACGACACGACAGACAGACAGACCGATAGAAGACAGAAAAAGCACAAGACACAAAGACACACAGACATACAGTCACACAGACAGAGAGAAAGTAGTAATAACATTCTTCAGTCGAGGTGGACCATGGAAGATGCGCCTTTGTTGTCGGTTTTACATGTACTGCCGCTCTGGCAGTGTCGCTTCTTCAGGGCACAACCCTGGGCAGAGTGATGGAGAACCAGCTGCTGCCCATGTACTAGATAACCCCCTTCCCCTCCCCCCCTCCCCCTCCCCTCCCCCATATTCCACGCGGCTGACGGATCCAAAGGAATGGCTAAAGCCAATACACAATTGGCGCAAGCAGCGTCAGAAGGGCGCCGAAATCAGTGAAAGTTTACATTATCGGGACTCGATCCGATTCCGAATTTTTCCTCAGGGTTGACTCCCGAAGCTTTTCTCATGGATGGCTATGGCCGCAAGACAGCGGAGGTTTGAAACGAGAGGTTACTTTTTTTCCTAAAGATTACCTTTTCCTAGAGGTTACCTTTTCCTAGACAGCGGAGGTTTGCAATGAGAGGTTACTTTTTCCTAGAGGTTACCTTTTCTTGAGGTTACCTTTTTCTAGAGGTTACCTTTTTCTGAGGTTACCTTTATCTTGAGATTACCTTTTTCTAGAGGTGACCTTTTTCTAGAGGTTACCTTTATCTAGAGGTTACTTTTCCCATAGGTTACCTTTCTCTAGAGGTACCTTTATCTAGAGGTTATCTTTTCCTAGAGGTTACCTTTTCCTAGACAGAGCAGGTTTGAAATGAGAAGTTACCTTCTCCTAGAGGTTACCTTTTCCTTACCTTTTCGTAGACACCGGGGGTTTGAAATGAGAGGTTACCTTTTCCTAGAGGTTAACTTTTCCTTGACAGCGGAGGTTTGAAATGAGAGGTTACCTTCTCCTAGAGGTTACCTTTGCTAGAGGTTACCTTTTCTAGAGGTTACCTTTTCCTAGACAGTGGAGGTTTGAAATAAGAGGTTACCTTTGCCCAGAGGTTACCTTTTCCCAGAGGTTACCTTTTCCTAGAGGTTACCTTTTCCTAGACAGCGGATGTTTGAAATCACACATTATCCTTTCTTAGAGGTTACCTTTTCCTTGTCAGCGGAGGTTTGAAATGAGAGGTTACCTTTTCCTAGAGGCTACCTTTTCCTAGAGGTTACCTTTTCTTAGCGGAGATTTGAAACGAGAGGTTACCTTTTCTTAGAGGTTACCTTTTCTTAGACAGAGGAGATTTGAAACGAGAGGTCACCTTTTCCTAGACAGCAGAGATTTGGAATGAGAGGTTACCTTTTCCTTGAGGTTACATTTCCTAGACAGCAGAGATTTGAAACGAGAGGTTACCTTTTCCTAGACAGCGGAGGTTTGGAATGAGAGGTTACATTTTCCTGAAGGTTACCTTTTCCTGGACAGCGGAGGTTTGAAATGAGGGGTTACCTTCTAGACTGTTCTTTTCTCTCTTTGCATATCTTTCCATCTCTTTCTATCTTCTCTACTTTTCTCTTTCTTGAGCCCCATCCACCTGGCAGAAAGACAGGCACAGAAACAGACAAATGTATAAGAAAAAGAAAGAACACAAAAACAAACAAACAAACAAACAAACAAACAAAACAAACAACAATGACAACAAAAGACAAAGGAAAGGAATGACAAGAAAGGAGAAATGTTGGATGAAAACAAAACAAACAACAACAAAAAAGAGAAAAAGAAAACAAAGTAACAAAGCATCCACACCAAGTAACCAACCAGCCAAGCACTGCACCCCCCCCCCCACACACACACATAAAACAAAAGAACAAAACAATTGAAACATCTTTGACCAAACATCCAAACAGCCATCCTACCAAAACAAGGAAATAAATGAAAGAAGAATCAATAATGCAAGCAAGAAACCAACTAAGCAACCAACCAGCCA
>JAPXFY010000023.1:58650463-58660463 GCA_030674185.1 Monoplex corrugatus
CACACACTCATACATATAATATCACTCGTGAAAAAACGTGACATCAAAGAATGCGCGCGCGTCAAATTCTATTGTTTTTGGCTTCGTCATAGCAGAAACAATGCAGTTTAACAATGCAGACAATGGCAACAGATTCGCTGATGACATCTCCGCACTACACGGTCTTTTGGAACCCTGCTGAATTTCAAACAACAACGGTAAAAGTAATGATGTCAATCCACCACTGCTATCGTTACCATCACTACCATTGTTACCGCCACCACCACCATTACCACCACCATCATTGTTACCACTATTGTCATTACCACACCATCGCTACCATCACCATCACTACCACCACCATGGATACAAGAACCACTGCTACCACCACCATCGTTCCATGACCATCGCTATCACCATCACCATCATCACTATCACCATCATCACCACCACTACCACCTTTGTTACCACTATCATCGTTACCATCACCATCGCTAACCACTAACATTGCTACAAGAACCACTACTACCACCACCATCGTTCCACCATCATCGCTATTACTACCACCACCATCACCACCAGAGCTTCTACCATCACCAACACCACCACCACCATCACCATTACCGTTACCACTACCACCTCCATCACTATCACCACTCCATCACCTCACCATCAGCGCCACCACCACCGTCTCCATCACCATCACCACCACCAACCACCACCTCCACCATCACCATTACCATCACCAATCACTGTCACACACCATCAGCACCACCACCACCGCCTCCATCACCATCACCATCACCACCACCACCACCACCATCACCATTACCATCACCAATCACTGTCACCACCACCACCAGTATCACCACCACCACTATCACCATCACTATCACCACCACCACCACCACCACCATCACCATTACCATCACCAATCACTGTCACCACCACCACCACTATCACCACCACCACTATCACCATCACTACCACTATCATCGTCACCTGCACTATTATGACCACTACCACCATCACCTCCACTACCACTACCACCATCACCATCACCATCACCATCAAGCACTATCACCAAACCCAACACTACTATCATCAACACCCCACCACCACTATCACTGCTACTACAAACCACTACCACCATCACCACCAACCACCATCACTACAAGCCACCACATCAACCATCACCATCCCCAACATTGCCACCACCTCCACCATCATTAATACCCCAAAATATACCGTACAGTCTCCAAATGGTTTGGAGATTTTACGGTATTCAAGAGCAATGTTTATCGAGGAAATGTCCGCTAAAACAAAGAAACAAAGAAAGAAAGAAACAACAAAAAGCAAAGAAAGAAAGAAAAAAAAAGCAAACAAAAACATCATTGGCAAGATTGGATTTTTTTTCCGCAACATTTTCCAGAGAAAGAAAGAAAGAAAGAAGAAAAACAGAAAGACAAGGAAAAAAAAGAAAGAAACAAAAGTAAACAAACAAAAACGTCAATAGCAAGACTGGATTTTTTCCACAACAAGCATTTTCCAGCGAAATGCGGTTTCCTCTCCCCCGGGAAAGGACATCACCATAGTACGGCTCCACCAATACAGATTGTTTGATATTTTTCCGTGTAGCTTTGTTTACGTATGAAAGTGTTTTTATAAGGATTTTTGTGCCGAATTTTGTTAGGGAATACTCTGTTGCCGTCGTGGGATATTTTACGAACGCTGAGTGCTCGCTGTGATATGGGACGTTGGTTTATCGTCTCACACAAAAGACTAGCACCCAGACCACTGATCAAGGTCTAGCTGAGGGAGGAGAAAATTCCAGTCTGACCCAACGATCAAACCAGAGCTTCTCGCTTCCAAAGCTGGTAGATTGGTTGCTTGGTTGCACACAAAAAATATAGTTCATATAGACACACACACAGATACACACAAACACACACACACACACACACACAGATACACACAAACACACACATACACAGATACACACAAACACACACACGCACACACAGTGTTCCTATCAACCTCCTTGCCTATTGGTTTTGTGTATAGCCTATGATTTCTCTGATCATGAGGGTTTATCCGCTGCATCCCAGACTTTCCGTTTTGTGCCTATGCTCAGTTTGGGCAGGATTAATCTCACAAGCTTACCTCCCTCAAGCATGCTCAAAGTCTAGCTTTTCCAACGGACTTTGCATTTACCAAGAAGGTCGCACTGGCTTGCACTTTGTATGTACTAAGGCCACACAGGCTCTTCACTTTCTTTGACCATTTGCTTGGTTTCCATATCCTTTTTCGTATTATTCAGGGAGTCTCAAATCACCTTCAAGGCTCTTGACTGTTGGTTCTTCTGTCAGTGTTGGGATGACTTGGTTGGCTATAGTAAGCTCGTAAGGACAACAGCAAGATGACTTTTTTTTCCTCATGTGTTTAGAATTTGGCATTTGTTCAAGAGGGATTCATCGCATTGGGACAATTCCATATACACTTCACCCAAATATGCCAGCAATTATTTGGAGACTGCCTGAGCCTGAGGAAAGCCTTATGCACTGATAAGATCTTAAAATGGGGAAGGGGGCAGACGGACCTATAAAACACAAAGCTGACACCGCCAGAATGATGGAAACGCTAAGATGGGCAGCAAATAGGCCAGTTTTTTTTTGTTGTTTTTTTTTTTTTGTTGCTGTTGCGGACCGGGATTGAAATGGGATGGAACTTATAGAAAGTCAAGCAGAAGGGGAAACTCCAGGAGGAGAGAGAATCTCAGGGAAAGAAATCAAGGCAAGGGGGACGACCGGGAAAAAAGAATCAACTGAAGGACCTTGGGAGGAACTTGGCAAAGGGAGGGAACTTGGAGTGGCATGAACCATTGAGAGTATATTCCTCTTGGTATAAGTGAAATATGTGTAGAGACCAAAGACAAGGAGACAGCGCTATTGGGGCGGAACTTCTGGGAGATAACTAAGGTAAGCGAACTTCATAGAACTTCAGGTAAGTCGGATCAAGAGGAGGGACCTTTGGAGGAAATGACCCAATGGAAGGAACGTGGGATACTCCGGGTGTTGGAAAATAATGGAAGGGAAGTCCACGGAAACGAATTTTAGGAACTCCAAGGATGGGAGTAAATTGGATTGGGGGGTGGGGGGTGGGGGGCAGGTAGGAGGGAGGGGGAAGAGGAGGGAAGACAGGTGGGAGGGAACTTTCTGGGAAATTTAAAAAGAGGAAAGCTAAGGGAAGGAACTCTGGAGGACGAGTGGTAGTGACTGGTGGAGGACTTTGGGACTGATTGGGGGTTGGGGGGTTGGGGCTGTGGGAGAGAAGAGGACAACGATGGGGGGGGGGGGGGGAAGGATTGTGGGACCAAAGGGGGACAATAATGATGGGGGTGGGAGGGGACTGTGGGACCAGAGAGGACAATGATGGAGGGAAGGTTGGGAGGGGCAAACACAAAGATTGTCCAGACTGGCTCGACTGTCTTGTTTACTCTTTTCTTTATGTATTTTTTAATGTCCATTATATTTTAGTCTTTGTCACCAGAACTGTCTGGTTATTCTGAAGATCTGCGCTGATATAGAAACGTGTTAGTAATGGATCCAATATCACGAATGTACGTGACTGATTTCAAGAAACAGATACTTTCTCCCATCCGTCATGAACATACCATGTAACCAAAATATGACACTCGTGCTAATAATAAATCAGGCAAAATGACATCGACAAAATATTCTCAGAGTTTTAAATATAATGGTAGCGCACATGGAAAGAGAACCTTGCACACGCACGCATACGCACGCACACATTCCTAAGCACACACATGCACGCGCATTTTGCACGTGCGCGCGCGCACGTGCGCACACACACACACACACACACTTTCACACACACAGCACTCACACACACACACACACACACACACACACACACACACACACACACACACACACACACACACACATTCTCTGAGCGTTAAGTCTAATAGTAGGACACATGGAAAGACAAAATTTCATGTGATGCATACACATGCGCGCGCGCACACACACACACACACACACACACACACACACACACACACACACACACACACACACACACACGTATATATATATATATACATATACATAATATACGTGTGTGTGTGTGTGTGTGCGTGTGTGTGTGCGTGTGTGTGTGTGTGTGTGTGTGTGTGTGTGCGTGTGTGCGCGTGTGTGTGTGTGTGTGTGACTCGCACGTCCAGATACAGTCTTTTTGTCTTGTGAAAATAAACACGTACTAACACAAAAGCGCACGTCACTTCGCTTCCTCCCTCCCCCATCCTCACCCTTACCCTCACCCCTTTCCCAACCCTCTCTCTCCCGACCCACCCTCTGTAAGATGAACTTTGAGCCGACACCGTGCACACAAACATTCCTCTTTATCTGAAAGAGATTATCTCAGACGATTCGCGTAGACTTCGCTTTTCGACTCCTTATCAAACTGTGTCTACTCATCATTTTGCCCGCCCGCTGGCCAATTGTGTCTCATCCACAGGTGAGTCCAAAATACCATGGTGACCGTCAATGGAGCCAACGCTCCTGGTACCATGAACAGGTCACGAAGGCCCAAATTCGGTCATGGTGGCCCAATCTAATAATAATAATAATAATTACAATATTTATATAGCGCAAAATCTTGACAAAATCAAATCTAAGCGCTGAAGCAGACACACACGCAGGCACGCACGCTCGCACACACACGCACGCACACATACAGACACACACACACACACACACACACACACACACACACACACCCACACACACGCATGGCTATAAATGGGGAGAAAGAATAAAAGCAATAAAAGCAAGAATAAAAGCAATGGAAAATTATAGAGAGCATAGCATACAATTATATATTATAACCATGTGATTCCCTCCGAGCGGAGACAGGCTGCAGAGGGGAGGGTTGAGTGAGGTTAGGATTTTATGCAGGAGAGAAAAGGTGAGTTTTGAGAGCGGACTTGAAGGAGACAAAAGTAGGTTGCTGACGGACTGAGAGAGGAAGTTTGTTCCAGGAGAGTGGACCAGAAACAGAGAAGGCTCGTGGACCATAGGTATTGAGCTTAGTGCGTGGAAAGCGAAGAGTCAGAGGATCAGAGGCAGAGCGGAGGGTACGTGAGGGAACATAGATCTCAAGTAGGCTTGACAGGTAATCGGGGGCTGCGTTATTGAGGCTTTTGTAGCACATGGTGTCTAGTTTGTACTGTATGCGCTTTGATACAGGGAGCCAGTGAAGTTGTGCCAGGAGAGGATATGTGGTCAGCTTTTTTCTTTTTGAGTACAAGGCGTGCAGCATTGTTTTGAATGCGCTGTAGGATGTGAATGGTGGAGGCAGGAAGACCAGACAGGAGTGAATTGCAATAGTCAATGCGAGACATTATGAAGGAGAGAACGAGTTTTGCAGTTGTTTCGACAGAGAGATACTTCCTGATCAGCTTTATACGATGGAGATGATAGTAGCAGGATCTGGCAGTTTGAGAAACAAAGTTGTTCATGGAGAGGGTAGAGTCAATGCAGACACCAAGGTTTTTAGCTGAATCAGAAATTGGGACTGATGTGTTACATAATGGGAGAGAAAGAGGAGGCAGCTGAGAAAGTTTCTGACGGGTGCCAATGAGGATAGCTTCTGTTTTGTCGTCATTAAGCTGAAGTCTATTGTGTGTCATCCAGTTCTTAATGTCCGAGTAACACTCAGTGGTGCGAGTCAACAGGCGCTGTATATTATCAGGTGAGTCACTGTCTTGAAGTTGGGTGTCATCAGCATAGAAGTGGTGTTTTATAGAATGGGAGTTGGTGATGGTGGACAGGGGGGAGGTGTAAAGAGTGAAAAGAACAGGGCCAAGGACAGATCCTTGTGGAACACCACAGGTCAGGTATGCAGGTTGAGAGTAAGTGCCATTGATGAGAACGGTTTGTTTTCTGTTTGATAGGTATGAAGTGAACCAAGACAGAGCAATGTCAGAGATGCCAAAAGTATGATGAAGTCTAGAAAGGAGAATACCATGATCAATGGTATCAAAGGCTGCAGACAGATCAAGGAGTGTGAGGAGAGAGACTTTGCCAGTATCAGTTGCAAGGAGGAGATTGTTGAGAATGTGTAGTAGGGCAGTTTCAGTGCTATGGCACTGGCGGTAGGCTGACTGGAAAGGATTGAGGAGATTGTTGGCAGACAGGTGAGAGTTCAGCTGGTTGAGGACGACTTTTTCAAGGAGTTTTGACAAGAAAGAGAGATTAGAGATAGGCCGGTAATTTTTCAGTTCATTTGGATCTAAATTGTGTTTCTTGAGGAGAGGGTGAACAATAGCAGACTTGAAAGAATCTGGGACAGTTCCAGTTTGAAGAGAAGTGTTGATGATGTCAGTGATGAATGGGAGGAGAGTAGGGAGACAGTCGGAATAGAGAGAACCTGGAAGAGGATCCAGTTCGCAGGTTTTGAACGACATGGATCTGATTGTGTTGAGAATTTCTTCTTGTGAGACTGGGGTAAAAGTAGTAAGAGGTGTGCCAGAGAAGGAAGGGTCAGGTGGGCATGGTTGACAGGGTGTCCTGTCAAGCCTGTCACGAAGAGTTTGTATTTTGGTGGTGAAATAGTTGGAGAATACAGATGGGTCATAGCCCCCCCCCCCCCCCCCTCAAGTAGATTATGACCCACTGCGTGTTACGCCGGATGCGACGTTTGATTTGCACGTAGATGATTATACGAGATGAATATGGATAGCTGGTCTCTGTGTCTCTGTCTCTCTGTCTACCTCAAACACACACAAACATATCCATATATACACATGCACACATATTCACATATGCGTACATTCATTCATATACATATAAGCATAATCATACATATATACATAAATACATCTACATATATACGTATATTTATTAATATATATGTACATATATATATATTTAATGTATATATAAACAGATATATATGTATACATAATACATAGTACTACACTGTTTTTTGATCCTGTTGATAGACAGGAAGCTGTACTAGTATAAGATAAAAACTGATACAGTACTAGTATAAGATATACACGGGCTAAGTAGGACCTCAGGACCTGACCAACTCATGGGTTTATGTGCAGGCTTAAGGCTTTTGCCATGATCATTCCGGATCTTTTCCATCACATGGCACCTGTAACGTTAGTGCATATGGAATTCATTCCGAGCGCGGAGACATCATCTTGAGAAACTGAAACTGAAAATAAAACTAAAACAGTCAAAGACTTGCACGTTCGTCCAGGCTTTCCATTATTGTCATAGTTGGCTGATTCACCAGTACGCACCTCCACTTCTAACTACTGATCATCGTAGCATCGTGTATACATTTATGTATGTATATATGTATGACCATAGGTCTATGTGTGTCTATGGCTGTTCCCCCTGCAGATGCCGGGGGCTCTTTCAGTATAAACAGTATCCCCACCTTCTGGAAATTCTGTGCTAGATATTTCCTCTTTACTGTCACTCTCTTTGTTTCTTTCTTCCTCCTTTGCTTTCTGTCATTTCTTCGTACCATTTTCTGCCTTGCTGGCTCATTCACCTGTATGTGTTCGATAAAGTCTTACGTATTTTCTCTTAGGATTGATACCTGGGCATATGTGTTAAGTGCATTTTTGGCTCTAGGGATATGAGACATGTGGAAGCAATTTTAGGTAATTTAGGCCCGTTTTTATATGTTTTAGTGTCCTTAGTTATGTTTGAATTTGTATTCAGGTATGTTGTTTAAATCCCCTGTGCGATAAATTGGACGGAATGGTCAACGCCAGGGGCATCTCCTTCGATCGATTGTATGCGCGAATGCATTGATCTGTGTGCTTAATTTTCTTTTCCTTTTTTCCTGTTGAAGTATTGTGTATGTTTTGAACTGGTTATAGCCCTGATATGGCTCTACGCAGTCGGCTGGGCTTTAAACAACAATAACAATAAACAATAATATATGGCTGGACGCTGTTTGTGTACAAGACGTGATCTGGAAAGTTTCAGAAGCGGCAGAAAAGAGCTTCAGCTGGATCTGGACCAGGAGGAACAAAAGTGAACTTCATAAGGCTTAAAATTTCCCCACATGTTGCTGGTGACCGATAGTCAAGTGGTTAAGACATCTGTCACAAGGGTGACTTTGCCTTAAAAAAACTAACCAATTAGGATGCGCGGGTTCGATTCCAGGCGGAGGACAAAGTAAAAAAAATGGCGACAGCAGAAGGGCACCCAGGAGTCATGATCTGGATGCGACCAGCCCCAAAGAGTGTCAGGAGTTAAGGGCCGAAACACTTGCTTGACGGCAGTTTCTCCGCTGAGGACCTTCTGCTGTCCGGCTGTCCCCAGAGTTTCTTACTGATATATATATATATATATCATTTCACTTCGGCTTGTTTGGGGTCCGTTGTTGGATTTAGCCTTCCTCATCGCACGCCACTGTTGCCGGTTAACTGCCGTTTTGGTCCATTGTTTGTCGAACTTTTCTAAATCGTCTCGCCATCTGGTTCTCTGGCGACCTCTGTTCCTTTTTTGGCTTCGAGGGATCCAGTGTGTCACTTTGGTGGTCCATCTATTGTCAGATCTCATAATGACATGACCAGCCCAGTTCCACTTTCGGTCACAAACTGTGTCTACTATGTCTTGGACCTTCGTTTTTCCTCTTACCCATGCCGCCGTTTTTCGGTCCTTCCAGGTGATTCCCATCATAATCCATTCGTGGGCCCTCTGCCTGGGTCGCAGTTTTAGGAGCTGACGTTTCGTCAGGTTCCATATTTCGGTTCCATATGTCACAGTCGGCGTTATGCATGCGTCGTACACTCGGCGTTTTAATACAATTGGCATATCTTTATTTCTAAAGGTGGTGCTTGCTTTACCGAATGCTTGCCATCCGAGCGTAATGCGACGTCTGATCTCTTGTTCCTTAGAGGCTGAGTTCATCGATACATACTGACCAAGGTAGATAAAGTAGTCGACCTCTTCTATTGTGGATATATATATATATCCTCTCGGCCTGAACTCTGCCAATTGACGTCATAACAGTATCGAGTCAAGACTACGTAATGTAGCCTACGTAAAATATTCTGATGTGTGTCTGTAGCACATCGTTGTCAGTGAATAAAGTCCCCTTGAGGAAGGCGGGTGTACTGCCGAAAATTTGGGGATATTTCACGTCGATTTTGTTGCCTTTCTTGTGCACATGCTGCTTTATATATATATATATATATATATATATATATATATATACTTGTGTGGTACACATATATCAAGTGTAGAGTGTAGTATGTAACGCGTAGTGAATCCAAAATCCTAAGGTGTTTGGAGAACAACGCCGTCGAAGAGTGATTTCTTATTATCATCATCATCATCATTGTCACCATCATCATCATCATCGTCGTCATCATTATCGTTGTCATCGTTATCGGTATCGTTATTATCACTATCCCGTTATTATCACTATCGTATCGTTATTATCTTTGTCGTTATTATTATTAATGTCGTTGTTATTATTATAATTATTATTACTGTTATCATTAATATTATTGTATTATCATTACTATTGTTATTGTTGTTATTGATAGTAATAGTAGTTGTAGAAGAAGTGGGTAATGTTGTACAATAGAATACGAAAATAATTGGAGCTAATTTCACGCACTTTTACGGGTGTTTTCGGTTCTGCTCGATGTAAAGAGACGTAAGACACCCTTACCTTCGATGTAAAGAGACGTAAGACACCCTTACCTACTCGCTTTGACCAGTCCTTCCCCACAAACATGCATTAAATATCCCTGAATGACTGGCGACCATAACCCTGATCACGTGGGTGACGTGGGTGAAAACGTCATCACTGTTTGTGTGTTTTTATTTGAAACCGAAAATAGGAAACACGTGGTAATGTTTACATCTAGATCGAGACCAGTAAACTCCGGAAAATGCCGAAAAAAACGCGGAAAAAGCCAAAAAAACGCGAGGTAACCGAAGGGGTAAACAAGTGT
>JAPXFY010000023.1:58672963-58680463 GCA_030674185.1 Monoplex corrugatus
AATAAATAAATATGTAAATATACAAATAAATAAATAAATAAAAGAAAATAAAGAGATACAGGGTTCGTTATTTCTTGCAAGCACTCATTGACATACGGCCCTGACTTGGAATAAATTCGGTGGCAATCCTGACACTCGCGTGGGTCAACAGCGTTGGCTTCCTCTGAGATTAAAATGTTTGCAAGGTTTGTAATGTAAAAGGTTAAATGTGAGCGCGCTACATGTGTGTCAAAGATGCCAGGGAACAAAGCATAGCCCACAGGTCAGCAAAAACCAGCTGTGCTCTTGCAGTTAAGAGGACCAAGACTATTGAACATCAGTATTCTAGCGATGTCACTTCCATCAAAGGGAGGCCATAGCAGACTTGGCCAGGTACAACTTCTTTAACCACCAAGCTCCTTGGCAGCGGACAGATCTGAAGGAAAAAATATAAAGCAAAAACTGGCCACCTTCATAGCAAGATATAGTCTGACCATGTAGACGACGAACGATTGAAGAAAAAAAAAAGAAGATGAAGAGGAAGAAGGCGAGAGTGGGGAAGACAGGGTGGGAGAGGGAGATGGAGGGATAAAGGGGGAGAGAGAGGGGGAGAGAGGGAGACAGAGAGAGATGGAGAAAGGGAGAGAGAGAAGAGAGAGAGGCAGACAGATGGATAGATTAAATCAGATTGATAAATAGGTAGATCGAATGACAAATTAAATCAGATTAGATTAGATTAGCATGCTAGCTTGCTAGATAGATAGGCAAAAGGACAATAAATAAACAAGCAAATAACTAAATAGATAAATAAATAAATAAATAAGTAATGAATAAATAAAAGAAAATAAGGAGATACAGGGTTTTCCACTTCTTACGAGCACTCATTGACATAAGACTCCGACTTGGAAAAAAAATCGGAGGCAATCCTGACACTCGCGTGGGTCAACAGCGTTGGCTTCCTCTGAGATTAAAATGTTTGCAAGGTTTGTAATGTAAAAGGTTAAATTAAATGTGAGCGCGCTACATGTGTGTCAAAGATGCCAGGGAACAAAGCATAGCCCACAGGTCAGCGAAGACCAGCTCTGCTCTTGCAGTTAAGAGGACCAAGACTATTGAACATCAGTATTCTAGCGATGTCGCTTCCATCAAAGGGAGGCTATTGGAGACTTGGCCAGCTACAACTTCTCTGACCGCCAATCTCCGTGGCAGCCGGAAAGATCTGAAGGGAAAAAAAAAGTAAAAACCAGCCACCTTCATCACAAGATACAGTTTGACCATGTAGATGACGAACGATAGACGAAGAGGAAGGAGAAGAAGGAGGAGGAGGAGGAGGAGGAGAAGGAGGAGAAGGAGAAGAAGAAGAAGGAGGAGGAGGAGAAGATGAAGAAGGAGGAGGAGGAGGAGAAGAAAGAGGAAGAGGAGGAGAAGAAGAAGAAGAAGAAGGAGGAGGAGGAGGAGAAGATGAAGAAGGAGGAGGAGAAGAAGAAGAAGGAGGAGGAGGAGAAGAAGAAGAAGGAGGAGGAGGAGGAGAAGAAGGAGGAGGAGGAGAAGAAGGAGGAGAAGAAGGAGGAGGAGGAGAAGAAGGAGGAGGAGGAGGAGAAGAAGGAGGAGGAGAAGAAGGAGGAGGAGGAGAAGAAGGAGGAGGAGGAGAAGAAGGAGGAGGAGAAGAAGAAGAAGGAGGAGGAGGAGAAGAAGGAGGAGGAGGAGAAGAAGGAGGAGGAGGAGAAGAAGAAGGAGGAGGAGGAGAAGAAGAAAAAGAAGAAGGAGGAGGAGGAGAAGATGAAGAAGGAGAAGAAGGAGGAAAGAGGAGGAGAAGGAGAAGAAGAAGAAGAAGGAGGAGGAGAAGATGAAGAAGGAGGAGGAGGAGGAGAAGAAGGAGGAAGAGGAGGAGAAGGAGAAGAAGAAGAAGGAGAAGGAGGAGAAGACGATGAAGAAGCAGAAGGAGGAGGAGATGGAGAAGGAGAAGAGGAGAAGAAGAAAAAGAAGAAGGAGGAGGAGAAGAAGAAGAAGAAGAAGGAGGAGGACAAGAAGAAGAAGTTGAAGATGAAGGAGAAGAAGAAGAAGCAGTTGAAGAAGAAGAAGAAGGAGAAGAAGGAGAAGAAGAAGAAGAAGAAGAAGAAGAAGGAGGAGAAGAAGGAGGAGGAGAAAAAGGAGGAGAAGGAGAAGAGGGTGAGGGTGAGAGATGGATGGACAGAGAGAGAGGGAGAGAGAGGGGAGGGAGAGAGAGGGAGAGGGAGACTTAGAGACGGAGGGAGGGCGAGAAAGAGAGAGGGAGAGAGAGAGAGGGAGAGAGAGAGAGGGAGAGAGAGAGAGGAGAGAGAGAGAGGGAGATAGAGATAGACAGGCAGACAGACAGACAGACAGGCAAGCAGAGACAGACAGACAAAGAGGGAAAAATGGAGAGAGAGACACACACAGAGACAGACAGACAGACAGACAGAGAGGGAAAGATGGAGAGAGAGAGAGAGAGAGACAGAGACAGAGACACAGACACAGACAGAGAGAGAGAGAGAGAGAGATTCACATATATCCCTGCTGCTGATGTTTTTGTTGTTGTTGCTGTCGCCGTTGTTGCTGGTGTCGCTGTTGTTGCTGTTGTTGTTATTATTGTTGACGGTGCTGGAGACGATAGAAACTTCTATTTTATGTTGATGGTGTTGATGTTGTTGTTGGCGGTGTTATCGTTTCCCTGACCACATCTGGAAATGGTGAAGATATCCTTACACCCTCACAACCCCAACCCCCATCCCCGTCCATTGCAGACCCCTCCCCTTTCACCCCCATTTCTGTCCTGCCCCATCCAATTTTGTTGTTGTCATCTCTCAAAAAGCACCACTGACCTCATTCTGTCTACCGTGTATGGAGAACTTGTTGCGTTATACAGGAACAACTCAATTTTCAAAACGAATAATGTTTGAAATGTAGGGTTAAGCACGAGTGTACCCTTTCGCCACAAACTTTAAGCCCCAGGTTTTAGGTCTGATACAAATGATTTTGCTTTGCTTGTACGTTCGTCGTTGTAATTTTTTGAAAACGAATACTAAGAAATTTGAGAGAGAGAGAGAGAGAGAGAGAGAGAGAGAGAGAGAGAGAGAGAGAGAGAGAGAGAGAGAGAGAGAGAGAGAGAGAGAGAGAGACCCAACGACTAAAATCTGAAACTATGTAAGTCAATGACTTTGTATTGTTTAAAAAAAAATGTAAGAAATTTGTAGACATGATGTACGTATGTAAATTTGCTCAACCCATTGTATTTCAACCTTGTTCATTTTTTTCAGTGATATTTGTCCCCATCCACTCTGAAAAACTAATACTTTCTCCCTGTGTCTACCTGGTGCTTGTTTTCGAAATTTCCCTCTAGCTTTGTTGTTGTGATTAGGTGCTCAAAATTCTCTTGTCTCATAAAATGTCCTATAAATGTTGCTGTCTGTTTCCATGGTCTTCTTCATTAATATTCTTTCTGTGTTTGCTTCTTTTAAGACTGTCTCATTTTACTTCTTTGCTGTCCATGGAACTCTTGAAATTCTTTTTAGAAACCATGTTTCAGCTGCCTCAGTTTTGTTCTGAATTTGCTTGTTGATTGCCAGACTCTGCATCTGTTTGACGGTATTGGTTATACATAACATTGAAAAACTCTCTTCTTGATGTCAATTGATAGGCATTTGTTGAAGGCTGTTTTAGCGTGACTGTTACCAGATGACTGTTCCTAGAACAAAGGAACTAACGAACGAACGAACGATTAAACAAACGAACGAACAAGCAAAGAAACAAACGGAACAAAGAAACAAATAAACGAACAACGAACAAGCGAACGAACGAGCAAACAAAGAAACAAAGAAACAAACAAAGAAACGAAGGAAGGAAGGAAGGAAGGAAAGAACGAACGAACAAACCAACTAGCAAACAAATGTACAATGTGGCTCATTTGAAGGCAGAACCTCGACACCTACACACAGAACCTCGCATATCGTTTTATCCGAGGGACCAGCAATGAGGCCATTATTCATGGTTTTTTTTAACAGAACGTGGGGGACGGGGATTTGGGGATGGGGGGTGGGGTAAGCAGGAGAGGGGAGAACATTTCTGTCCTATCGTGTTTAACGTAAGAAATGTTGAAACAACAATAAGAGCAGCAGCAGCAGTAGCAACAACAACAAAACAACAACAACAACAACATCAAACAACAACCAACACAGAAACAACACGTCACCCATTGTTCTCGATATACATGTAGACCGTTTAATTTCTTTTTCTGTTGTCTGTAAACTGGTGGTTTGCCATAGTCTGTCTTTCATAGTTCCAGACTCTTTCCCCCCTTCCAATACCATCATCATCATTCAACCTCGTATACCACAACACGTCCACACAGGTCTTGTGCAAGCACTGTGTCCCTCCCCTCTTATTCAGATATTCCCCAACCTCCATGACACCATCCTCTGACCCCCCTCTCCTCTCCTTGCCCAATATGTCTGTCTGTCTGTCTGTCTGTCTCTGTCTGTCTGTCTCTGTCTCCATACTTCTCTCTCTGTGTCTCTATCTATCTGTGTGTGTGTGTGTGTGTGTGTGTGTGTGTGTGTGTGTGTGTGTGTGTGTGTGTGTGTGTGTTGTCTGTCTCTCGTTCTTTCTCTATTTCTCGTCTGTCTGTCTGTCTGTCTGTCTCTGTCTCCATACTTCACTCTCTCTGTTTCTATCTGTGTGTGTGTGTGTGTGTGTGTGTGTGTGTGTGTGTGTGTGTGTGTGTGTGTGTGTGTGTGTGTGTGTGTGTGTGTGTGTGTGTGTGTGTCTATCTCTCTCTCTCGCTCTCTCCCTCCCTTCTTCCCACTCCCGTCTTCTCTCTCCTCTCACCCCCACTCCCGTCTTCTTTCTCTTCTCACTCCCTCTCTCTCTCTCACTCCCTCTCCCGTCTTCTCTCTCTCCTCTCTCTCTCTCTCTCTCTTTCTATTTCCGATGGCGGTCGCTGAGATCAGCAAAACATGTCCACATCAGCCTCTGCAATGGCTTCTTTGATCGATATTCCTTGATTTAGTGGGGTAGGGTAAAACGACGCAGCGCAAGAAGGAAGAAAAAAAAAGTTGGAAGTTGAATACAAGATTAATCACCTCTTCCAACGTCACGATGCCAAAACACAACTTCTCTAAAGATTTGCAAGTTGTTGTTGTTTTGTATTTATGTATTATGTTTTTGATGTTTGTATGTATGTAGTGTATGTTTGTTGTATGTAGTTGTTTGTTTGTTGTGTATGTATGTTTGTAGTATGATTGTTAGTTGATGTTTGAGTTGTATGTTTGTATGTGATGTATGTTTGTATGTTGTTGTATTATGTTTGTATGTTTGTTGTATGTATGTTTGTTTGTTTGTTTGTATGTATTTTTATGTATGTTGTTGTATGTATGTTTGTTTGTTTTTGTTTTTGTTCTTGCGGGAAGCATCACACTCTGCCAATTCCATATCGCATTCCTCCAAACCCGCCGGTATATAATCAATGAACCTGCACAAAACCCCTATGCGCTGGCAAGATCTTAAAAAGGGAGAAGGGTGGGGGTAGGGATGGGGGATTGGGAGAACACGACTTTGGAAACAGTAAACTGTCACCATCTGAATGATTGAACCATTCATCATTATCATGTGCTCTACCGCATGGCGTTGGCGATCATGGCCCTCCATACAATCTATTCCTTGTCGCTGCAAGTACATCTCCCACCCTCTCTGTCCTCAGCCACTCTGCAAGTTCGTCCAATATTTTCTCCCTGGTGTATCTTCTCTTTCCTTCCGGTTTCTTGTTGTGACCAGGTGCTCTAATTCCCCTTTTCTTATAAAATGCCCCATAAATGGTCTTGTCTTTTCCTTACTCTTCTTTATCAATGATTTTCTTGTGTCTGTCTCGTCAAAGACTGTCTCGTTTGTTTGTTTTGTTGTCCACGGAATTCTCAACATTCTTCTTAGAAACCACATTTGAGTTGGCTCAATTTTGTTCTGACTTTGCGTGTTGACTGTCCACGCCTCGCAGCCATACAACAGTATCGGTTCTATCTAACATTCAAAAACTGTCTTCCTGATGTTAATTGATAGGCATTTGTGGTGGGAACTTTTTTCATCTTCTTGAATGCTGTTTTGGCTTGGCCCATCTGAGGGCAGAACTTGAAGCATTGGCTGAGCAAAAAGGTCAGAACAGTCCTTATCCCCAACATTGAAAACTCTTTGCCTCATGATATGATTTTATTTACTTATCGGTCATCAGCAAAGGTTTGCAATTGATATTTCGAGATGTCGTTATCAATTGTAAATCTTTTGAAGTTGACCAGTATATAATATTAGGTCATTTAGGCCCGTTTGTAGACATGTTTTAGTGTCTTTATTTATGTTTAAATTTGTATTCAGGTATGTTTTTTTCAATCCCCTGTGTGATAAATTGGATGGAGTGGTCAACGCCAGGGACATCTCCTTAAATTATGTGCGCGATTGCATTGATATGTGTGACTTAATTTTCTTTTCCTGATATATATATATATATATATATATATATATATATATATATAGATATATATATATATATATATATATAATAATTAGATAGATAGATAATAATAGATAGATAGATTAGATAGATAGATAGACAGACAGATAGATACAACCGATGAACCACACACACACACACACACACACACACACACACACACACGCACGCACGCACGCAATACACATATGTATATATATATATGTACATGTATCACGTTTTCCTATTGCACGAAAAGTTCTTCATTTAGAGCACCCCTTTTCTTCTAAAGCAAAGAAGTCCTACATATTCACCACAATAGGGAGGGGGAGGGGGTAACCTCCACTCTTGATCCCATTCCCAAAATAGCCCCCCTCCCCCCTGCCCCACACCCCTCACTCTTTCTCCTTCCCCTATCCTAAAACTTTTATTTTCCTCTCTTTTATCTTATCCACCTTCCCCCTACTCTCGTCTTTAAGCTCTCTTACCCTCTCCCCTCTCAAACTCCCCCACCCCCCCCTCCTCTCGTCCTCACGCTCTCTCACACCTCGCCGAAGTCCGCTTAACTTTCTTCCATTTATTTATTTTTTTCTAAACGTAAGAAGGCCTGTGTTGTTCAACCAACCACCTGCAGCCTTTGAAATCCATCTTACATTCTGCTCTTCTCTTCACACATACCCCCACCCCCTCATCGTTCTTTCTCGTGCTGTCGTCATGTATTTAAATATGTATTATTCCTTTAAAATGAGTTCACACACACACACACACACACACACACACACACACACACACACACACGCACACGACACACACACACACACACACACACACAACCACGCACACACACAACACAGACACAGACACACACGTGCATGCTAACACTTATAGTGAAAAGACGTTAAATCAAAGAACGAACGAACGAACGAACGAACGAACGCACGCACGCACACACACACACACACTCATTTGATTATGAGTATGCCTTTTAATTCATGTTATTCTCAAATGAGATGTATTTGTTTGCTGTTGCT
>JAPXFY010000023.1:58685463-58688989 GCA_030674185.1 Monoplex corrugatus
AACAACAACAACATCAAAAACAACAACAATAGTAATAGTAATGATGATGATGAGACGACGACAACAACAACAAACAAAACAACAGTAATAATAATAGTAATAATAATAATAATTAAATAATAATGATAAGATAAACAATAATGATGATGATGATGATGATGATGATGATGATGATGATGATGATGATGACGACATCTATAACGCGCCAAATCTTGATCAAGAATCAAACCAAAGCGCGCACTCTCATCATTCACCAAAGCAATCACCCAACAACGACCAAAATTCCAGGGCACGAAGCACACATAACTGGAAGGAGGAAATCAGGAGGGGAGCGGGGTATGTAACCCCTGACCCAAACCGTCATCCTCCTCTGTCTGTCTGTCTGTCTGTCTGTCTCTCTGTCTGTCTTTGTCTCTCTCTCTCTCTCTGTCACACACACACACACACACACACACACACACACACACACACACACACACACACACACACACACACACACACACACACACACCCCCAACGCGCACAAGAACCTGAGCTAGGGTACGCGCGAGCCTGTCATCAGACTCTTCAGTGGAGCACAGGCAACTGTCTGTCTGTCTGTCTGTCTCTCTGTCTCTCTCTCTCTCTCTCCCTCTCTCTGTCTGTCGTCTGTCTGTCTCTCTTTCTCTCTCTTTCTTTCTCTGTCTGTCTGTCTACCTGTCTCTCTCTCTTTCAGTCTGTCTGTCTATCCGTCCGTCTCTCTTTCTGTCTTTCTTTCTTCTGTCTGTCCGTCTTTCTCTCTCACTATCTGTCTGTCTCTCAGTTCTTCCCTCCGTCTCGCTCTATCATCATTCTCTTTCTCTCTCTCTTTGTCTGTCTCTCTGTCTCTTTCTCTCTCTCTCTTTTGGTCTGTCTGTCCCTTCCGTCCACTCTTATCAGTCACTCACTCTCTCTTTCTGTCTGTCTGTTTACCTCCTTCCCTCTCTCTCACTCACCCTCTCTCACTCTCTTTCTTATTCTCCTGCTTCTGTCTTCTCTATCTTGTTCTCTCTTTGTCTTTCTGTCTGTCTGTCTCTCCCTCCCTCTTTCTCTTTTTCTGTCTTTCTGTCTGTGTGTCTCCCTTCCTCTCTGCATTTCTCCATCTCTCTCTCTTCTCTCTCTCTCTCTCTCTCTCTCTTCTCTTTTGTATTTCTGTCTGTTTCTCTAGTCTGTCTGTCTCCCTTCCCCCTCTCTCTCCCTCTCTCTCCCTTCTCTTCCCCTCTCTCTGTCTTTTTGTCTCTTTCTGTTTCTGTATTTCTCTCTGTTTTGTTTGATTCTGTCCGTCTGTCTCCCTCCCTCCCTTCCCCCTCTCTCTTTCTCCCCCCCCCCCCTCTCTCCTCTGAAAAATCATTTATGCGTAGCGCTATTCTGCAAACTTATATGGACTTTGAACATTACACATCATCAGAGTGTCTAATGGAGCACAGGAAGCACAAGCCGTGAGGCTAGCTGATCACATTCCACTGTGTTGTTCCACAGTCTGCATCTTTGGTGGGCGCGCATAAGTCCGTGCTCGTGCACGCTGAACGTTTCATCATGTTTCCATAAGACAGTCACTGGCATAATTAACAGGATCGTTAACGTTATTTTTGATGTTCTGAAAGGATAACACACACACACACAACACACACACAACACAACACACACACACACACACACACACACACACACACACACAACACACACACACCACACACACACACACCATTTTGCTAACAAACGCTATTATCATTTCACTATGAAAGCCTAAAATTGAATTGTTGTGTTAGGCTTTTTTCTTTATGCTGTTGTTGTTTTGTTGTTTGTTGTGTGTTTTGTTTGTTTTTTTGTTTTTTTTTTTTTTTAGCTTTTAGCTTTCCCGTTGTGACCAGGTGCTCTAATTCCCCCTTCCTCATAAAATGGCCTCTAAACGTTGCTTGTCTTTTCCTAATCTTCTTTATCAATGATCTTCTTGTATCAGCCTCCATCTAGACTGTCTCCTTTGCTGTCCAAGGAACTCGCAACATTCTTCTTAGAAACCACATTTCAGCTGCCTCAATCTTGTTGTGGTTTTGCGTGTTGACTGTCCACGCCGCACAACCTTATAGTATATCTGTTCTAAATTAACATTCAAGAATTCTCTTCCTGATGTAAAGTGACAGGTATTGTTGCTAAGAACGCTTTTCATCTTCCTGAATGCTGTTTTGGCATTGACCGATTCTGCCGGCTATTTCTAATGTGCATCTGCTGTCTGGTAAGTTGATCGTTCCCAGATATTTAAACTTATCAATTTGTCTCAGTGTCGTACCATTTGCTGTTATTTTGTATGAGGGGATTTCTTTGTTTTTTTTTTCTCAAGGATTACCATGACTTCAGTCTTCTTGCTATTTAGCCCCAGCCCTTTATTTCTGCTTTCTATATCTTCAAAAGATTTTGTAGGTATTTTTTAAATTTTCTGCGACTAGAACAGTGTCATTTGCTAACGAAGATAAGTTACCATTTTTCCTCCAACTTTTATCCCAGGGCATTCTGTGTTTCTCATGATGGTTTCGCCGTAAAGTGAAAACAAATCTTTTGAAAGAACACATCCCTGCCTAACCCCTCTTTTGATATTTTGGAAAGAGATTATATCAATTTCTATTCTCATTGCTGCTGTTTGTTCACAATACATATTACTTATCATTCTTTGATCCTTTCCATCAGCATTGAGCCTTTCTAATTGGTTGATCAATTTTTTGTGTCTCACCCGATCAAAAGCTTTGGTATAATCAACGAAACAAATATAAATTGTTATTCAACTCAGCTGATAGTTCTTTGGGAGGTCTTAAGATGTATATGGCATTAATAGTTCCTTTCCCTTCAACAAACACACTCTGTTCTGCTGCTATTTCTCTTTTGATTCTGTTCTTTGTCCTCATCATGATTATTCTTAATGGAAACAGAAATATGTTCAGATAGACTGAGGTGAACGAGAGACAGAGAAAGAGCGTGAGGGAGAGAGTGTGTCTGTATTTGAGAGAGAGAGAGACAGACAGAGACAAAGAGACAGAGACAGAAAGAGGGAGACAGACAGACAGAGACAGAGAGAGACAGGGAGAGAGAGACAAGAGACAGAGACAGACAGACAGACAGACACAGAGACAGACAGACAGACACACACACAGACAGATAAACAGACAGAGAGATAGGCAGGCTTACTCGAAAGATCTTTGACCATTTATGAAAAAAAAAAAACCCACTTGTATAAGAGGTGAGCCACTATCAAAGATAATCAGGTTACAGTCCAAAGATCATAGCATCACTGACCTCTTTCAAATCAATACTATTTTATTTTATGCAATATCATCTGTGCATCTGTTTACTGCTTTTCAAAAGACACGGCCTTGCTCGAATTTCAGAACCAACTAAATAACCAATCAGTAAACGAACAAACCGTAGATCCATCGAACCAACCAAACAACAAATCGGACGACCAGTCAACCAGCCAACCAAACAAGCAACTAAACTTGCACAAACAAATAACCAAATA
>JAPXFY010000023.1:58704089-58706589 GCA_030674185.1 Monoplex corrugatus
ATAGCGTAGTACAAAGTGCGTCCAGGCCGGATGATTCTGGCTTCAGCTTCTAGGTTTTCTGTAGGCGTTACCACCCGTATTGCAACACATCTTTACAAAAAAGTTTTGTTTTTTTTCTTTCTCTTTCTTTTCTTTTTCTTTTTTTCTTTCTTTTTTTTACTTTAATTCTTTTTTCTTATTTCATTCTTATTTATTCTTTTTTTCTTTACTTTACTTTCTATATTCTTTACTTATCTATATTTTTTATTTACTATTATCGTTCAAATTTCATTTCACTAAGTATTGTCAGCCTCAGACCCATTATGCCAGCTTATTACATGTAATTGTATTAGTTCTCATAACTCCCCTCACGGCTATCTTGATTGCCATTCATTTTTATACAGTCAAATTACTCGCTTTTGCATCAATGTTCATTTGCATTTCAAGTCTTCACCACACTTCCCTCACCGTCAGTCCGTGCCTCTCTCGTATCAGACCTGCAGCATATTTATTGCCGGCACCGACTAGATATCGTTCGCAGATTTGGCCAACCATTGAGTTCCAATCGTGCAGTCATTCAGCTGAAAGCATCAACTACACTACCCAACTACATCGCACTGTCCTGATCCATCTCATTGAGGCTTAATTCCATCACTCCATCCAACATTCTCAATAAGTTCCACTGCGACTGCCCGCGTTCAACAAACAGGAACAAAAAAAACGGGAACATAGAATCGGAACGCGTATTGAAATACAACAAGACAAGACAGGCGCAAATTTTCAGCCAGCTGGCCTTTGTCAGCATTAATCACAAACACATCGCGATTTTATTTAGTCCTATTCTCCCACTGGACGAAGCAGCAAGGAAGTTTCAGTCTTTTTCTCCTAAAATTTTGTATTTGGTGTTTGTTTGTGATCTTACATTCACCTCGACAAAGGCCAGTTGGCCGAAAATTTGGGGCCTGTCCTGTCTTGTTGTATTAAATACGTGTTCTGATTCTATTTTCGTGTTTTTCTGGTTTCTTAATATCTGATCCAACTTATAATAAAGGACTGCTGTCTATGAAGTCACTTACTAACGACAATAACCGCTCAGCTACCGAGTCATACGGAGTGAGAGACCTGCAGTAAACAGACCACTAACACCACAGTCGTCGTCTGTCAACAGTCCTCACGAATCACTGACACCAAAGACCCCAACCTGAATTCACCTTTGGCATAGACATAGACAAAAGGAAACCAAAATCGAAGTCATCGCGAGATCAAAGGATGAAGGTCCACAGAATTTGGAACAATTTTCATGGAGTTGTTAACCCTTTGACTCCCGCACCCTATCCACCAACTGCGAAAACTTAACCCTTTGATTCCCGCACCCTATCCACCAGGTTCCTGTAGGAAGATGGTGGATAGGGTGAGGGAGTCAAAGGGTTAAGTTTTTGCTTTGCTAGTATGGTTGATAATGCAGGATGCTGGTGGGCAGGGTGCGGAAGTCAAAGGGTTAATTTCCCCCTTGGGAATGCCAGGGGCTTTTTCATATAAATAGTATCCCCACCTTCTAGAAATTCTGTGCCAGAAATTTCCTCTTTTCTGCCACTCTCTTCGTTTCTTTATTCCTCCTTTGTTTCCTGTCATTTCTTCCTATCATTTTCTGCCTTGCTGATCTAAGAGAGAGAGAGTACAGAAACAGGATAAGATAAAGAGAGAGAGAGAGAGAGAGAAACGGGGGTGGGGGTGGAGTTGGGCAGAGAAGAATGATAGACAAAAAGAAAAATTACAACAACAACAACAGCAAAACAAAAAGCAAAAAAAAGAAAAAACAAAAACAAAAACAAAATCAAACAAGGATATCTACAAATATTAATGTCAACACCCAACCGAATAATCTTTGCCCGCAGACATGCAAAAAAGAGAAAGAGAAACAGGAAGAGAGAGAGAGAGAGAGAGAGAGTGGTGTGTGTGTGTGTGTGTGTGTGTGTGTAAGAGAGAGAGATAGAGAGAGAGAGTGTATGTGTGAAAAAGAGAGAGATAGAGAGACTGAGAAGGGGAGAGAGAGAGGGGGGGGAAGCGAAAGAGAGAGATATAGAGAAAGAGAGCGTGTATGTGTGTGAAAGAGAGACAGACAGACAGAGACAGACAGACAGACAGACAGAGACACAGAGAGACAGACAGAGACAGACAGAGAGAGGGGGGATTCAAAGGATTTTAATGACTTAGGCCAACAGCCTCTTTCGCAATGAAAGGAATGAAATTTGATGGGACTGGTGAACTGAAGAAAACAGGAATTCATCTGAGAAAGAAAAAAAGGGAGAGAGAGAGAGAGAGACAGAGAGAGAGACAGACAGACAGACAGAGACAGAGAGAAAGACCAGAAACAGAGACACAAACTAATTCAAAGATAAAGAAGGAAGGGGGATGGAGATGGGTACAGAAGAATGACAAATAATAATAAAAAAAACAACAACAAAAAACAACAACAAAGAAAACAAAACAAGACACCCCCCCCCCCACACACACACACACA
>JAPXFY010000023.1:58711589-58714089 GCA_030674185.1 Monoplex corrugatus
GCCATCCTAATGAAACAGCGAATCACTTTCTGCTTTTTTGTCCGCGGTATGCAAACGTTCGCCTCCAGACGATTGACTCTCTTCCTCAGGAACAAAGAAGAACAAAAATACTTCTGAATGGAAGTGAACAAGTAAGCTTTCAAGAAAACGAAAATATATTTAAACTAGTTCATAATTTTATTGAAAATTCTAAGCGTTTCTAAATTGTCTACTTGGATGATCTGCGGTGGTGTGCCGGACCTCTAGTAAGCAACTCTTATCTATCTCCATTCCTCCAGCATGTTGGAACTAAGTCTTACTCTTTTCATCTATCATTTATTTTGTAGTAACATGTGATATCAATTGTGGGTGTTTTTGCCTGCTTTGTTGGGTTTTCTGAGTTTTTCCCTTAGTTTGCTTTGGTTCATTTTGTTGTTATTGTTTTCTTTCACCTAATGTGCTAAGGATATGATCGTAATGCTTTTAGCTTTTTTCTTCATTTCTTTCTTGTTTCTTGTTGGTTTAAATTTCACAAGTTGCCCGCATTTGAGCCAATAGTGTGTCAATTGTTTTTGGGGAGGGCTAACATAAGCCATTGCTTGATGCCCTGCCCATGCTTTGCTGTATTTATGACTCTTTTTTTCTTGAATAAAGTTTTGTTTAAACCAAAGAAAGAAAGAAAGAAAGAAAAAAGAAAAAAGAAAGAAAGAAAGATAGAATGAAAAATTAAAAAAAAGAACTACCTAATAATAAGTGTTATTCCTCCTGGATGGAAAATAAACAGCACTTTTGCATGGACGATAACACACAATCTATTTTTACAGTAGTGATGACAAACTGTGATGACAATCTCACAGTAGTGATGGCAATCTCCCATTGAGCTGAACACACGTCAAGTTCTGTTCCAGCTGAAGCGACTTCGAAGTCACAGTGCTTTTAATTAAGAAGTACACACACACATAACCTACACACACACGCACACACGCACAAACACAAGCATACACTCACACACAAGCACACATGCATGCATTTACACATACACACACATCTAATATCACTTATAGTGAAAAGAAGTTAAATCAAGGAACACACACACACATACACACACACACACACACACATACACACACACACACACACACACACACACACGCACATACACACGCTCTTACACACACGGACATACACACACACAACACACATACGCATACACGCAGACACACACACACACACATACACACTCATGCACAAGCACACATACACACACACACACACACACACACACACACACACACACACACACATGCACACACACACGCGCGCACGTGCACACCAACAAACAAACAAACACACACACACATATATATGTACACATACACACACATACATATGCACCCTCACACACACACACACACACACACACACACATATATATATATATATATATATATATATATATATATATATATACATATATATGTACACATACATAAACATACATATGCACACTCACACCACACACACACACACACACACACACACACACACACACACACACACACACACATATATATATATATATATATATATACATGTATATATACATACACATACACATACACAAAATCATATACACATATCCACATACATACATATACATACACATGTACATAAACAAACAAACAAACACACACTGAAAGCTTCAATCACTCTGGTGGTATCAATATTTCATCAATTTCCCCTCGCCTGTCTCACCCTTCGGCGTCACCGGGTTCGATGTTAGCCGCTGCACTCTTTGACACCACCATCTCCTTCCAAGCCTCTCTGTCTTGACTTCTGTGGTCAATTTCTTGAATATTCAGTCCACTGATGTTGATTAGGTTTTCGATGTATGAGATTGGAGGTCTACCTTTCTTTTTTTCTTCCGCTGTCTTTCCTTGACAAATGGTTGCCATGAGGTCTGTATTCTTGCTGCGTGGCACATGGCCAATGTATTTTAGTCTTTTCTTGTTGATGTCTGCTAGTGATTTATTGGTGGTATAAAGTTCTTCCAGGACATTGTCAATAGCTCTTCTATCTTCTTCCCCTTGTCCCTTCGAATTCCGTGACCTTCCAGCCCATAGTTTTGTTTATATATACACATACATACACACTCACACACACACACACACACACACACACACACACACACACACACACACACACACACACACACACACACATATATATATATATATATATATATATATATATATAGATAGATAGATAGATAGATATAGATAGATATAGATATAGATACAGATGTATACAGATATACATACACACAAATACAGATACGCATATCCACATACATACATATACATGTGATGATCTAGCACCCGCCTTGATCTTTCTTCCACCCCCCCCCGCCCCCCCCCCCATCCCACCCCCCCGATCATCACTGGACTTGCAGATTTGAGAAGAGCGCATGCATTGCATTATTAGTCCGAGTGAAGTAAATCCCTTTTGAACTAATCCTTTT
>JAPXFY010000023.1:58729089-58736589 GCA_030674185.1 Monoplex corrugatus
AGGAAAGAGCGGGAAATGTGCGCGGCCTAGGTGAAAATGAGGTCTATGAATATTCAGTGCTAATCTTTCCAGAGCGTGCACAGACGGCAATATTGTCGTGTATTCAGAATGATCATGTGGGAGTGGGTATTAGGGGATAGAAGAGACGAAGAAAAGAGAGGAAGAGAAAAGAGGAAGAGAAGAAAGAAAGAAAGGAATGGAGGAGAGGGTTAGGAGAGGAAAAGAAGAAAAAGATTAGAAGAGAAGAAAGGACGAGAAGAAAGAAAAGTCGAAGGAAAGAAAGGAAGAAAAAAAAAAGAGGACGTGAAAGAAGAAAGATAAGAGAGGAAGAGATGAGAAAGGGAAAAAATGAAGAGAAGAGAGGAGGAGAAAAGAGGAAGACAAGAAAAGAAAAAACAAAAGAGAGAGAGAAAAAAAAAAAGAAGAGAAAAGCGAAAGAGAATACAGGACTAGAAAAGAGGAAAAAAAAAAGAGGAAAAGAAGAGGCGAAGACAAAAGAGGAAGAGAAGAGAGAAAGGGAAAAAAGCAGACGAGGAGGAAAAAGAGACAAGAGGAAGAGAAGAGAGAAAGAGAGAGGAAAAGAAAACAGGAGGAAAAAAGAAGAAGAGAAGAGATAAAGAGAAAAAAAAAGAGGAAGAGAAGAGAGGAAGAGAAGACTAGAAGAGAGAAGGAGAAGAAGGAAAGAGAAGAGAAGAGAGCAAAGAGAAGAGAGGAATAGAAGAGAGGACTAGAAGAAAGGTAGGGAAAAGAAGACTCGAAAAAAGGAAGAGAAAAGACGAAGATAAAAGAAGAAGAGAAACCAGTCGCCGTGGTGTAGTGGTTAACGCAACGGACTACTGACTCGAAGGTTGTGGGGTCGAATCCCCGTCAGTCCCTTCAAAAATCATTGTGGGATTTTTCGGCTCTAACCGGCTCCCGCCCAGAGTTGGGCGTGCTATGTGCTCATTGGGAAGACTGGAACCACACAGTCGAGACTCATCCACTTCATGGATGCGTCATTGAGGGTGTTGCTCAAATCTTCTGACCAGCACCGCAGGTGTCTGTATCTCTCGGGCCTGGTTGACGTCAGGATATATTATGATAGTAAGCGTAGAGTACAGCCCTGTCAGGCAGTCTCAATCCTAGATGGAAATCCATAGCATCATGATTATCATCCTCATCGACATCATCATCATCGCATTGAAAAAAAAGAGTGTGCCAGCTTCTGTGGCCATTAAGGTAGCGTAGAAAATGGGACAAAAAAAAGAAAAAAAAAGAAAAGGTGAGCACAAAGGTAACCTCCCTGGGTGCGATGATCCTCGAAAAAAAGGGGGGAAAAGAAAAAAAAAGGGGGGGGGGAGAGAGAACAGAGGGCAAGGTGAACAAAGGAGGATAGACAAGAAAGGAAGAAAAGAGAAGAATGGAAGAGTTTAAGAGAAGGGAGGGAGAGAACAGAGGAAGAGAAAAGACGAAGAAAAAGATGAAATGACGAAAGGAAGAGAAGAGAGGAAGAGAAAAGAGTAAAAATAGAGAAGACTCATCATCATCATCATCATCATGTCGAGCTTGCTCGGCTATCCATGACACGTTTCTTCCCTCCTTCTCTGTCAGACATTGCAGTAGGTAGTTCATCACAGACTAGAAGACAGAAAAAGAAGATGGGAGGAGAAGAGAGGAAGAGAAAAGTGAAGAGAAAAGAGGAAGAAAAAAGAGGAAGAGATGAGAGAAAGAGGAGAGAAAGAGAGGACTGTAGCGGATAAAGAGAAGAGGAGGAAAAAGAGTAAAAGAAGAGAAGGAGGAAACGAGAGAAAGACAAGAGAGGAAGAGAAGAGCGGAAGAGAAGAGAAGGGAGAAAGAGAAGAGAGAAAGATAAGAAAGACAGAGAAAAGAGGAAGAGAAGAGAGGAATAGAAAAGAGAAAGATGAGAGAGACAGAGAAAAGTGACAGAGAAGAGAGGAAGAGAAAAGAAAAGGAGAAAAGCGAAAATAAGAGAGACAGAGAAAAGTGAAAAAGAAGAGAGAAAGAGAGAGAGATACAGAGAGAAGAGAAAGAGAAAAGAGAAAGACAAGAGAGACAGAGAAAAGTGAAAAAGAAGAGAGAAAGAGAGAGAGATACAGAGAGAAGAGAAAGAGAAAAGAGAAAGACAAGAGAGACAGAGAAAAGTGAAAAAGAAGAGAGAAAGAGAGAGAGATACAGAGAGAAGAGAAAGAGAAAAAGAGAAAGACAAGAGAGACAGAGAAAAGTGGAAGAGAAGAAAGGAAGAGAACAGACAAAGAGAAAGGAGAAAAAGATAAGAGACACAAAGAAAAGAGATGAAGAAAAAAGTGGAAGAGAAAAGAGGAATAGAAGAGAGAAAGAAAAGGGAAGAACAGGAAAAAAAAAACAGAAAAAGAAAAAGAAAAGATAAGAAAAGAATAAAAAACAGAAAAGAGAAGAAGAAAAGAACAAAGAAAGAGAAGAGAAGAAGAGAACAGAGAATAAGAACAGAGATGGAGAAAAACAGAGAGGAAGGAAAGTGAGGAAAAAGCAAAGATGAAGAGAAGAAAGGAAGAGAAGAGATTAGGAGAACAGAGAAACAGAAGAGAGGAAGAGAAGTGAAAGAAGAGCAAAGAGGAAGCAAAGAGAGGATTGGAAGAGAGGAAGAGAAAAGAGGAATAGCAGAAGAGAAGCAGAAAGAGATGGAGTCAAATAAGGAGGGAAAGACAAGATGGGATAATATGAGATGCCAGGAGATCTGATGCGTTGCGCAGAGATGCGATGAGATGCGGTCTGATGTGTTTGAGATCTGACGTGATGAGATGTGATGTGATGTGATGTGATGTGATGTGATATGACGTGATGTGATGTGATGTGATGTGATGTGATGTGATGTGATGTGATGTGATGTGACATGATGTGATGTGATGCCATGTCATGAGATGCGATGAGAAGTTGGTTATGATTCAAAAACAACTAAAAACAAAACAACAACAACAACAACATCAACAACAATAGTAACAATAAATCTTTTCGCTTTGAGTCTGAAATTGACATGAAACATGAAATTGTTCTCAAAGTGTTGACATGATAATTATACACGTTCAAGTGAAAAGAGAGAGAGAGAGAGAGGAGAGAGAGAGAGAGAGAGAGAGAGAGAGAGAGAGAAGAGACATAGACAAAGGGACAGAGACGGAGACAGACAGACAGACAGACACAGATTGACAGACAGAGAGACACAGACACACACACACACACACACACAGATGAAAGGATGGAGAGAGAGACAGAGAGGGAGTGGAGAGAGAGAGGGAAAGCGAGAGAGGGAGGGAGAGAGAAAGGGGAGAGAGGAAGGGAGAGAGAAAGAGGGAAGAAGGGAGAGAAATAAAGAGAAAGAGAGAGAGAGAGAGAAAGAGACGCAGAGCGAAAGAGAGAGAGAGAGAGAGAGACAGACAGACAGACAGACAAACAGAAAAAGAGAGAGAAAGAAAGAGAGACACAGGGAAAGAGAGAGGGAGGGAGAGCGAAGGAGAGAGCGAGAGAGAAAAGGGAGAGAGGGAAGGAGAAGGAGAAAGGAAAAGAGGAAGGGCGGGAGAGAGAGAGAGAGACAGAGAGGGAGAGAGGAGGAGAACATTTTCATAGTAGAACACTTTATCACTCCAGGATAATAACATTAATAAGTCGCTTTGGGCCTGGTAGAAGGTAGAAAGAAACTCTAGGGAGAGCTAGACAACAGAAGGTCTTCAGAGAAGTAACCCCCTTTAGACAAGTGTTTCGGCCCTGAATTCCTTACACTCTCGGGGGGCCGGGCCACATCCAGGTCATGACTCCTGGATGCCCTTCTGCTGTTGTCTATTTTTTTTTTTTTTTTTTTTTTTTTTTTCCCCCCACGCCTGGGATCGAACCTGGGCGATTCTGCGCTTCAGAACTGCGGTACGCGGTTTTACCAATGTGCTGACGGGGCACACATCATCTGTAGGGAATTTAATCCTTATGAAGTTCACTTTTTTCGTTCCTCCTTGCCCAGATCCAGCTTGAGCTCCTTTCTGCTGCCTCTGCCATCACTTTAAGGGCTCTAGTCCTCTTCTTCCCAGAAATGGCGAGTTGTTTCATGAGATCATAAGCGGAGGTGCCCACAAACCCTCTTGCCCCGACCTCTATGGCGAAGATTTTGACCCGCAGACCTGCTTTCTTCAGGGTGCTGGCAAGACCGGCGTATTTTTCGGTCTTGTAGATATGTGCTTCTTCCATTCTGCTTTCGTATGGCACAGTGAGTTCTATCAGAATCACTTGTTTCGAGGAGTCAGAGTGGAGAGCGATGTCTGGTCTCATGCCTGTCTTGCTGATGACATCTGGGTAATTTCTCCACTCTGGGAGGTCTGCTGTACACTCCCAGTCGACTGCTCCATCCAGAAGACCCTTTGGCAATGTGCTGGTTGTCATAGCACTTTCCGGCCAGACCTGTTTCCCTCCTGCTTTGTAGAACGTTGTCCTAACAATTGGTGCGTTTGGGGTCATGGTTTTTTCGCTAACCACATCTGTGATCACTTTCAGAACTTGGTTGTGCCTCCATGTATACCTTCCTTGGGCTAGCGCTACTTTGCAAGAGCTTAGGACATGTTCCACTGTTTGTTTCTTCTGACAGAGCGGACATGCTGGGTCGTCTGCTTTCCCCCATTTCACTAAGTTTGCATTCGAGGGGAGCAGGTCATATACAGATCTGAGGAGGAAGCTTATCCTTAGAGGAGCCATGTGCCACATATCGTTCCAGCTGAGACTTCTTTGGAGTGCACTGTCCCATGTTGTCCATTGCCCCTGTTGACCTTGCTGGACTGCCTTCTGCACTCTTTTGACATCTTCTTCTTCCTTCAACTCCTGTATGATCATGTCTCTTTTTTCCTTCCCTTTGGCTTTGGACCACCACTGCATTTTTGTTGCTCCCAGTCCCTGTCTGTTGGTTTGCGTGTGTCCAATTATTTCTTTGATGCTGAGGTTTCTCTTGGCATTGTTTACAGCCTCTTGGACTTTCCACTTTCTGCCAGTTCTCAGCTTTGGATGAACTGATCTCACGATATTGTCTTCCGATTCCTCCAGCATGCTCAACAGTCTTGCTTTTCCAACTTTGTATTCCTCCACTATGGATTTGAGAGGTAGCTTCAGCATTGCTTGACGACAGTAGAATGCAACATCAGTGAGACCAGGTGGGACACCGAGCCATTTTCTTGTGTATTTGTTGATTTTGGCTTCCATTGCTTCGACTGTGCTGGTGCAAATGTCATAGATTAGCAGTGGCCACAGCAGCTTTGGTATCAGCATGAACTGTAGACACCAGACTTTGTATTTGCCTGGCAGTCCGCAGTTATCTATTTTCTTCAGGCCTTCTTCTGCTGTTTGCTTGGTTTCACATCCCCTTTGTGTGTCTTTCAGGGAGTCATCATACCATCTTCCGAGACTTTTTACTGGCTCTTCTGTGACAGTGGGGATGGCTTGGTTGGCTACCATGAATTTGACTGAATCTGCCACTTTTCCTTTTCGCAGTGAGAGACTTCGGGATTTCTTAGGTTTGAACCTCATTCTTGAAGAGGCCACCAGCTCATCCAGCTGCTTTAAGATTTGGTGTGTCTCTTCCTCATCCGTGGACAAGACTGTTGTGTCATCCATGAAAGCTTTCAGAGGAGGCATCTGGTATCCATATCCCAGATTCACTGGACCTGAACTCTTCATTGCAGCTTTCAAGATGACTTCCATTGCCAACACGAACAGTATGGGAGAGATTGCACAGCCCATTGCAATGCCCACCTCTAGGTCTATCCAGTCCGTGGTGTATTCTTTGGTAGAGAACCGCATTGAGAACCCTTGGAAATACTTCCTCAGCATTGTTCGGATGTTTTCTGGGATGTGATACATTTCAAGAGCCAGCTGGATCATATCGTGTGGAACTGATCCATATGCATTCGCCAGATCAAGCCAAACTACGTCAATGTCTCTCTTCTCTGTTCTTGCTTTTTGGATGGCATCCCAAATCAACGTGGCATGTTCCAAGCATCCAGGCATTCCTGGTATGCCTCCCTTTTGGACTGACATATCCAGATACTTGTTTTCAGTCAGGTATTTTGTCAATCTTGCTGCCATAACAGAGAAGAAGATTTTCCCCTCGACGTTCAGAAGTGATATTGGCCTGAACTGATTGATGCTGCTGGAGTTCTGCTCCTTCGGAATGTACACTCCTTCAGCTCTCATCCATTGGTCGCTGATCTTCTGGTTCCTCCATGCTGATCGAATCATCTTGTGGAGCCACTCGAGCACTTTTGGGCATTTCTTGTAGAGCAGGTATGGTATTCCGTTTGGTCCAGGTGCTGACTTGGCTCTGGCTTTCTTTACTACGTTCTTCACTTCATCCAGTGTTGGTGGTTTGTTATTGAATTTTCCTTCTGGCGCTGCAGGCCAAACCAGATTCTGGATTTCAAGTGGTGCCTCGCGCTGAGAATCGGAATATGTTTCCCTGAGATGCTGCTCTAGGGTTTCCTTGCCCACTGTGAGAGTCCCTGATTTGGGTTGTTCAAACAGCTTTCTTGAAAAGTCAAAGGGATCTTTGAAGAAACGATCTTGAGTCTTCTTCTTTTTGCTCTTTCTTCGCCTTGCTGATTCCACTTTGCTGAGAGCATTGTGTTTGGCCTTCAGATCTTTCCAGAGTTCCAGGAGCCCTTGCTTCTCGAATTCTGAGGCAGTTTTCATTCGCTTTTTAAGCTTCCTTTTCTCCCTCCGGATGCTCTCCATCTGTTGCTGTCTTCTGGATTTCTGGGGAGGCGTTTTTGTCTTTGGCTGCTTCACTCCATAAGTGTCCCTGCAGATAGAGTATATGATGTCTCCGTATGTGTCAAGTTTGTGTTCCAGCGTACTGTTCCCTATTAGCGCATTCAGCTTAAGGACAAGTTCCTCATCTAATTTCTCCCATTGTTCTTTTGCACCGGCAGGCGGCAAATTGAGTTTTCCACGTTTGGCGTTAAGAGCTTGTGCAAAATCCGCATCAGAACCGTCAGCGTGGATGTCCTTGGCACTATGGTTTAATTCCTGGCCTTGGTCATCCAACGTCTCACCTGCTATCGCAGTGCGCTGCTGCTGGTTCGTATGTGTCTTCAAACAGCCCATTTTTGTCCTGTGGATCTTCATGCCGCGTTTGGTGGTGAATCTCCTTCCACACGCACACGGAAATTCCAACTGGTCATTAATCATGGTCCGTTGTGCGTTTCCAGTCGTGATGGAGTCAGTGCCGATGGATTCATCATTCTCTCCCCCTTTCGGTGAATCCTGGGAGCATCTTTCATTTGAAAAACTCGTGGCATGTTATCAAAGGCAAGGTGGGAAGCCAACCCACAAAACCCGCAGATCTAGTCTTTCCCAGTGTCCTTCGGTCTTTCCCGAATGTCCTCCGAACTATTCCCGGAAGTCAATGGACTGACCATGTGCAGGTAGAAAGAAACTCTAGGGAGAGCTAGACAACAGAAGGTCTTCAGAGAAGTAACCCCCTTTAGACAAGTGTTTCGG
>JAPXFY010000023.1:58741589-58749089 GCA_030674185.1 Monoplex corrugatus
CCCCCAGCATCCCCACGGAAGACTTAGTGTCCTTAAGAACTGTCTGGTTATCAAAAACAACAACAACAACAACAACAAACAATAACAAAAACAAAACAAAAATACAAAACAAAACAACCACGATGACAACCATTACAACATACAGATGAAGATGCAGGAAGCTGGTGGACAGGATGATGGCAGTCAAAAGGTTAAGTTTTTACTACGTTATCACGACCGATAATACAGGAAGCTGATTACTAGGGTGAAGGAGTGAAAGGGTTAAGTTTTTTGTTCTGTTGTCACGACCGATAATGGAAGAAGCTGGTGGATAGGGTGAGGGAGTGAAAAGATTAATCGCCAGGCTATCTCGCCACCCACATAACAGGATTATTATGAAAGAGAAGGAAGAAAGAAAGAAAAAAAAGAAAAGAAGAAAAGGTTAGCCGCCCGCTATTTAAGGATTAACCGGATTATCTCTAGGTGGTCCGACAGATCCTGGGTTGTGTCTGTGTCTCGAGGTCTCAGTGACCTTCAGGAAGTGCACTGTATATTGGCACGAATGTACCATTTACTCACCCACGCAGGCACCATGCGCACAGGACGGCTTTCTGTTACAGGTGTGTGTGTGTGCGATACACACAGCGGGAACTAGGTTGTTTTCATGGCGACGGCAGAGGCGAGAGTAGAGGGGCAGGGCATTCAGGAGTCATGACCTGGATGCGGCCCGGCTCCCTTTAAGATGTTAAGGAGTTTAGGGCATAGATCTAGGTACTTGCTTGAAGGAAGGATGGTGGGGTGTGTGTGTGAAGGGGGTACTTCTCCTCTAATGATCTTCTGCTGTCCTGCTCTTTTCTCAGGCGACAGAGGTTCTCGGTACAACTAGCTTTCACCTGTGTACCGTTGTTGTTACTCAGGAAGAGAGTTCTTGAATGTTATACAGAACTGATAATGTTGTACTATTGTGAGTGAGAAGTGGACAGTCACACGCAAAGCCAGAACAAGAATGAGGCAGCGGAAATGTGGTTTCTGAGAAGAATGTTGAGAGTCCCATGGATGGAAATACAAACAAACAAACAAACAAACAAACAAACAAACAAACAAACAAACAAACAAACAAACGCGACAGTCTTGATGAAGGCGGACACAAGAAGATCATTGATAAGGAAGATTAGGAAAAGACAAGCAACATGTATAGACCATTTTATGAGGAAAGGGGAATTAGAGCACCTGATCACAATGGGAAAGCTGGAGGGAAAGAGAACAGCAGGTAGACCCGGGAGAAAATATTGGACAGACTTGCAGGGTGGCTGAGAACAGAGAGGGTGGAAGATGTGCTTGTGGCGACAAGGGATAGATGCATATGGAGTGCCATGACCGCCAACGCCATGCGGCAGGGCACCTGATAATGATGATGTACTATCTTGAAGGAATGCGTGGGGTGAAAGGGAGTATGACTCCTCTGAGGACCTTGTGCTGTCCTGCTCTCCTCAGGGTACAGAATTTCTCGGCACAACTAGCATTCACTTGTGTGCCGTTGTTAATTCCCTAGGAAATGCTTTTCTGACCTTACGCTACGTCTTCTGAAGTTTGGTGCGAAGAATCTGTCGTAGAGATGGGGGGGGGGGGGGGGGGGGGGTCATCATTTGCACAATTTCACGCACACTCATCCAGATCTTCCAAATATCATCAGTTATTCAGCCCACACTAATCCCTTTACGCTGGTACAGTCTTGAGATGATAAGGAACATGGTATTTTAGAAGCACTGACGCCACCAAAATGATAGAAGCAATAAAAGAAAAGGACGGGACTGAACTGGAAAAATGAGATATTGAATCCTCTTCTAAAGATGTGTAATAGGCCTAGATGTGACCACAAGGGTGGGAGAGAGGGAGAGAGAGAGAAAGAGAGAGAAAGAGAGAGAGAGAGTGTGTGTTGTGTGTGAGAGAGAGAGTGTGTGTGTGTGTTTGTATGTGAGAGAGAGAGAGAGAGAGTGTGTGTGTGTGAGAGAGAGAGAGAGTGTGGTGTGTTGTGTGTGTGTGTGAGGAAGAGAGAGAGAGAGAGAGAGAGAGAGAGAGAGAGAGAGGCAGACAATGATGGGAAGAAATGTCAGAAAGCAAAGACGCAAGGCAGAAACAAAGACAGTGACAGAAATGACGAAAATTTCTAGCACAGAATTTCCAGAAGGTGGGGAAACTAATCATATCGAAAGCGCCCCTAGCATCCTCACGTGGGTACACATTTAAACACAAATAAGGACACATAGAACGCATACAGGTAAAAGGACCAGCAAGACAGAAAACGATGGGAAGAAATAACAGAAAGCAAAGGAGCAAGGCAGAAACAAAGAGAGTGACAAAAATGAGGGCATTTCTTGCACAGAATTTTAACGGTGAGCATGGTTTTTAGCTCTTGTCTTTTATCTTAACGGGTTGTCTTTTTTTTTTTTTACGTGGTGTTAGCCCTGATATGGCTCTAGTGGTCGGCTGGGCAATAAGCAATATGAAACTGGACTGAACTGCACAGAATTTCCCACAGACTGTCACAATTATGATTTTTATATTCTCAGAAGCTTGCAAGAAAGTGCCGTTCACACACTTTTTAAAGAGTCCTAATTCAGACTTTTCTTTTTCTTGGGGGGGGGGGGGGGAGGACGGGGTAGAGGGGTTCATGTAGCCTTAGCTTCGTACCTACCCTTCCAAACATCTGATTGTGTGAATCCTCAACAGCTTACAGTTTTGACCAAAATGTCGTATAGAAATCCATCCCTAACAAGCCGAGAAAACCTTGTACACATAGTAATAAGAGGGAAGCACAGGAGAATTTTATAATATCAACCAGAAGGACATTACTCTTGAGAGTCACGTAGGAATTATCTCCCATGTTGTGAAAGTTCTCAAATCTGACATAGTTTGCGCTACCCATTCAGCTAGCATAGTGAGAGTCACGTAGGAATTATCTCCCATGTTGTGAAACTTCTCAAATCTAACATAGTTTGCGCTACTCATTCAGCTAGCATAGTGAGAGTCACGTAGGAATGATCTCACATGTTGTGAAACTTCTCAAATGAGAGTCACGTAGGAATTATCTCCCATGTTGTGAAACTTCAGAGAGGCAGACAATGATGGGAAGAAATGTCAGAAAGCAAAAGCGCAAGGCACAAACAAAGACAGTGACGGAAAAGAGGAAATTTCTAGCACAGAATTTACAGAAGGTGGGGGTACTAATTATATCGAAAGCGCCCCAGGCATCCTCGTGTCTAACTGAATGGGTAGCGTAAACTATGTTAGATTTGAGAAGTTTCACAACATGGGAGATAATTCCTACGTGACTCTCAAGAGTTATGTCCTTGTACGCATACTTTTCTCACAGACAGACTCAGATCTCTCCAATCTACATGAAAAAAAGTCTCTCTCCCTCACCTCCCATTTTTAATGTGTGTAAAAAACAAGCAAATAAAAAGCACAACTCTACATAGCATTCATTTGTTTTTACAAAAACAATTATTTTTCCTGAGTAGCAGGTTGCATCTGGCAATGTTTAACAGCGTTACATAGAGACTTAACAAGAAGTCATAGATCGAGCTTAATTTGAATATTGGAAGGAGCGGGGACGGGGGGGGGGGGGGGGGGGGGGTGTCTGTTTCGTTAAGATGGAATATTGAAGAGTGTGTTCAAAAGATAGCAAAAAATTGTACATGTAAATACTAAGCACAAACACACACACACACACGCGCGCGCGCACACACACACAACACACACATACACACACACGCGCGCACACACACATACACATGCGCGCACACACACATACACACACACACACACACACACACACACACCAAACCATAAACACCTCCAAAAAAAAAACTAAAACCAAAACCAAAACCAAAACAAAAACAAATACACCCCCGATAAAACAAACAAACAAACAAACAAACAAACAAACAAACAAACAAACAAACAAACAAACAAAACAAAAACTAACAAATCTCTATGGTTAACCTGTAAAAGAAATTACACAGAAGGTAATACACCCCTAACACAACACACACACCACTACACAACACACACACACACACGCACACACACACACAACACACACACACACACAACACACACACACACACACACACACACACAACACACACACACACACACACACACACACACACACACACACAACACACACACACACACACACACAACCATAAACACCTCCAAAATAAAAAAACCCAACTAACCCCCCAAAAAAAACAAAAAAACAAATACACCTCCGATAAAACAAGCAACAAACAAACAAACAAACAAACAAACAAAAAAACTAACAAATCTGTAAGGTTAACTTGTAAAAAGAAATTACACCAGAAGGTCATACCCCAACCTAACACACACAACACACAACACACACACACACACACACACACACACACACACACACACACCACACACACACACACACCACACCCACAAAAACACACACACCCCACACACACAACACACACACACACATACACACACACAAGCACATTATCCTCTGACTAAGAATAACCTGCACCAAGGATTATACCGTTATGTAACCGGAGAGGCGCAACTGAAAACAGCGAGAGCTCCAAGTCTTTGCTTGTGTGCTGTAAAGTGCACAGTGAAGTACTCTGTGAAATAATGCTCCCAACCCGCTGTAATGATACACCTGTACAGTAAATCCCCATGGGTGATGCAATCCTACAGGTCTACCACCTCTCCCTTCTACATGTATGTCTCAGTACCGCCACCTCTCTCCGTCCCACCACCACCTCCTCCATCACCACCATCTATCACCACCATTATCACTACAACCTCCATTACCACCACCACCTCAATTACCACCATCACCACCATTATCACAACCATTATCACCACCACCACCACCACCACCATCACCAGCAACAGAGAGAGAGAGAGAAAGAGGAGAGAGACTCACAGAGAGAGAGAGAGAGCGACAGAGAGAGAGGGAGGGATAGAGAGAGACAGAGACTCGGAAAGAGATTGAAAGAGAGAGAGAGAAAGAGAGCAAGAGACAGAGAGAGAGAGAGACTCAGAGAAAGAGAGAGAGACTCGGGGAGAGACAGAGAGAGAGAGAGAGAAAGAGAGAGAGAGAGAGAGACTCAATGAGAGAGAGAAAGAGAGAGACAGACAGACAGACAGCAGACAAGACAGACAGAGAGAGAGAGACAGCGAGACAGCGAGAGCGAGCGAGAGAGAGAGAGAGGTGAGAGAGATTCAAACAGAGAGAGAGAGAAGACTCCGGGAGAGAGAGAAAGAGAGGGGGGAGAGAGAGGGAAAGAGAGAGAGAGAGAGACTCGGGGAGAGAGAGAAAGAGAAGGAGAGAGAGAGAGAAAAAGAGAAGAGAGAGAGAGAGAGAAAGAGAGAGAGAGAGAAAGAGGAGAGAGAGACACATACATGTTGAGATAGACTGAGAGAGAGACACAGAGAGAGAGAGACGGAGAAAGACTCGGAGAGAGAGAGAGAGGAGAGAAGAGAGACAGACAGACAGACAGACGGAGAGACAGAGAGGCAGAGAGAGACAGAGAGAGATAGAGAGAAAGAGAGACAGACAGACAGAGACAGAGACTCAGAGAGAGAGAGAGAAAGAGAGACAGAGAGGGAGAGAGATAGAGACAGACAGACAGACAGATAGAGAGACAGAGAGAGACAGAAAGAGACAGAAAGAGAAAGAGAGAGAGAGAGAGAGAGACTCGAAGAGAGAGAAAAAGAAAGAGAGAGAAGAGAGATCGGGCAGAGAGAGAAGAGAGAGAGAGAGAGAGAGAGAGAGAGGGCGAAACACGAGTGACGCAGGAGTGATCTATAACCTGTCACTATTGTTCAACAGTTTCAGACCTGTCCAGACACCTCTGCTTGGTGGGCGAAGGGTGGAGAGTTTTTAAAAAAATTGTTTTTTAATCTCCAAGGTCAACGTGTGTGCACACCTGTGAGTGTCTATACCTTCCATCGGTGTATGTATACATACATACATACGCATGCAGAAGATCAAATAAATATGCACGTTAAAGATCCTGTGTAAATCGTGTCGGTGGTTGGCGTATGGAAGTACGAAAACACTCAGGATGCAAGCATCGGCAGGTGGTTCTTTTTTAAAGGATTCTATTAAACCCTTTGACACTAGCACCCTGTCCATCAAATGCAAAAACTTAACCCTTTGGTTTTCCCTCAGGAAGCTGGTGGACAGGGTGAGGGATTCACAGGGTTAAGGGTTAAGTTTTTGCGTTGCTAGCAAGGTCGATAATGCAGGGTGTCTGTGGACAGGGTGCGGGAGTCAAAGGATTGATAAAATAAAGCCTCAGTACTATTATCACTATCATTATCATTGACCGGTTATCAAGGGCAAAGGCCTTCAGGCGCGGACTTTTTTTTTTATCATAATATTTTGCAGGCACCTGGTGGATGCAAAATGACTGTCTATCTGTAAAATGCGTTGTTCGAGAAAGGCTGACAACAAGATCAGACATGACATGGTCCGGCACACCACCACCATTATCATCATCATGTGATTTGCTGCATGGCGTTTACGATCATGGCCCTCCATATGTTTCTATCCCTTGTCGCTGCAAGTACATCTTCCACCCTTTCTGTCCTCAGCCACCCTGCAAATCCGTCCAATATTTTCTCCCTGGGTCTACCTGGTGTTCTCTTTCCCTCCAGCTTTCCTGTTATGACCAGGTGCTCTATATTCCCTGTTCCTCATAAAATGTCCTATAAATGTTGCCAGTCTTTTCCTAATCTTCTTTATCAATGATCTTCTTGTGTCTGCCTCCATCAGGATTGTCTCGTTTGTTTGCTTTGCTGTCCATGGAACTCTCAACATTGTTCTTAGAAACCACATTTCGGCTGCCTGAATCTTGTTCTGGCTTTGCGTGTACACTGTCCAAGCCTCACAACCGTATAACAGTGTCGGTACACCAAGATTAGAGAAATGGTGGGAGCAGCAACCGCTCCACCATTACATTCAACAACAGAGAATAAAGCTCCTTGGTTATCTAACTGACCAGTATGCTACCCCAGGAGCTGCCTCAGACAATCATATAACAAAAGGGACAACGAAGGCATCAGACTGCGATTGAAACAGAAATCAGAAAAAGAAAATGGGGGATGGGCGGGCCACACTGAGCGGAAGTCTCCCTCGAACATCTCACGACAGGCCTTTGACTAACCCATCCCCCCCCACTCCCCCCCCCCCCAAAAAAAGTGGGAAGATCAAGACAGACCTACACCAGGGTACTGACGGGGAGGTGAAGACAGCCGCAGAGAAGAGTGGCAGAATGGTTCAGACGTTCGCAGGCCAATAAATAGACTCGAGGTTCCAGGGTTCGTTTCTGGTTCAGCCCTTGACTTTTCTCCTCAGTTTAACTGGAAAGTCAAACTGAACGTCTGGTCCTTCGGGAGGGGACGAAAAACGAGTCGGATCCGTGAGCCCGTCGCCGCAGTGCAGCGCCACTAGTTTTTTTATGCCAAGACTTTAGA
>JAPXFY010000023.1:58761589-58781589 GCA_030674185.1 Monoplex corrugatus
TGCAGGCTGGGGTTGAACTCAAGACATCAGATCTTTGAGTCTACGGCTCTATCAAAGGAACCAACCAAGGATTAATAAAGCAAATTTTTCCTACCGCCCATTGTCTGGAAGGATTCTGCTACTTCAAGAGGCTTCCCATTTTCAAGGTCACACTTGATTCTTGGATGCCTCTACTTGCTGATGCTCTTCAGATGAAGGCGAAAAGGTGTCATCAACCAGTCGTGATCACTTCCAGTGTCAGCTCCCTGAAAGCTTCTTGTTTTGGCGATGTTTACACTTGTCTGGTACTGCTTTTTCATGAGAATGTAGTCAGTCTGGTTGTGTGAATATTTGTGGCAGTGACTATGACATGTCCATTCATCATCATCATCATCATCATCATCATCGTCGTCGTCGTCGTCGTCGTCTCGTCATCATCATTATCATCATCATCATCAAGTACCCTGCCACATGGCGTTGGCGATCATGCCCTCCATATGCATCTATCCCTTCTTACCGCAAGCACAATCTTCCACCCTCTCTGTCTTCAGCCACTCTGCAAGTCCGTCCATATTTTTTCCCTGGGTCTACCTAGTGCTCTCTTTCCCTCCAGCTTTCCCGTTATGACCAGATGCTCTAATTCTCCTTTCCCATATCTTGACCGAAAATACTCGCCAGCATAAGGTTGTTATATATGGCGAATTCCAGCAGCCTGACCTCACTCTCATTACATATAGTCACCACTTTACACTATGGTCTGCATGTGTGCCATACAGGTCTTGCATGCACGTTCTCCTCCAACGAGTGGCCTGCCGGAGACCTTGCACTATCAAAAATGTCCTCTCTGGGTGTTGATCTACAGCTTCCTGCGGTTGAGGCTTAGGGAAGGAAAGAAGAATCTTTTATTTAATGTCTGTTCACATAGTGATTTTAGACACACACACACACACACACACACACACACACACACACACACACACACACACACACACAACACAACACACACACACACACACACACACACCACACACACACACACACACACACACACAACACACTAACACACACACACACACACAACACACACACACACTACACACACACACACACACACACACACACACACACACACACCACACACACACACACCGGGAAAAAGAAAAACAAAAGGATATAAACACAAAAAAGGGGGTGGGGGATGGGGAAGGAGAGGGGTAGTAGAAGTTTGAATGTAAAAAAGGGGAACAATAACAATTAATAATTCAGAACAAGGAATCAACAGAGTCAGATAATAACATATAACAATTAATCAGTTCTCCATAAGCAATATGCCAACAGGAGAAGAGGCTTATGAGACTTTGGATAGAGTCCTTTGTTCTCTGGTAGCTGCATCCTACCTGTAGGGGAGACAGAAACACTAGTCCCCATCCATCTCTTAAACTCTCTCATGGCTGGCTCCAGATATCACATTCAGGTAGGCTGACTCAGCTGGCAAGCTAAACGACTTGAGAGGGGATGGGAGTGGGGGTGGGGTGGGTGGGAGGGTTGTTGATGTTAACGCGGGGTCACTAGACGGGCAAACTTTCTTGAAGAAGTCGAGGGCTAGGCCGCAGGGTCTCCCAGGAGTTCAACGATCTCGTGTTCGTGACAAGAGCGACAACTCATTTGGAAACCATTGGTTTGGGTCGAGGTTGGAGAAAGAAGGGCTCGCCAAAAAAGAAGGCTCGCCAAAAAAGAAAGGCTCGCCAAAAAGAAAGGCTCGCCAAAAAAGAAAGGCTCGCCAAAAAAGAAAGGCTCGCCAAAAAAGAAAGGGCTCGCCAAAAAAGAAGGGCTCGCCAAAAAAGAAGGCTCGCCAAAAAGAAGGGCTCGCCAAAAAAGAAGGGCTACCAAAAAAGAAAGGCTCGCCAAAAAAGAAAGCTCGCAAAAAAAGAAAGGCTCGCCAAAAAGGCGCCAAAAAAGAAAGGCTCGCCAAAAAAGAAAGGCTCGCCAAGAAAGAAAGGCTCACACACCAAGAAAGAAAGGCTCGCCAAGAAAGAAAGGCTTACCAAGAAGAAAGCCACCAAGAAAGAAAGGCTCGCCAAGAAAGAAAGGCTCACCAAGAAAGAAGAGCTCACACAAGAAAGAAAGGCTCGCCAAAAAGAAAGGCTCGCCAAGAAAGGCTCACCAAAAAGAAAGGTCACCAAGAAAGAAGAGCTCACCAAGAAAGAAAGGCTCACCAAGAAAGAAAGGCTCGCCAAAAAAGAAAGGCTCGCCAAGAAAGAAAGGCTCACCAAGAAAGAAAGGCTCGCCAAGAAAGAAAGGCTCACCAAGAAAGAAGAGCTCACCAAGAAAGAAAGGCTCGCCAAGAAAGAAAGGCTCACCATGAAAGAAAGGCTCACCAAGAAAGAAAGGCTCACCAAGAAAGAAAGGCTCGCCAAGAAAGAAAGGCTCACCAAGAAAGAAAGGCTCGCCAAGAAAGAAAGGCTCGCCAAGAAAGAAAGGCTCACCAAGAAAGAAAGGCTCGCCAAGAAAGAAAGGCTCGCCAAGAAAGAAAGGCTCGCCAAGAAAGAAAGGCTCGCCAAGAAAGAAAGGCTCGCCAAGAAAGAAGGGCTCCCAAGAAAGAAGAGCTCACCAAGAGAGCCACCAAGAAAGAAAGGTCGCCAAGAAGGCTCACAAGAAGAAAGGCTCGCCAAGAAAGAAAGGCTCGCCAAGAAAGAAGAGCTCACCAAGAAAGAAAGGCTCACCAAGAAAGAAAGGCTCGCCAGAAGAAAGGCTCGCCAAGAAAGAAAGGCTCGCCAAGAAAGAACTCACAAGAAGAAAGGCTCGCCAAGAAAGAAAGGCTCGCCAGAAAGAAGAGCTCACCAAGAAAGAAAGGATCACCAAGAAAGAAAGGCTCGCCAAGAAAGAAAGGCTCACGCCAAGCTGTCTAACTCAAGGCTCACCATGCGATAATGACAAGCAACAAATTCCTCATGACGGATTGGTAGCACCTCAGTCTAACAATAGCCACACTTTCCGCTACACCCCAAGACAGCAGTGTTATGTCTACTGCTGCAGAAACACATCATCATCATCAACATTATCATCATCATGTCCCCTGCCGCATGGCATTGGCGATCACGGCCATCCATACGAATCTATTCCTTGTCGCCGCAAGAACATCCTCTATCCTCTCCGTCCTAATCCAATCTGCAAGTCCGTCCAATAGTTTCTCCCTGGGTCTACCTGGTGTTCTCTTTCCCTCCAGCTTTTCTGTTGTGACTAGTGCTCTATTTTCTCTTTCCTCATAAACTGTCTTGTAAATGTTGCTTATCTTTATCTAATCTTTATTAATGATCTTCTTGTGTCTGCCTTCTTCAAGACTGTCTCTTTTTTCTTTTTCTTTGCTGTCCATGGAACTCTCAACATTCTTCTCGGAAACTACATTTCAGTTGCCTCAATTTTGTTCTGACTTTGCGTGTTGACTGTCCACGTCTCACAACCATACAACAGTATCGGTTCTATATAACCATCAAGAACTCTATTCCTGATGTTAATTGATAGGCATGTGTTGGTAAGAACGCTTTTCATCTTCTTGAATGCTGTTTTGGCTTGGCCGATTCTGCGGGCTCTTTCTTATGTTCATCTGCTGTTCATACCGCTCCTACAGTTTAAACTTATCAACCTGCCTCAAAGTTGTGCTATTTGCTGTTATTTTGCAAAAGGGGATTTCTTTTTTTTTTTTTTTAACTGATTACCATGACTTTGGACTTCTTGCTATTTAGTTCCAGAAACACAAAGACAAACAAAAACAAAATCTGTACAAGAGACAACATCATAACAGCCACGTGGAACATCAAGACAGTGAGAACAGTAGGAAAACTACAAGAGCTTGTACACGAAATGAACAGGTACTACTGGAACATAATGGAACTCTGTGAGGTACGACGGAAAAACCGTTGGCGAAACATCGACGCACGAAGCACAAACAGTGTACTTCAGTGGCAGAGAGGGCGAGAGTGAGCAACATCATCATCATGTGCGCTGCTGCCAGGCGTTGGCGATCATCTTCCATCCTCTCTGCTCTCAGCCACCCTGCAAGTCCGTCCAATATTTTCTCCCTGGGTCTACCTGGTGTTCTCTTTCCCTCCAGCTTTCCTGTTGTGTCTAATTCCCCTTTCCTCATAAATGGCCTATAAATGTTGCTTGTCCTTTCCTAATCTTCCTTACCAATGATCTTGTGCCTGCCTCCATCAAGACTGTCTAGTGAGTTTTCTTTGCTGTCCATGGAACTCTCAACATTCTTCTTAGAAACCACATCTCGGCTGCCTCAATCTTGTTCTTGCTTTGCTTGTTGACTGTCCACGCCTCACAACCGTATAACATTATTGGTTCTATATAACATTCAAGAACTCTCTTCTTAATGTTAATTGATAGGCGTTTGTCGGTAAGAATTGTTTTCATCTTCTTGAATGCTGTTTGAGCATAGTGTAGAGTTTCTGGTCCACATGGACATCGTGAACATTGTCATTGGGTGTCGACCCATCTCCAGCCTTCTCATCACCATCCATCTTTCAGTACCACCATCATGCAAGCATACGTCCCGACATCACACCACGTCGATAATGAGGTGACAGAGTTCTACGACTCGGCAAGAACAAAGTTTATCGTTTCTTTTTTTTTTTTCAAACTTGTTTTTAATTCTTTATCGACAAAACACGATTAAAGACAATAATTGCTGAACATTGTTACATTATCATTGAGAAAACTGTACAAGGTTTGTATACAATGGATTCAGCAAAACTCATTTACATACATCATAACTGTTAATCTGTTGTTTGTTTTTTTATTAACAAGATAAAGTCATTTGATTTATACAGTTTCATATTTTAGTTGTTGTTGGTGGTGTTTGATGGTTGATTGGTTGGTTAGTTTGTTTGTTTGTTTGTTTGTATTCGCCTTCAGCAAAAAGTCAACGATAAGCGCATTAGCAAAGCAAGATTATCCGCATGAGACCCAAAGTTCAAAACACATGCAAAACGCCTACATCTTCAACAAAGGTTCTGTGTGCATGAATTTACAGTCATTAAGTTTACCGTTTCTTAATCAGGGTTGCAAAGATTAATTACTGTACGATTTCAAGCCCTGAAATTTTTCATTAAAATTATCTGGATTGTATTAACAGAATATTCATAGTATGGATTGGTTGTCTTTTCATACTATTATTCTTATTCTTGTAATATTACTGTTATTGGTGTTTTCGTATTGTCGTCGTTGTCGTCGTCATTGTTGTTGAATCACGTTTGTGATTGATTATCTTTGATTAACTCATCAGAGTCATCTTCTCAAACGCAACAAAGCATCAAGGAGGTAAAGTGATCTGTTGTTGTTCTAAATTTTTCTACAGGAAGCTGATGGATAGGGAGAGGGATCCCCCCGTGGGGATGTCGGGGGATCTTTCAATATTGATAGTATCCCCACCTTCTGGAAATTCTCTGCTAGAAATTTCCTCTTTTCTCTCACTCTCTTTGTTTCTGCCTTCTTTCTTTGCTTTCTGTCATTTCTACCTCTCTGTTTCTGCCTTCTTTCTTTGCTTTCTGTCATTTCTACCTCTCATTTTCTGCCTTAATGTATGTGTTCGATAAAGTTTTACGTACTTTTTCTTAGGATTGATAACTGGGTACTTGTATTCAGTGCATTTTTGGCTCTAGGGAGGTGAGATATGCGGAAGCAATTTTAAGTAATTTGTGCCCGTTTTTATATATATATTTTGGTGTCGACTAGGTATGCTTACATTTGTATTCACCTCTGTGCGATAAATTGGAAGGAGTGGTCAACGCCAGGGGCATGTCCTTAGATTAGCCTATGTGCGCGATGTGTGTGCTTAATTGTTTTTTTGTTTTTTTTCCTGTTGAAGTTTTGTATAAGTTTTAAGCGGTTATAGCCCTGATATGGCTCTACGCAATCGGCTGGGCTTTTAACAACAATAACAATAACAACACAGGGCGAGGGATTCAAAGGCAGGAAGCTGGTATATAGGGTGAGGGAGTCAAAGGGTTCAAACTTTTGCTTGGTGGTAGATAGGGTGCGGGAATCAAAGAGTTTTAACAACACGCTATAATGAAAGGTCGAAGCCCTTTCGTGCTGCAGTGCTGCGGGGTTTTGTTGTGTTGTGGCGTGGTGTGGTGTGATCGTACGAGGTGAGGTGTGGCAGCGGTGTGTGTGTATCGTGTGGTGTGTTCTGCTCCAGTCAGCACACAGTTGGTTTTTGTGTGTGTGTGTGTGTGGGTGTGTGTGTGTCCGCAATGCAGCTGCGCGAGCGCTTGTTGCACAGTGCATGAGTGGAGCGCGTGAAAAAAACGTGTTTGTTCTGTTTGCTCACCGAACGAAGTCTTCGATTACGAAACTATTTTCTACATTTTCCTCACATACGAGTAATAGGATGAATAGTTTAAATACCAATGATAATAATAATGATAATGATGATGGTCTTGATGATGACGATTTTGATGCTGCTGGTGCTGCTAATGATGGTGATGATAATAATGATAATATAATAATAAATATTAATAATAATAATAATGATGATAATATTAATAATGATAGTAATAACGATATATGCAGCTGCTAATAAGAAGAATGATGGATGATGATGATGATGTCATTACTATTATCATCAATAAGAATAATTATCACACAAAAATATTGATGGTAGGAATAAGAATGATAGTGATGATAATAATACTACTAATATATGATGATGATGATGACGACGACGACGACGACGATAACGATAACGACAACGACAACGCACGGACGACGACGATGATGATGTGTGGTACTACAACTCCACTCCGTCCAATTTATACCAGGGTGTTTTAAAAATCAAACGTGAACGCATACATAAACATAAAATAAAATAAGGAACAGTGACAGCCATTACGGACACCAACACCAACTAATCCATGAGAACTCTCTTCTGTCTGAAGGTTATACAAACTGTATGTAGTTTTCAGTATGAAACAAATCAACAAAGACAAAAGAAAGAAAGATACGGGGAAAAATAGAAAGAATAAAAGACAGAAAGACGCAAAAAATAAGAACAACAGTGACACTGAAAACAACAATAGGAGCAGCAACTACAACAAAAATCCGTGCAATCATTTTTACCCATACAACTTTCCAAAAGAAACTTTATCATTTTTCTTGAGAAGCTGACTGAGTACTCCACCACACCAGCCAACTAAAAACCAACAGACAACCTACCAAGTAAACTTACCGACAAACCAATCAACCACCACCACCACCCCAAAAAACAAACAAACAACAACAAACAAACAATCAAACAAACAACAAAAAACAGTCAACCAGACCAACAAACCCAAACAAACAACAAACAAAACAAACAAACAAAAAAACAAACAAGAAACACAAGCAAACAAAACAAAATACAACAGCAACTGTAACAAAAGCAACAGAACACACAATAACAAAAACAAAGAACAAACAAAAATACACACACACACACACACACACACACACACACACACACACACACACACAACACACACACACACACACACAACAGACAGACAAACAAACTAACAAACATACAAACAAATAACACAAAACACAAACAAACGAAGTACCAAAGCACTGTTTCAACAGTACATGAGTGTTGCACGTGAAAAATTCACCATTGGCCTTACGCGTTCGGTCACTGAACGAAAACATCGATTATGCAGCGATAAACTAAACCGCCTTGGGACAAACCTCTCTATTACCTCCCTTCCCCCGACTCTTTCTGCACAGGCCTCCTCCCCCTCCCCCAAACCCCCGTCATCCACACTTCCCACCACCATGTTGAAGATTTTCTGATGTATTAACTGGTAAGTACATGTATATAACTTGTTTATGTTACCTTCACAATGAACAAGTGAAAGGATTTAAAGCTGTGCTCTCATATGCGCCCGCGTGCGTGCCACCCAGGCACACGCGCGCGCACACACACACACACAGAGAGAGAGAGAGAGAGAGGAGAGAGAGAGAGAGAGAGAGATGTATGGGGGGGGGGGTCAACTGATTCAACAAATAACATTATCAACAAAATTCCAAAATAGCCTACAAAAAATGATTTTCAAATTGTTGCTAGTTTCCCCTCTCTCTGTCTGTCTGTCTGTCTGTCTGTCTGTCTGTCTCTCTCCTTATCTCTCTTCCTCTCTCTCTCTCCTTTTATCTCCCTCTCATTCCTCTCTCTCTTTTTTTTTTCTATTCTTTCTTTTCTCTTCACTATTCCTCCCTCAATTATCCACCATACTCTTCCTCTCTCTGTTGTCGTGGACTAGATGAGTGTGTGTGTGTGTGTGTGGTGAGTGTGTGTGTGTGTGTGTGTGTGTGCATGAGTGTGTTGTGTGTGTGTGTGTGTGTGTGTGTGTGTGTGTGTGTTCATGAATGTGTGTGCGTGTGCTTTCTTTTTCATTTACCTACTTCGTATCAGCGAACCTACGAAACAAACAAACAATCAATCAAACAAATAAACAAAAAACAACAACAAAAAATACAAACAAACAAACAAACAAACAAACACTGAAACTAGCCAACTTACTAAACACACACTGGGAACTCACCAACTCACAGTGAGTAGACAAAGACACAGTCATTCCTAGACTGCATTGTATAAGCCTGTGTGGCCGGACCGAAACTAAGCACTGGGAATACAAGGTCATTTGGGGCAGAGAACGAAAAACAGGTTAATTACCTCAGGTCTGAGTGAGACCTCCTGCAACTGACAGGATGTGAGAGAGACTGGGAGTTTCTCAGGCGTGGAAATCAAGTGGGCAGAGGTCTGACTTGCAATTAGAAGGTCCTGGGTTTCAATCCAAGTAACCTCTGCCTTGCTGCGTAACGGGTGGAGGTTTTTCACGATCTTTTCAAAGTTAACATGGGCGCAGATCTGCCTGCGCCTAATGTATCACCTTCGTGTGTATATATACGCATGCAGAATGTCAAACGTGCACGTTTAAGATCATGTTTAAGTCATCATGTCAGCTCATGGGTTTTTATGTGCAGGCTTGATGCTTGTACCATGAACATTCTGGATCTTCTCTATCACATGGCAACCTGTGACGTAAGTGTTTATGGAATTCATTCCGAGCGCAGAGACGTCATCTTGAGAAACTGAAACTGAAACTGTAAGTCGTGGCGGCGTTTTGTTGACTTATGGAAACATGAAAACATCCGGCAGCACACCCACCGAAGATGTGCATTGTGTAACAACACACTGGAGTGTAGTCAGCTCGCTTTACAGCTTGAGTTCTCCATGCTCAACTAAAAAGTCTGGTTACGTGTAATGCCTGTTACGCCTGATGAGAAACATGGATAATCTGTTCTTTTGTTTTCGTTGTCCGTTTTTGTTTTTAATCTTCTTCAATGCTGTTGTCCGTTTTTGTTTTAATCTTCTTCAATGCTGTCAAGAAAAGCATTCTTGCCAACAAATGCCTAGCAATTAAAATCAGGAAAAGAGTTTTTGAATGCTATTTAGAATAGATGATGTTATACGGTTATGAAGCGTGGACAGTCAACACGCAAAGCCAGAACAAGTCTGAAGCAACCGAAATGTGGTTTCTATAGAGAATGTTGAGAGTTCCATGGACAGCAAAGAAAACAAACGAGACAGTCTTGATGGAGGCAGACACAAGAAGATCATTGATAAGGAAGATTAGGAAAAGACAGGCAACATTTACGGGCCGTTTTATGAGGAAAGGGGAATTAGAGCACCTGGTCACAACAGGAAAGCTGGAGGCAAAGAGAACACCAGGTAGACCCAGGTAGACCCGGGGAGAAAATATTGGACAGACTTGCAGGGTGGCTGAGGACAGAGAGTGTGGAAGATGTGCTTGATGCAACAAGGGATAGATGCATGTGGAGGGCCATGATCGCCAACGCCATGCGGCAGGGCACTTGATGATGATGATGTCCGTTTTTGTTGTTGTCGTTGTTCAAAACAAGTGTGACTGCTCGCGTTCAAGCAAACAGGAACCAGAAAAACACGAAAATGGAATCAGAACGCATATTTGATACAACCAGACAAGACAGGTGCAAATTTTCGGCCAACTGGCCTTTGTCAAGCGTGAATGTAAGATCACAAATGAACACCAAATATAAAAATCAGGAGAAAAAGGCTGAAACTTCTCTGCTGCTTCGTCCAGTATGAGAAGAGGACAAAAATGAAATCATAATGTGTTTGTGAGTAATGGTAAGAAATAGGGAGAGGGGAGGCAAATATGATATCAGAGGGGAAATGAGAAGAATTCTGCAATATGAAAAGTGGTCATGCCATATTAGTATTGTTTTATTCTGAAGAGAATCAAGGGCTAAAAGTATGAATACTATGATGCGCCAGCTAAAAGTAGTTTTTGGAATGTAAAGTATCTTACTATTAAATAATGTATACATATACATACAAATTCATATATACATACACACATATATCAGTATATACATGTGTATATCTGCATACATACATCTATATATATATATATATATATATATATATATATATATCTACACACATGCATACACATTGATACACATAAATCCGCACATAAATATAAATATAAGGGAAAATATAAGCATACGATCGACTGAATGGAAAGATATATAATCAAGAAGTAAAGCTGATGTAAATGGATCGTGCCTAGTGCAACGAATCCAGTCTGACCTTGGAATAGGAAGAAAAACATCCTAAACCAACAGCCAAGGGGCTGAAGGGAAAACCGGAGTCCCCGGAGAAAATAAAACTTTAGTCAGACGCGTCTGGGCCTGTCTTGTGAAACGAGAATTAAAACAGAAATAAAGGGGGAGGGGGGGAGGGGGGGGGAGGGGGGGAGGGACATAGTGTAGCCGCAAAGCCAAGACCTCATTCGGTGGATGGGGTATGGGAGTCAACGGGTTAAATTTTTTGCTCCGCTATTATGGTTGACAAAGCAGGATACTAGTGGATATTCTGAAGGAGTCAAAGAGTTAAGGCAAGCCTCTTACGCTTGAACTTTCAAACCCTTTCGTCCGGTCACTTATCCACTTTACTGTTACGTGCACTGAAAATAATATCGGTAAACTGACCGATGCTTTACACAAGAGGTAAGACGTCAAGTTCACTTCAGCTTGTTTGGGGTCGGTTGCTGGACATAAGCCTTCCTCATCGCACGCCGCTGTTGCCGGTTAACTGCTGTTCCCGTCCACTGTTTGTCGAAATTTTCTAGATCGTCTCGCCATCTGGTTCTCTGGCGACCTCTGTTCCTTTTTTGGCTTCGAAGGATCCAGTGCGTCACTTTGGTGGTCCATCTGTTGTCAGATCTTCTAATGACATGACGTCAAGTTAAGTTAAGTCAAATCAAGTCACCAATCGCCTTGGTCATTGTTGAATTTTTCGGTTTAAACCTGCTCCTAGGCAGAGTTGAGTATGCTGTATGTTCATTGGGAGGACTGGCACCACACAGTCGAGTCTCATCCACTTCACACTTGCGTCAGTGATGGTGTTGCTAAAATCTTCTGAACAACTCCGTAGGTAACTGTGTTTCTCGGGCCTGGTTGACTCCAGGATATATTATGATAGTAAGCGTAGAGTACAGCCCTGTTACGCAGTCTCAATCTTAGATGGAACTTCTTAGCATCATGGAACTTCTTAGCATCATGATTATCATCCTCATCGTCATCATCATTATCGCATCGTGAAATCTGTTCGAGGTTATGAGGCCATTAGGTGGCTCAGAAAACAGGACAGAAAAAAAGGTGAGCACAAAGGTAATCTCCCTGAGAGCTATGAAGCCCCCCCCCCCCCCCAAAAAAAAAAAAAAATCAACTTTATTATCTCCAAAACAGAAACTATTTAGTGGTCTTCCACAAAAAATGCAACAAAAACAAGTAAAATACCACATTCTAATATAACATGCGATACAAACTCAATCTCGTATGTAAAATGAATTAATGTAAAACATATATGCACATCCCTGTCGCGCGCGCGTGGCCACACACACACACACACACACACACACACACACACACACACACACACACACACACACACACACACACACACACACGCACGTACACACATACACACATGCACGTGCTCACAAACCACCACCACCACTACCACTTAACATATTCAACCACTGAAATGAACCGATCAAATAAGTAAAGCAATCAAACATACTTAAATGACATGGTACACATGCACAAGCAGGCAAATGTGCGTTCACACACATAGCCACATGCAGTACATGCTCTCATAGACTCGCTACGCATGCATGTTTAAGACTGCATCTTGATTAAGAAATTTGATTGATTTTGGGAAGAAATTGTGTGTACATTCTACTGATCAACATGTGAAGGAACGAATGGCAATACCTCATATTAGTGTGGAAGAATACGAGTATAGTTACAAATAATCTTCTTCCTCATATTTGTTGGTATGGAAGGATATTAGTATGGTTACAAATAATCATCTACCTCATATTGGTTGGTATGGAAGGACATGAGTATGGTTATATGCAATCATCTACTTCATTTGATATGGAAGGACATGAGCATGGTTACATGCAATCATCTACTTCATTTGATATGGAAGGACATGAGTTTGGTTACATGCAATCATCTACTTCATTTGATATGGAAGGACATGAGTTTGGTTACATGCAATCATCTACTTCATTTGATATGGAAGGACATGAGTTTGGTTACATGCAGTCATCTACTTCATTTGATATGGAAGAACATGAGTTTGGTTATATGCAATCATCTACTTCATTTGATATGGAAGGACATGAGTATGGTTATATGGAATCATTTGCGTCGTTTTGGTATGGAAAGAAATGAGTATGGTCACATGTAATCATTCTAGTCCTACACACCACACGACATTCGTACAATTAACACTAATCTCCCTTCAAGTTTCCCCTGCAATCTCTCCCTCTTGTATTCACTATCTGTCCGAAGCATGCTTCAAGTTCAAATTCACATTGCTCGTAGCCCAGCCGACTACTAGAGCCATATCAGGGCTAACGCCACGTCAAAAACGACAACCCGGTTAAGATAAAAGACACCAGTTAAAAACAATGCTCACCGTTTACTTTGCAAGTCTCACCTCACCGCACCTGTCGGCGTCACCAGGTTCGGTGTCGGCCGCTGCACATGTGGATGCCACCATCTCCCTCCGGGCCGCTCTGTCTTGACTTTTGTGGTCAATTTCTTGAATATTTAGGCAGCTGACGTTGGTTATGTTCTCAATGTATGAGATTACAGGTCTGCCTTTCTTCCTTTTTGCCACTGTTTTTCCTTGAAAGATGGTTGCCATGAGGTCCGTGTTCTTGCTACGTGACACATGGCCAATGTATTTTAGTCTTCTCTTGTTGATGTCTGCTAGTACTTTTTGGTGGTATCAAGTTCTTCCAGGACGCTTTCATTAGTTCTTCTGTCTGTCCATTTGACACGTAGTAGTCTCCGATGAAACCACATCTCTGCTGCCTCAATTCTTCTGCAATCAGTTTTTTCTCAGAGTCCAGGCTTCGCAGCCATAAATCATGACTGGCCAGACCAAACATTTTAGAAGTCGATAACTTTCAGGCCATTTGGTATGCCTCTGTCTAAAGTGCAATTAAAGAAAAACAGCCATAAAGTCTTACACTGAGATTAACCATACCAGCACAGAAGTAAATATGACAGAACAGACTCAAAAAAGCAACAATAAATATGACAGAACAGACTCAAAAAAGCAACAATAAATATGATGTAACAGACTCAAAAAACAACAACAATAAATATGATGGAACAGACTCAAAAAAGCAACAATAAATATGACAGAACAGACCCAAAAAAGCAACAATAAATATGATGGAACAGACTCAAAAAAGCAACAATAAATATGACAGAACAGACTCGAAAAAGCAACAATAAATATGATGGAACAGACTCAAAAAAGCAACAATAAATATGATGGAACAGACTCAAAAAAGCAACAATAAATATGACAGAACAGACTCAAAAAAGCAACAATAAATATGACAGAACAGACTCAAAAAAGCAACAATAAATATGATGGAAAAGACTAAAAAAAGCAACAATAAATATGATAAAACAGACTCAAAAAAGCAACAATAAATATGATGGAACAGACTCAAAAAAGCAACAATAAATATGATGGAACAGACTCAAAAAAAGCAACAATAAATATGACAGAACAGACTCAAAAAAGCAACAATAAATATGACAGAACAGACTCAAAAAAGCAACAATAAATTTGATGGAACAGACTCAAAAAAGCAACAATAAATATGATGGAACAGACTCAAAAAAGCAACAAATAAATATGACAGAACAGACTCAAAAAAGCAACAATAAATATGACAGAACAGACTCAAAAAAGCAACAATAAATATGACAGAACAGACTCAAAAAAGCAACAATAAATATGATGGATCAGACTCAAAAAAGCAACAATAAATATGATGGAACAGACTCAAAAAAGCAACAATAAATATGACAGAACAGACTAAAAAAAGCAACAATAAATATGACAGAACAGACTCAAAAAAGCAACAATAAATATGACAGAACAGACTCAAAAAAGCAACAATAAATATGATAGAACAGACTCAAAAAAGCAACAATAAATATGATGGAACAGACTCAAAAAAGCAACAATAAATATGACAGAACAGACTCAAAAAAGCAACAATAAATATGACAGAACAGACTCAAAAAAGCAACAATAAATATGATGGAACAGACTCGAAAAAGCAACAATAAATATGATGGAACAGACTCAAAAAAGCAACAATAAATATGATGGAACAGACTCAAAAAAGCAACAATAAATATGATAGAACAGACTCAAAAAGCAACAATAAATATGACAGAACAGACTCAAAAAAGCAACAATAAATATGATGGAACAGACTCAAAAAAGCAACAATAAATATGATGGAACAGACTCAAAAAAGCAACAATAAATATGATAGAACAGACTCAAAAAAGCAACAATATATATGATAGAACAGACTCAAAAAAGCAACAATAAATATGATAGAACAGACTCAAAAAAGCAACAATAAATATGTAAAACAGACTTAAAAAAGCAACAAAAAATATGTAAAACAGACTCACAAAAGCAACAATAAATATGATAAAACAGACTAAAAAAAACAACAATAAATATGATAGAACAGACTAAAAAAAACAACAACAATAAATACGATAGAACAGAAAAGCAACAATAAATATGATAAAACAGACCAAAAAAAACCAACAATAAATATGATAGAACAGACTAAAAAAAACAACAACAATAAATATGATAAAACAGACTCAAAAAACAACAACAATAAATATGATAAAACAGACTCAAAAAAAGCAACAATAAATATGATAGAACAGACTAAAAAAACAACAACAATAAATATGATAGAACAGACTCAAAAAAGCAACAATAAATATGATAGAACAGACTCAAAAAAGCAACAATAAATATGACAGAACAGACTCAAAAAAGCAACAATAAATATGATAGAACAGACTCAAAAAAGCAACAATAAATATGACAGAACAGACTCAAAAAAGCAACAATAAATATGACAGAACAGACTCAAAAAAGCAACAATAAATATGATAGAACAGACTCAAAAAAGCAACAATATATATGATAGAACAGACTCAAAAAAGCAACAATAAATATGATAGAACAGACTCAAAAAAGCAACAATAAATATGTAAAACAGACTTAAAAAAGCAACAAAAAATATGTAAAACAGACTCACAAAAGCAACAATAAATATGATAAAACAGACTCAAAAAAAGCAACAATAAATATGATAAAACAGACTAAAAAAAACAACAATAAATATGATAGAACAGACTAAAAAAAAACAACAACAATAAATACGATAGAACAGAAAAGCAACAATAAATATGATAAAACAGACCAAAAAAAAACAACAATAAATATGATAGAACAGACTAAAAAAAACAACAACAATAAATATGATGGAACAGACTAAAAAAACAACAACAATAAATATGATAGAACAGACTCAAAAAAGCAACAATAAATATGACAGAACAGACTCAAAAAAGCAACAATAAATCTGATAGAACAGATTCAAAAAAGCAACAATAAATATGATGGAACAGACTCAAAAAAGCAACAATAAATATGACAGAACAGACTCAAAAAAGCAACAATAAATATGACAGAACAGACTCAAAAAAGCAACAATAAATATGATGGAACAGACTCAAAAAAGCAACAATAAATATGATGGAACAGACTCAAAAAAGCAACAATAAATATGATGGAACAGACTCAAAAAAGCAACAATAAATATGACAGAACAGACTCAAAAAAGCAACAATAAATATGATAGAACAGGCTAAAAAAAGCAACAATATAATTATATGATAGAACAGACTCAAAAAAGCAACAATAAATATGACAGAACAGACTCAAAAAAGCAACAATAAATATGTAAAACAGACTTAAAAAAGCAACAAAAAATATGTAAAACAGACTCACAAAAGCAACAATAAATATGATAAAACAGACTCAAAAAAAGCAACGATAAATATGATAAAACAGACTCAAAAAAAGCAACAATAAATATGATAAAACAGACTCAAAAAAAGCAACAATAAATATGATAAAACAGACTAAAAAAACCAAAATTAAATATGATAGAACAGACTAAAAAAAACAACAACAATAAATACGATAGAACAGAAAAGCAACAATAAATATGATAAAACAGACCCAAAAAAAAACAACAATAAATATGATAGAACAGACTAAAAAAAACAACAACAATAAATATGATAAAACAGACTCAAAAAACAACAACAATAAATATGATAAAACAGACTCAAAAAAAACAACAATAAATATGATAGGACAGACTAAAAAAACAACAACAATAAATATGATAGAACAGACTCAAAAAAGCAACAATAAATATGACAGAACAGACTCAAAAAAGCAACAATAAATATGACAGAACAGACTCAAAAAAGCAACAATAAATATGACAGAACAGACTCAAAAAAGCAACAATAAATATGACAGAACAGACTCAAAAAAGCAACAATAAATATGATAGAACAGACTCAAAAAAGCAACAATATATATGATAGAACAGACTCAAAAAAGCAACAATAAATATGATAGAACAGACTCAAAAAAGCAACAATAAATATGATAGAACAGACTAAAAAAAACAACAACAATAAATACGATAGAACAGAAAAGCAACAATAAATATGATAAAACAGACCAAAAAAAAACAACAATAAATATGATAGAACAGACTAAAAAAAACAACAACAATAAATATGATGGAACAGACTAAAAAAACAACAACAATAAATATGATAGAACAGACTCAAAAAAGCAACAATAAATATGACAGAACAGACTCAAAAAAGCAACAATAAATATGATAGAACAGATTCAAAAAAGCAACAATAAATATGATGGAACAGACTCAAAAAAGCAACAATAAATATGACAGAACAGACTCAAAAAAGCAACAATAAATATGACAGAACAGACTCAAAAAAGCAACAATAAATATGATGGAACAGACTCTAAAAAGCAACAATAAATATGATGGAACAGACTCAAAAAAGCAACAATAAATATGATGGAACAGACTCAAAAAAGCAACAATAAATATGACAGAACAGACTCAAAAAAGCAACAATAAATATGATAGAACAGACTCAAAAAAGCAACAATATATATGATAGAACAGACTCAAAAAAGCAACAATAAATATGACAGAACAGACTCAAAAAAGCAACAATAAATATGTAAAACAGACTTAAAAAAGCAACAAAAAATATGTAAAACAGACTCACAAAAGCAACAATAAATATGATAAAACAGACTCAAAAAAAGCAACAATAAATATGATAAAACAGACTCAAAAAAAGCAACAATAAATATGATAAAACAGACTAAAAAAAAGCAACAATAAATATGATAAAACAGACTAAAAAAACCAAAATTAAATATGATAGAACAGACTAAAAAAAACAACAACAATAAATACGATAGAACAGAAAAGCAACAATAAATATGATAAAACAGACCCAAAAAAAACAACAATAAATATGATAGAACAGACTAAAAAAAACAACAACAATAAATATGATAAAACAGACTCAAAAAACAACAACAATAAATATGATAAAACAGACTCAAAAAAAGCAACAATAAATATGATAGAACAGACTAAAAAAACAACAACAATAAATATGATAGAACAGACTCAAAAAAGCAACAATAAATATGACAGAACAGACTCAAAAAAGCAACAATAAATATGACAGAACAGACTCAAAAAAGCAACAATAAATATGACAGAACAGACTCAAAAAAGCAACAATAAATATGACAGAACAGACTCAAAAAAGCAACAATAAATATGACAGAACAGACTCAAAAAAGCAACAATAAATATGACAGAACAGACTCAAAAAAGCAACAATAAATATGACGGAACAGACTCAAAAAAGCAACAATAAATATGATGGAACAGACTAAAAAAAGCAACAATAAATATGACAGAACAGACTCAAAAAAGCAACAATAAATATGATAGAACAGACTCAAAAAAGCAACAATGAATATGATAGAACAGACTCAAAAAAAGCAACAATAAATATGATGGAACAGACTCAAAAAAGCAACAACAATAAATATGATAAAACACAATAAATACACTTCCAATCGAAAGGTCTGGGTTCGATCCAGCCTGGATACTTCCCGCCTGGTGGTGTAAAGGTGGAGATTTTTCCCATTTCCCAGGTCAGCATGTGTGCAGTCGCCTTAGTGCCTAAACCTCTTCGTGTGTGTATGCATGCAGAATATCAAATATGTACGCTAAATATCCTGTAAGCCATATCAGTGTCCGGCGACTTATCAAAACATGAAAATGTCCAAACATGCGCGTCCACCGTAGACGGAGTAGGCTAGACTGTGCACAAACATACTGCCTGTGCAGCGTGGGCTAAACAGCATGCATACACGCTTCCGAGAATACTCAAAATGATAAAGAACAAAATAATAAAAAATTCTCTGTGTTGGTCAGTCATGTGCTAGGAGAGACTAGTTTCAACTTGATTATGTTATTGTTGTTTAAAGCCCAGCCGATTGCGTGGAAAGAAAAGGTAAAAAAAAAAAAAAAAAAAGAAAAGAAAAGAAAATTTAAGTACACATAGCTATGCATTCGTCCATATAATCTAAGGACATACGTCTGGCGTTGACCACTCCGTTCAATTTATTGCACAGGGGATTTAAAAACACACCTCAATACAACTTAAAGTATACCGAAGGACACCAAAATATATATATAAACGGGCCTAAATTATCTAAAATCGCTTCCGCATATCTCGCCTTCCTAGAGCCAAAAATGCACTGAATACAGGTACCCAATTATCAATCCCAAGAAAAAGTACGTAAGACTTTATCTAACACATACAGGTGAATGGACCAGCATGGCAGAAATGATAAGAAGAAATGATAGAAAGCGAAGAACAAGGCAGAAACAAAGAGAGTGACAGAAAAGAGGAAGTTTCTAGCACAGAATTTCCAGAAGGTGGGGATACTATTTATACTGAAAGAGCCCCTGGCATCTACACGGGGGATGGGGGATGGGGGGAGTTTAACTTGGTAGTGGGAATCGTCGCCTGTACAGCGGATCGTATGCCAGGGATTGTGGAAGTCTTTCACATATGGAGATTTATCATCATCATCATCATCATGTGTCTTGCCTCATGGCGTTGGCGATCATAGCCCTCCATACGAATCTATCTTTTGTCGCTGCACGTACATCTCTTTCCCTTTCATTCCTCATCCATTCCGCAAAACCGTCCTATATTTTCTCCCTGGGTGGGTCTACCTGGTGCTCTTTTTTTCCTCCAGCTTTCCTGTTGTGAGTAGGTGCTCAAATTTCTCTTGCCTCATAAAATGTCCTATAAACGTTGCTTGTCTTTTCCTAATCTTCTTCGTGATT
>JAPXFY010000023.1:58786589-58809089 GCA_030674185.1 Monoplex corrugatus
ATGGATGGCCGACCTTTTTCAGAATTTTTTTTTTTAGGATCATTGCACGAAGGGAGGTTATCTTTGTGCTCACGCTCTGCTGATTTTTTTGTTTTGTTTTTTTACGTCCCATTTGCTACACCATCTTAATGGCCACAGAAGCTGGCACAGTTTTCACAATGTGATGATGATGATGGACAGCCCACCTTTACTTGGCGAGGTGACTACCAAGTGGCGTTGAGAGCTGGGAAGTGATTGTTCGGCCGGTGGTGAGGTACTGTTGCTCTGGGTCACCATCCTGCACCCTTGGGATGTTTCCTGTTAACTTGACGCCTCAACCAACCTTCCCCCTTGGGGGTGGAGAGGATCAGACAGCTCAACAAACACCGTAACAATGTCGTCTCCACGAAGTGAAGCCACAGAAGACATGGCTAACTGATCGCAAAGCTCCATGGCGGACAGCAGAAGCTGGGGAAAAAAATATGGCCACAATCATCGCCTGACATTGTCTCAACATGTAGACAGTGACTGAAAAAAGTTGACGAAGATAACTAAGCTGTCTCTTGAATAATTCTGTTCAGCTTAATGAATTATTGCGTTTCCCATTCCTCCAAGATCGTATATAGAAAGGATTCTATAGATTTCTCACAAAGTGCTATTCTGCTTACTCGGCTATTCTTTACTGCATTAAGACTTGTGCCAAGGGTACAAGCAACACACTCTCACTCAAAACAGCACTGCGAGTGAATGTTTCTCTCATTGTTTATGTATGTATGTAGTATGTATGTATATGTATGTATGTATGTATGTATGTATGTATGTATGATGTATGTATGCATGTATGTATGTGTATGTATGTATATGTATGTGTATGTGTGCCAGAGAGAGACGAGAAAGGCGAGAGACAGACACACAACACACACACACACACACACACACACACACACACACACACACAAGAGAGAGAGAGAGAGAGAGAGAGAGAGAGAGAGAGAGAGAGAGAGAGAGAGAGAAAATCAGACAGACAGCAGACAGACAGTAGAGAGACAAAGAAATAGAGAGCAAGAGAAAAAAAGAGAGAGGCAGACAGATAGACAGACAGAGACAGAGAGAGACACAGAGAGAGAGACAGAGACAGACAATCACAAAGAGACAAAGAAAGAGAGAGAGAGGGGGAGGGAGAGAGAGAGAACAAGAGAGAGCGAGAGAACAAATGAGAGAGAGACACACACACAGAGACACACACCAACACCACACACACACAGATACAAGCATGTCTGTGTACTCATTTGTGGGTGCGAGCATACATACATTGTGTACATATATATAATATTTCCCACCTTGCTATGCCTGCAGCTGCCCACAGGAGAGAGGGTTCAATATCCAGTATTGCAATCAGGTGAGGGACAGGATGCGGGTGACAGGGGCTGAGGGGCAGAGGCAGCACTGAGCAAAGCCAAGGTTAAACTTGTAGTAAGACGAGACCGCTTACTGCAGCCACATAACATGCTGATTAAATGCTGACAGAATCAAGTCTTTTGTGTATGCTTAAAGCAGCTCATTTCGATTGCGAAGGCGACACTTTTGGTGTTTACAATTAACCTACTTTCTGACTCATGAATGTTTTTTTGTTATTGTTGTTGTGTTTTTCTTTTGAGATAGCGAGTGAGCAAGTAAGAAACTGAGCGAGCGAGCAAGCGAGAAAGAGAGAGAATGAGAGAGAGAGAAAGAGAGAGAGAGAATGGGGGGACAGGAGAGAGAAGAGAGGAGAGAGAGAAAAAAAAAAGGAGAGAGAGGAGAGAGAGAAGAGAAAGAGAGTGAGAGAGACAGAGAAAGAGAGAGAGAAGAGAGAGAGAGAGAGACAGACAGACAGAGAGACAGAGAGGGAGACAGAAACAGACAGACATACAGAGAGAGAGAGAGACAGAGACAGAGAGACAGAGACAGAGAGACAACAGAGACAGACAACAGAGAGAGGGAGAGAGAGAAAGAGAGAGAGAGAGAAGGAGAGAAAGAGAGTGAGACAGAGACAGACAGACAGACAAACATACAGACAAACACACAAACACACAGACAGACAAACAGACTGATGATACTGATGACGGTGATTATGGCGTGTGTGTGTGTGTGGTGCGTGTGTGTGTGTGTGTGTGTGTTGTGTGTGTGTGTGTTGTGTGTGTGTGTGTGTGTGTGTGTGTGTGTGTGTGTGTGTGTGTGTGTGTGTGTGTGTGTGTGCAGTGAGCACAGATTTTCTGTTTCTGATTTTGTATATAAAAAAAATGAAAATATAAAAAGTTACTTTCTCTGGGTGTCTAAATGTGTATGTTGGAGATTATTTGGGTTAAAAGACGCGGAATGTTTTCGAGTCTCCAAATATGGCGTCTTCAAGAGAAATCTTCAGACGACTACGAGAGAATTGAAATTAATTTACAGAACGGTAACGTCTAGTTAATTGTCTCATACTGACTGTATTCAGAAGAAATTTTAGACAGTGCTCATAAATTATAATTGTATTTCAGCAAATCATCGATCGTTTTTTGGACTGTTTAGTGTTGACTCTGTTATCCTTGACACAGTTCAAAGATCTCTTATATATAGAATACTGAAAACTCAGTCAGAACGTGATGATACTAGTATAACTAATAACTGAAAGCAGAGGTGGTATGGTTCGGTTTTGTTTGTTATTTCAAAGCGTTCCGAATTTTCTCAATGGCGTGTGTATTTTGTCTTGTCGTCGGCGAGCATGCATGTTGGATGTTTTCATCTTTCTATGATGTATGATTCAGTATGACTATGAGCCTCCTAATACCAATAGCACTAGCATACATATGTCACATAACTTGCACGTTGCAGAATCTTTAACCCTTTGATTCCCGCACCCTACCCACCAAACGCAAAAACTTAACTTCTTTGATTCCCTCATGGATAGGGTGAAGGAGTCAAAGGGTTGTTTTTGCTTTGCTAGCAACCTAAGCAAGGTTGACTATGCAGTGTGCTGATGGACAGGGTGCGGGAGTCAGGGTTAACGTATAACGTGCATACTTGATGTTAGAACTGCATGCATATGCACTCGAAAGAGTGTAGACACATATCTGGACACATGTTGACCTGGGAGATCAGAAAAATTCCAGTGTTTTTACCCAGCAAGGGGAGTTACCCAAATGGGATTGAACTCCAGACCTTCCGACTGGAAGTCTGTTATATTTACTCACTTGACCACCATGCCCATCAGTAGAGATCTGAATTACGCAACATATTATGTATAGGCTAATGATATAGCAGCACCTTTTGAAGGGTAAAGAAAAAATTGATATGTGCCTGAATGAAGATCAATTATTGCAAGGTAAGAAGACTAAGCTCAATTACACTGTATCACTCTGAAAAATCCAAGACAGAGCTGAACTGCACCTTTACCCGTTTGTTTTGCTGACAGGAAAGTACCACTAAGCCAAACCAAAAATTGCAAAAGTTGAAAGAAAAAAACAAAAACAAACAACTAAGCCAAACCAAAAATTGCAAAAGTTGAAAGAAAAAAACAAAAACAAACAATGAATGGATTTAAGGTTAAGATTAAAGCTAAAGTTAGTGTTAATGTTGTCAAAAGTGGTGAAGCCCGACCATACATTCATCAAAAAAACCCAACAGGAGTGAGCAACAGGGACAGTGGCTGCATAACCCAAATACACCAAGATCACCATCTTCCAAGATTATTGGAGATCAAACACTCCTTGTCTCTCTTATCTTTAAGTACAAGATGGTTAAGAGACTTGTGCTGGCTATTCCTGCTCATAATTTACACCATATTTTTAGTTTTTGCTGGAACAATTATAGCAGACACATGCAATTTTTATATCTTGATCAGTAGTCAGATTAATTGTGTGATAAATAATCAGTAGTGATAATTGATCTTTATTCGGGCACAAATCAATTTTTTTTCTTAACCCTTTTGACTTCTGTACACTGTCCACCACTGTCCTGCATTGTTAACCATGCTGGCAAAGCAAAAACTTAACCCTTTTGATTCCCTCACCCTATCCACCAGCTTCCTGCAAGAAGCTGGTGGATAGGGTGAGGAAATCAAGGGGTTATTTTTTTTCAGTTGATGGATAGGGTGCAGGAGTTATAAAGGGATAATATTTAATCAATAAGCACATAATAGACAGATCATGTCAGGATTTCTTGAAAGAAAGATTGCACAAAAGATTATACTTTAGTTTTAGGGATCACTTCAAATGTACATTCTACCAAAACGTTTGATGAAATATGATAATGCAAGCTGGAATATCTCCTTTACTAACAATTTTACATGTCTAATCATTGTGATAATAACTGTTTGTGTGTGTGTGTCTGTCTGTGTGTCTGTATACATGTATGTATGTCTGTCCCTGAAAATGTGAAATGGTGGAGTGTGTTTGTGTCTGTTTACCTGAAATGGCAGAGAGAGAGAGAGAGAGAGAGAGAGAGAGTGTGTCTGTGTGTGTGTGTGTGTGAGTGTGACTGTGTCATTCTGTGTGTGTATATATAGTGTGTGACTGTCATTTTGTGTGTGTATACAAAACTATACATCATTACATCAATTCACGTTATTGGTATCTGACAAGTTACAAAGAAAAATGTATGTCACTGAAAAATGTTAAATGATGATGAAATAATTCACATGCCGTTAAATGGTTCACATTATATGACCATATTCGGCATATATTCCAGTCTGTATGATAGTATGGTTTGATGGATAATACTGGTTTGGATAACTCCCGAAATGCTTCTGTGGCATTGATCCTATTCCTAGACTGTTTATTCTGGCTTCTCAATACACCGCCAGCTCCAGATTTATTCTTTCAAAGTTCCAGTGCCAGAAAGCCCATAGGAGCTAGAGATGTTAAGCCGCCAGAGAGCAACCCACAAGAGAAAACACTGCACCACTGCTGGGTCACTTTCATGGTGTTTAACAATGCTTGTTTGGTTTAGGGAAAATAAAATAAACGCAGCAGAAATGTGGTTCTACAGGCATCTTCTCAGAGTAAAATGGACAGACAAAAGAACCAATGAAAGTGTGCTAAAGGAATTAGCTGCCCAACATAAAATGCTCCCAGAGATCAACAAAAGAAAATTGAAAGTATATCGGGCACATGAACAGAAAGACAAGAACCGACTTGATGACATCAGTCCCGCAAGGGGGAGTCAAGGCACAGAGAAAACAAGGAAGGCCTGCAAAATCCTTCGTGGATAACATCGCTGAGCCTGCAAACTGGGGCTCTATGACATCCTACACAGGAGCAGAGACCATGTTGCCTGGCAATCGTTTGTGACAAAAAGTGGAGCTCCCGCCATCATCCACGGTGATGGAGATGGATGATGATGATCATCATGTTTAGTTTTCATCTAGTTTGCCAAAGACACTGCCTACTAAAGCCCATACTTGCAACACTTTTCATTGTACTATGTTACAGGACAGGTTGCAGGATGTGCCAGCGTACGCTTACCTGGAAAACCAACTTTCGTCGCTTCCAGGTGACAGGTGAAAAAGAGTGTCGTGGAGAGAACGATGTGCACCACATGGCCGACACTTACCTGTGTCTCCTTCGCAGCGTCCGAAAATATGAGGTGTTACTATTGTTAGATCTTGACTTTTGGCAAGTTGAGTTCTTTAGTACGATATGTTCTGTCACAGTGAGCATGTATCATAGTGAGCATTTATACTTGTAATATTAGGAAAATATATCAGTTTACAGAATGCAGCAGAATAGTAGGAAAGTTGCAGCAGAATAGTAGGAAAATATATCAGTTTGCAGAATGCAGCATTATAATTTGTATGATCTGTACACACTCAGAATCTTCAGAGCTTATAGCTTCTATGCAAGTGATAAGCATGTAATTTTTTTGTTTAAAATTTCCATTTTCTTAACTGTACTTCACAATTCCTGTGCCACTTATTTTAGTCTCAACACACCTTCCAAACCACTGAAATTTAGGTCACCATGAAATCAGGAAATGAAGGGGAACAGAATCGGGGACTTTTTCTTTAACCTATGATACTGAGAATGAACATGATAGGGGGAGATTGTGAATTCCTTCACTTTCATGATCTTTTTTAAACAGTAGAGATTTGTAAAATGCCCATGTAGATTACTTTAAGCTTTCAGTTTTGAACGTTTACGTTCATGCCATGTTTATGTTTTGGAATAGATTTGTTGAAAATTTGAGATTTGTTTTTTTAATAGCAAATATAATGATAAATAGGTAATAGTTTGATGCAGGTAATCAAAGAAACAATCATCAAAAGCTGCACATCAGTAAAAATAACAAAAGTTGTGTGTGTGTGTGTGTGTGTGTGTGTGTGTGTGTTGTGTTAAAATCCATAAGATTTATATGTGGAGCTGAAAACGTTGCTATTCCATGTGTGAAGGGGCATGGCGGTACTTGACAAAGGGGAGACATATGAAAAATTCAATCAAGACTGTTTATCTTTGATTTTCTCCCTTGGTTTGTTTAGCCCATGCATAGCCCTTGTATAAACCTGGAAGGAGATATTGTAAACAAAAAAGTATGGCCAGCCTTACTGAGTGCACATTGGTTTACATAATATTTGTACTGTAATGTCACCATCTGTTATCAAAACAGTTTTCATATCAACAGATTTAAAACAAATTCAGAATGAATCATTTTACTAGCTGCCATATAAAAGTGAACAGCAGTGACAAAAACAACATCAGCAAAAATTCTAAGAACGCCATATGTATCAGACACAATTTTACACAACTGTAAAACGTTGTTTTTTTTTTTTTTTTTCTTTACTTGCCTGATTGTTTCCATAATTTTCATTATTCTTAATTATCCAAATGTCCCCTGTATTCATAAAATTTGTTCCCCCATGGGGATGCCGGAGGCTATTTCAGTATAAATAGTTTTCCCACCTTTTGAAAATTCTGTGCTAGAAATTTCCTCTTTTCTCTCACTGTCTTTGTTTCTTTCTTCCTCCTTTGCTTTCTGTCATTTCTTCCTATCATTTTCTGCCTTGCTGGTCCATTCACCTGTATGTGTTCGATAAAGTCTTACATACTTTTTCTTAGCATTCATAATTGGGTACGTGTATTAAGTGCATTTGTTGGCTCTAGAGAGGTGAGATATGTGAAAACAGTTTTAGATAATTTATGCCCATTTTTATTTGTGTTTTTGTGTCCTTAGGTATGCTTGAATTTGTATTCAGGTATGTTGTTTACATCCCTTTTGGAATAAATTGGACAAAATGGTCAATGCCAGGGGCATGTACTTGGATTAGGTACGCGAATGCATTGATATGTGTACTTAATTTTCTTTTCCATTTTTTTCCTTTTGAAGATTTGTATGTTTTGAAGCAGTTATAGCTCTGATATGGCTCTATGCAGTCGGCTGGGCTTTAAACAACAATAACAATCAAACAATTTGTTGCTGTGGAGTATGTGACCGGTTGGATCTGCTAAGACATAAGACACCTGGATTCAGTTCCCGGTCAGACAGGAATTTTTGTCCCCCCTTCCAGTCAACTCTCAGTGGTGATCTGGGTGCTAAGCTTTCCGATGAGATGATAAAATAGGTCTTGTTTTGCACTCAGCACTTGTCAAAGATCCCACATCAACAAAAGAGTTGCCCTGGCCAAATTTTGTAAAAAGAAAGTTGCTGTCAAAGGTAAAGACATGTACTTGCACACAGGAAAAACACAGGATAAAACAAGGGGTACTCTGACATGATTTCCCTGGTGAGAGCAGCCTGTATTTCACATGGAAAAAATCCTTTGTGGCATAAAAATCAATCCAGTCTAGTCCATTTAAAACATGAGAATAATAATAATAAATCATTCTTGTAGCCTACCTCCAGCCTCATTTAGACTCAATTCGCATTACACATTTTGCAAGACACAGGTATAATATGTACAGAAGCGCTCATACATTTCACATATACACACATTAGGATGTATGCATTAAAATCATTCAAAGCGCAGTAAAATAAACATCTCATGGTACAGGAAAATGCAGCATTTTGGCGTTTTTAAAAATAATTCTGCCACTCAAGACACGGGTACAAAGTTGAAAATTTTTACAAAGATAAGGGTTTCATTCAACAGTCCAAATAACACAGTAGAAAAGCATGCGCACAAACTTGCTCGATGAAAACAGCACTTTTGTATCCATGCCAAAAACAAAATCATGAAAACTTTCGTGAGTCAAAGTGAGTGAGTGTAGGATGATCCGAAGTAACTTGGGCAGGAAAATTTGAAAATTTCAAACATGAAATAAGCGCATCTGTTGAAGCGACAGCAACGCACAGCAAGTGAAATGTTTGTAAAATTCATCACGCAAGAACGATAAGACCATGACAATGTGTAAAAATCAGCTGAAGGATCTTTCCTTGAACCACATCAAGAATTTTTGCCTGCAAATGATGATTTTTGGGGTGAAACTGGTGAAGAAAGTGTGAGTGACAGGTCAGTGCATATGTTTGTGTGTGTGTGTATGTGTGTGTGTGTCTGTGTGTGTGTCTGTGTGTGTGCATGATCGCATGGATATGTGTGCATGCATGCATGTGTTTGTGTGTGTGTGTGTGTTTTGCAGGAAATCAGTGCAGAATTCAAAGGCATTTTGTGTGTGTGTGTGTGTGTGTGTGTGTGTGTGTGTGGTGTGTGTGCATGTATTTGTGTGTGTGTGTGTGTGTGGTGGTGTGTGTGTGTTGCAGGAAATCAGTGCAGAATTCAAAGGCAGAGGAGAAAGATCTGTGGAAGCGAGTGCTCGTATGGTGGGTCTCACCGTTCCTCCCAAACCAGACGACTCGGATTTGACACCCAAATAGTTAAGCCTGCTACAGTGTCTTAGTGCTATTTTCATTCCCTACAGGCCTCATACATTGTCTTGTAACGTGTGTGTTTGAAGGCATGTTATAATGTTTTAATTTGGTCCTGATCTTTGTGAGCTCCTTCCTCAGTCAGTTGAGTTGTGAAGTCTTAAGATAGGATATCAGTATTTTACTTTCAAAACCAAAATAAGTAAGTAGAGAATGAAAGTATGAAAATGACTTACTAATAAATGTAAGAAAACAAATAAAATGAAGAGGTTTTCTTTACAATTTCAGTTGATTTTTTTTTAAGTGAAGTGAGGCTAGTGTTGAGTACGCTGGGCATTTAAGGAATATGTTATGTGCATTGCAGACTTTTAAACTGTTGTGTGTGAGTGTGTACATACTTGTGTGTGTGATGTGAGTGTGCATGTTGGTTTGTGTAGTGCAGTGGCATTTAGAAAATATATGTATTGTTGTTACAGATTTCAAAATGATTGAATGTGTACTTGTATTTGTGTATGTGTACATGTGTGTGTTAGTGGTGTGTGTGTGTGTTAGTATGTGTGTTAGTGTGTGTGTTTGTGTGTGTGTGTGTGTGTGAATGTGTTTGTGTGTGTGTGTGTGTGTGTGTGGTGCGTGCGTGCGTGCGCGTGCATGCGTGTGTGTGTGTGTAGTGTGTGTGTGTGTGTGTGTGTGTGTGTGTGTGTGTGTGTGTGTGTGTGTTGTGTGTGTGTGTGTGTGTGTGTGTGTGTGTGTGTGTGTGTGTGTGTGTGTGTGTGTGTGATGTGTGTGTGTGTGTTGTGTGATGTTGTGTGGAGTACAGGGAAGATGACATGAAGCATGTTACATATATACAAACTAAGATGAAGAGAGAAAGTCACTGAGTTAGAAGCAACTTATCTGCACGATAAGGTTGCAAAAAGGGGACTGTCGAATGATTATGCACAATTGTTAGCAATAACTCGGAAAGATATAAAACATGATTGCAGTTTGTGTGGTGATTTGATATAACTCACAGAAATGTCTGTTGCATGATTTTGATTGTGTTTGCACTTGACTGCTCTGGCAAGTTAGTATGCTGTTACAAATGCAGATTTGTAATTTGTTTGTTTGTTCTTTTCTTTCCTCTGTGAATTATGTGTTAGTGAATAAATTGTTATTTAAGAAATGTCATTGTGTCTCTGCTGTTGATTTTAATTGTAAAAAGTATATGTGTGTGTGTATGTACAGTTGTATACTGTGTATGTAAGGCAGAAAGCTCATATGCTAGCCCACTAGTCCTCAGCCACTCTGCAAGTCCGTCCAGTATTTTTTCCCTGGGTCTACCTGGTGCTCTCGTTCCCTACGGCTTTCCTGTTGTGACCAGGTGCTCTAATTCCCCTTTCCTCATAAAATGGCCAATAAATGTTGCCTGTCTTTTCCTAACCTTCCTTATGAATGATCTACTTGTGTCTGCCTCCATCAAAACTGTCTGGTTTTTCTTTGCTGTCCATGGGGTGTGCAGTCACAAAAGCGGACAGACGTGATGCTCCGGACACAGCCTACCTTGACCCCATCTATGTCTGACATGTCTCCAAAAGGATTCAAAGTTTGCCATCTTTCTGAGCTATCACCAAGACTTTCCCTGCAGTCATTAGATCCGATTTCCTAAAGCCAGCAACCATGCAACAAGAAACACCCAAAGTGCTGGATGGGGCCCAGAGCAACAATACCTCACCAATGACCAGTCACCTCCCAGCCCCAGAGCCTACACGGCAACCGTGTGGCCAATTGAAGTGGGAGCTGTCCATGTGCTACACGATTCAATTGGACCCAGTCACCAGCCACCTTGCCCACAAGCCGAACAGCAAGGCTGGGAAGTGACAAACCTCGGGACACAGCCACACAACGCGTATCAGCCAGGCCCAGCCCAGCCACTGAATCAAACAAGAACAAAAGAGCCCACCGCCCCAGTCCAGACCTCCATCACCCCCCCCCCCCCCCCCCATGGGCAGTCCACATAATCGCCAGCCCACACAGCCACCAGGCTCCCTCTCCCCATCACAGTCCCGACGCTCAGCAATCGAAAACTCGTACTTGGTTGACCACAACGGGGGAGTGGGGTGGGGGGTGGCGTTCGGTCACAAAAGCGACCAGGCATGATGCTCCAGACAGCCCACCTTTTTCACACACACACACACACCACACCACACACATGTTCTAAAAATCTTATTAGAGAAGTGACCTCAGATCAGCCTTTGTCAGCTAAAATTTCAGAATCATTGGTTCACAGTCCTTTAATGCATTACTTTAAGTTTTGTGAAAGTTGTACTTTGGTGTTAAATTTTCCCTTCACATTGTTGATGTTAATTGTTAGTGTTAAGTTCTTGATCTATTTTTCTATTGTCCCACTTACTACTTATGTTATATCCCCCATGGGGATGCCGGGGGCTCTTTTAGTATAAATAGTATCCCCACCTTCTGGAAATTTGTGCTAAAAATTTCCCTTTTCTGTCACTCTCGTTGTTTCTGCCTTGCTTCTTTGCTTTCTCTTATGTCTTCCTATCATTTCCCGCCTTGCTGGCCCATTCACCTGTGTACGTGTGTTCTATAAAGTCTTACGTACTTTCTCTTAGGATTGATAATTTGGTATATGTAATTAAATGCATTTTTGGCTCTAGAGAAATGAGATACGGGGAAGCAATTTTAGGTAACTTAGGCCCGTTTTTGTATTGCTTTCGTGTCTTTAGTTGTGTTTGAATTTGTATTTAGGTGTGTTTTTTAAATCCCCCGTGTGATAAATTGGATGGAGTGGTCAATACCAGGGGCATTTTCTTAGATCATGTGCACAAGTGCATTGACATGCGTACTTAATGTTCTTGTCTCTCTCTCTCTCTCTCTCTCTCTCTCTCTCTCTCTCTCTCTCTCTCTGTCTGTCTCTCTCTCTCTGTCTGTCTCTGTCTCTCTGTCTCTCTCACATGCACACACATCATCATCATCATCATCGTCATCATCATCATCATCATCATCATCATCATCATCATCATAAACCATTCATTGTCAGGTTTACATAGATATTGTCGAGACTTATAAAAGATATATGTAACACGGAAATTAAACACACACACACACACACTCGTATACACACGCACACACACACGTACACACATACACGCACACACAGTCACACACACACGCACGTGTGCGCGCGCATGCACACAGGTACGCACACACACGCACACCCACCACCACCCACACACACACACACACACACACACACACACAGACTTAGTCAACTTGCACAGGCCGACGAAAGTATGTTAGTGTAGACGCAGACACACTTACAGACAGATGCATATGCATTCATACAGTCACACTCACGTACACACACACACGCACACACACACACATGTACGCATAAACAAACCTAAAATTGCGCATTTAGTCATATGCACTTGTGGACACAAAAGTGAGTGCACTCTATTTGCTTACATATGCAGTCGCATGTTGCGTGCGTTTCTGCGTGCGTGTGAGAGAGTGAGTGTGCGAGCGTGCCCGCGTACGTGCGTGTGTGTGTGTTCATGACATGTATGTTGGTGTGTACACATAAACAAAGTCACACACGCACAAAACACACACACACACACACACTCTCTCTCTCTCTCTTTCTCTGTGTGTGTGTCTCTCTCTCTCACACACACACAAACACATGATTGATAAGAGAGAAAGACAGAGAGGGAGAATGCAGATACCTTTCATTCAATTAATTTAAAAGACAAATAAAGCGCTATGAAAGGCATATATAATATCACAAGTTGCAAGAAAGCACAGAAGCAGCAGAGGGAAAAATGTATTCGGTAAATAGACAAAAGAATAAGTAACACGTGTTTACGTAATCACATTATGCAAAGTTCGTTTGGTGGTGAAACGTCTCAAACAAATTGATTTTTCTCTTAAAACAAAAGAACACAATCAAATCATATACAACAGGCTTTCCTTTTTCTAAGCACTAAACAACGGAAGACAGAAATATGGAAATAATTTGGTTCGTATTCTAAGACAGAAATATGGAAATAATTTGGTTTCGTATTCTTGTTATCTGGTAACGCCACTCTGCACAGTTAAGATAATCAATCACCGTTAAAATTCAAAAGGAAGAGATCGATCCAACATTTATTGATGAAAACAAATCTTGTTCATCGCCAGTATCGAAAAACAGCTTATCTTTGACATAAATGTATCCGTTTTTTCTCGCTACAGACAGCCTTCACAGAAGTACAAGAATCTGATTCTTGTTTTTCTGACATAAACCAAATTAAGTAACGATAAAACAAAACAAAACAAAACAAATATTTAAAACCTTATTCATGTTTGTTGTTCACATAAACAAATATAAGAAAAATCACATTTTTTTAAATTCAATATGTACATAAACGAATTTAAGAAACAAACAAAACAAAACAAACACTTAAAAACTAATTCATTCTTATCGTTCACAGAAATAAATATAAGAAAAATCATTCACGTCCACAAAAAAAGATATCAGAAAAATCATTCACGTCCACAAAAAAAGATATCAGAAAAATCATTCACGTCCACAAAAAAAGATATCAGAAAAATCATTCACGTCCACAAAAAAAGATATCAGAAAAATCATTCACGTCCACAAAAAAAAGTATCAGAAAAATCATTCACGTCCACAAAAAAAGATATCAGAAAAATCATTCACGTCCACAAAAAAAGATATCAGAAAAATCATTCACGTCCACAAAAAAAGATATCAGAAAAATCATTCACGTCCACAAAAAAAGATATCAGAAAAATCATTCACGTCCACAAAAAAAGATATCAGAAAAATCATTCACGTCCACAAAAAAAGATATCAGAAAAATCATTCACGTCCACAAAAAAAGATATCAGAAAAATCATTCACGTCCACAAAAAAAGATATCAGAAAAATCATTCACGTCCACAAAAAAAGATATCAGAAAAATCATTCACGTCCACAAAAAAAGATATCAGAAAAATCATTCACGTCCACAAAAAAAGATATCAGAAAAATCATTCACGTCCACAAAAAAAGATATCAGAAAAATCATTCACGTCCACAAAAAAAGATATCAGAAAAATCATTCACGTCCACAAAAAAAGATATCAGAAAAATCATTCACGTCCACAAAAAAAGATATCAGAAAAATCATTCACGTCCACAAAAAAAGATATCAGAAAAATCATTCACGTCCACAAAAAAAGATATCAGAAAAATCATTCACGTCCACAAAAAAGATATCAGAAAAATCATTCACGTCCACAAAAAAAGATATCAGAAAAATCATTCACGTCCACAAAAAAAGATATCAGAAAAATCATTCACGTCCACAAAAAAAGATATCAGAAAAATCATTCACGTCCACAAAAAAGATATCAGAAAAATCATTCACGTCCACAAAAAAAGATATCAGAAAAATCATTCACGTCCACAAAAAAAGATATCAGAAAATCATTCACGTCCACAAAAAAAAAGATATCAGAAAAATCATTCACGTCCACAAAAAAAGATATCAGAAAAATCATTCACGTCCACAAAAAAAGATATCAGAAAAATCATTCACGTCCACAAAAAAAGATATCAGAAAAATCATTCACGTCCACAAAAAAGATATCAGAAAAATCATTCACGTCCACAAAAAAAGATATCAGAAAAATCATTCACAAAACTTTTGTTTGATATGTACAGTGAATACTTCTTGCAATTCAGCAAAAAAAAAAAAAATGTGAGAAAATGTTATATTAGTTACGTAGCAGTGATTCATGCTTGCCATTCACAAAAATGTGGGAAAACTCAATCATTACTACGTAAAACTATTTTAAGCGTGTCATTTACAGACATAAACGCAAGAAGAAAAAAACACGAACAAATAGGCCTACGTAAAACTGATTCATTCTCGCCAAATCAAGGAAAGGTCATACAAAATCTTTAACAAATGATGTAAAAAAAATCATATATCAATGGCATATATGCAGAACTGCAATTGCTGTCAATACCGAAAAAATCATTTACCAATACTTACTATTGTTGTCAACAAATGACAGGAATGAAAAAATATATAGGTTATATTTTTAGTGAGGGAGGTGGGGGAATTTCTAGATTTCTATTTTCCTCGGATCAATAAAAGATATTGAAATAAAAGCGTTCTTGATTTTGTAACGGTAAAATATTAATACAAAATCCCTGTCTTGTATCATCAAAATAAATGTAGAAAATAGTTTCATATTCTCGTTTCAGGGTGAGTAGTTTAGAAGTGAAGAAATTTGATTTTTATTCTTGTTAGAAATTGAAAATTGAAGCAAAATCAGAAACACGAAATGTGGTTTTATATTGTCTTTTAAAAAAGAAAACATACAAGCACACCTCAGTTTGTAGATCAAGACAAACAATTCATGAGTAATCACAAATAAACAGTCGGTCAGGTGAGAGAGAGAGAGACAGACCGACAGACAAAAAGAGACAGAGAGATAGAGACAGAGACACAAAGAGACAGAGAGAGACCATTCCTAATAAGGTGAAAAAAAAAGGACATGAATCAAATATCACATAATAATTTGAAAAAAATACATTTACCTTCGACGAGTAATAGTTCGTCTTTAGCATAAAGAAATTGCAAGAAACAATGGTCTTCAACTATGATGTTAAGGAAAACCTTCGATGTATCATCTTTTCTGATCAAAGCCTGTACATAATGAATGTAAAAGGGGACACACTGGTTTGATTATACTTTTAGTGATGTTGATGTTTCACATGTTTCTATGTAGACCTGTCTTCCTATGTTTTTATTCTTTGTTACAAAAGTTTTTTTTTATATAGAAATCGACCTGCCTATCTACACGTAACTATCTAGTTATCTACCTGTCTCTTTGAGCAATATGGAATATTCTACATCTATCGCTTTTTGAAATGACTATCTAGTTATCTATCTGTCTGTTTGTCTGAGCAATATGGAATATTCTACATGTATCGTTCTATGTAATGACTATCTAGTTATCTATCTATCTGTCTGTTTGTCTGAGCAATATGGAATATTCTACATGTATCGTTCCTTGTAATGACTATCTAGTTATCTATCTGTCTGTTTGTTTGTCTGAGCAATATGGAATATTCTACATCTATCGTTCCTTGTAATGACTATCTAGTTATCTATCTGTCTGTCTGTTTGTCTGAGCAATATGGAATATTCTACATCTATCGTTCCTTGTAATGACTATCTAGTGATCTATCTGTCTGTCTGTTTGTCTGAGCAATATGGAATATTCTACATCTATCGTTCCTTGTAATGACTATCTAGTTATCTATCTGTCTGTTTGTTTGTCTGAGCAATATGGAATATTCTACATCTATCGTTCCTTGTAATGACTATCTAGTTATCTATCTGTCTGTCTGTTTGTCTGAGCAATATGGAATATTCTACATCTATCGTTCCTTGTAATGACTATCTAGTTATCTATCTGTCTGTCTGTTTGTCTGAGCAATATGGAATATTCTACATCTATCGTTCCTTGTAATGACTATCTAGTTATCTATCTGTCTGTTTGTCTGAGCAATATGGAATATTCTACATCTATCGTTCCTTGTAATGACTATCTAGTTATCTATCTGTCTGTTTGTTTGTCTGAGCAATATGGAATATTCTACATCTATCGTTCCTTGTAATGACTATCTAGTTATCTATCTGTCTGTTTGTTTGTCTGAGCAATATGGAATATTCTACATCTATCGTTCCTTGTAATGACTATCTAGTTATCTATCTGTCTGTTTGTCTGAGCAATATGGAATATTCTACATCTATCGTTCCTTGTAATGACTATCTAGTTATCTATCTGTCTGTCTGTTTGTCTGAGCAATATGGAATATTCTACATCTATCGTTCCTTGTAATGACTATCTAGTTATCTATCTGTCTGTTTGTCTGAGCAATATGGAATATTCTACATCTATCGTTCCTTGTAATGACTATCTAGTTATCTATCTGTCTGTCTGTTTGTCTGAGCAATATGGAATATTCTACATCTATCGTTCCTTGTAATGACTATCTAGTTATCTATCTGTCTGAGAAATATGGAATATTCTACATGTATCGTTCTTTGTAATGACTATCTGTCTATCTGTGTATTTGTCTGTCTGAGAAATAGGGAATATTCTACATATATCGTCATTTGTAATGACTATCTAGTTATCAGTCTGTCTATCTGTCTGTGTGAGCAATATGGAATATTCTACGTATATCGTTTTTTGTAATGAGTGTCTAGTTACCTATCTGTCTGTCTGTGTATCTGTCTGTCTGAGAAATATGGAATATTCTACATGTATCGTTCTATGTAATGACTATCTAGTTATCTATCGTCTGTCTATCTGTCTGAGAAATATGGAATATTCTACATATTCTACATCTATCGTTCTTTGCAAAGTTTCATTTATCTGTTCATTCTGAATGCTCACTTGAGAGTTTTGTGAGTTTGTATCAATTGTTTCCTTGCTTGCTTTGTAGGAATTTGTGTGTGTGTGTGTGTGTGTGTGTGTGTGTGTGTGTGTGTGTGTGTGTGTGTGAGCGTGTGTGTGTGTGTGTGAACGTGTGTGCGTGTGTGTGTGAACGTGTGTATGTGTGAGCGTGCTTGCGTGTGTGTGTGTGTGTGTGTGTGTGTGTGTGTGTGAGAGAGAGAGAGAGAGAATGTGTACGTTTATTTCTGTGTATGTGTGTGTGTGTGTGTGTGTGTGTGTGTGTGTGTGTGTATGCGCGCGCGCGCATGTTTGTGTAAGCTGCTCTATATGATTACGAAATTACAAATTGAAAAAAGAACCCTGAGTAAAGAAAGGAATAGACATTTTAGAAAATAGATGAAGAAAGAACAGGAGCGGTCAGAGGTGGTCCTATTTTTTCTGGCGGAAGATTTTGCCCAACACGGCTTTCTCCAGCCCAAGTGTAGGAGCCTCGATCAGCATGGAGAAGATGAAGGCCGACAAGAACGATAACACCGTTACTGCCAAGTGTAGTGTCGTCTGCAACACATGTAATTGTCTTTCCTTTAGAATGCAGTTATTTGATATACATACACACATACATATATACATACATACACACATACATACATACATACATACATACATATATGTATATATATACAAGAAAATAGTAATGACTCTGTTGATGGCAAAACAACTACAATATGATAATGAAGGTGAAGAAGATGGTGATGATGATGGTGGTGATGATGGTGGTGAAGTTGGTGGTGGTGGATGTGACGATAATAATGATGATGATGATAATAAGAATAATATAATGATAATAACAATGATCATAATGAAAATATTAATAATAATAGCGATGATGATAATAAAATAATAATAAAATGACAGAAAGCAAAGGAACAATGATAATGATAATAATCTAATGATACTACTACTACTACTACTTCTACTACTACTACTACTAATAATAATAATAACAACGATGATGATAATAATGACAACAACGATGATGCTAATAATATAACAATGATGATGCTGATGATAACAACAACAATGGTGATGATAACGACAACGATGATAATAACTTGTACGGTGCCTCATCTAACAATATCCCTAAGCCTGACACAAAATCACATGTGCTATAGGCGACCATTCGTAATACTAACACGTGTCAACCTCTACAAGTGCTATAGGCGACCATTCGTAATACTAACACGTGTCAACCTCTACAAGTGCTATAGGCGACCATTCGTAATACTAACACGTGTCAACCTCTACAAGTGCTATAGGCGACCATTCGTAATACTAACACGTGTCAACCTCTACAAGTGCTATAGGCGACCATTCGTAATACTAACACGTGTCAACCTCTACAAGTGCTATAGGCGACCATTCGTAATACTAACACGTGTCAACCTCTACAAGTGCTATAGGCGACCATTCGTAATACTAACACGTGTCAACCTCTACAAGTGCTATAGGCGACCATTCGTAATACTAACACGTGTCAACCTCTACAAGTGCTATAGGCGACCATTCGTAATACTAACACGTGTCAACCTCTTACTGTTATGAAGAAAGGAACGAACGACAGGACATACACTGTTTAAAAAAAATTAAATAACAATGTTTCATAACAAAATATCTACTTCCACATGTCAACAACTACCGAACAAAAATGATTACATAAAGTACAGAAAAGTATAACGCTTTGAAAGTACAAAGCTCTGACTACATCTCTCTCTCTCTCTCTCTCTCTCTCTCTCTCTCTCTCTCTCTCGCTCTCTCTCGCTCTCTCTCTCTCTCTCCTCTCTCTCTTTCCTCTCTCTCTCTCTCCTCTCTCTCTCTCTCTCTCTCTCTCTCTCTCTCTCTCTCTCTCTCTCTCTCTTACACACGCACACATACGAACACACACAAGACACGTACAGACACTGGCAGACACACACACACCACACACACACACACACACACACACACACACACACACACACACACACACACACACACACACACACACACACGCACACGTTTGTCTAAAATCACTTTAGTGAATAGACCATCACCACACACACACAGAGCTCTGCAAAGCTCTCATGTAACACTCTTAGGCCTATATTGTCTCCTCTGTATCTGTCTACCGACAACGTTTGTGCGAAAACGTCTGAAACTGAGAACTGAAATTAACTATTAACCACGCACAGCTTTGTGTTAAGACAACGTTAGCGAAAACATCTGAAACTGAGAACTGAAATGATCTATTAACCAAAACCACGCACAGCTTTGTGTTAAGACAACGTTAGCGAAAACGCCTGAAACTGAGAACTGAAATGATCTATTAACCACGCACATCTTTGTGTTAAGACAACGTTAGCGAAAACGCCTGAAACTGAGAACTGAAATGATCTATTAACCACGCTCAGCCTTGTGTTAAGACAACGTCAGCGAAAACGCCTGAAATTAACACCCTAAAACTAGCTTGACACGACTTCTTTGTTGAGACAAAGTCAGCGAGTATGCCTAAAACTTAAAACTGAAACTCTGTATCAAAGGCAACGTTAGAACGACTTTAGCGAGTACATCTAAGCCTTAAAATTGAAACGGTCAACTGAAGGCACACGACTCTGCAGTTTGTTTGTAGTTTGTTCCAGAGGGATTCACTGCACTCGGAAATCTCCATATGCACTCCACCCAAACCTGCCAGCAATTATCTGACAGACTTCCACAAAACCCTATGCGCTGGCAAGGTCTTGAAATGGGGAAAGGGGGGAAGAAGGACCTACCAAACCATTTACCTGACACCACCTGAATGATGCAAACATTAAGATGGGCAGTGAACAGGCCAGTTTTTAATGTTGCGGGCTGGGATTGAACTGAAGATATAAGATCCTGAGTTCATGGCTCTTCCAACTAGCTCGCGTAAAAAAAAAAAAAAAAAAAAAAACTTCCCAAGCGGGGAATCGAACCCCTGCCGTCGCGGTGAGAGCGCTAAATCCTAACCACTAGATCACTTGGGACAGCTAAAACACGACTCAATTGTAACGGTAACACGGAGAACTGAGACCTGAAACTGTCTGAAGTAACCATGCCATCAAATAACGATTTGTTAACGAGTACGGATAAATTAGTAAACATACATGGGCTGGTTGGTTCTTTTGACTGAGCCGTGGATTCAAGATCTGATTATCTCGAGTTGTTGTTGTTATTGTTGGTTAAAGCCCAGCCGACTGCGTAGAGCCATATCAGGGCTATAACCGCTTCAAAAAATACAACACTTCAACAGGGAAAAAAAAAAAAGAAAAGAAAATTAAGTACACATATCAATGGATTCGCGCACATAGACATGCCCTTGGCGTAGACCACACCGTCCAATTATTCGCACAGGGGATTTAAAAAAAAAACACCTGAATATAAGTTATAACTATAAGCATACCTATGGACACCAAAACATACGTAAAAACAGGCATGAATTACCTGAAATTGTTTCCGCATATCTCACCTACCTAGAGCCAAAAATGCGCTTAATACATGTACCCAATTATCAATCCTAAGAAAAAGTATATAAGACTTTATCAAACACATACAGGTGAATGGACTATTAAGGCAGAAAATGGTAGCTAGAAATGATAGAAAGCAAAGGAACAAGGCAGAAACAAAGAGAGTGACAGAAAAGAGGAAATTTCTAGCATAGAATTTTCAGAAGGTGGGGATACTATTTATACTGGAAGAGTCCCCCGGCATCCCCACGGGGGAATCTGGAGTTCAATATCAGCCCGCAACATTACAAAGACTGGGTCTGCTCACAGCTCAGTTTAGTATTTTCATCATTCTGGTGAGGTAAGTTAAGTATTTCTTCGGCCACCCCCCCCCCCCCCACACACACACACACATTCTCTCATTTCAAGACCCCTGGCCACCAACGTAAGGCTTTGCGCAGAGTCGGGGAATCTGCCTGATAATTCTTGGGTGGAGCGCTGATGGAATTGTCCAACTGCGATGAATCCATTTGGAACAAACTTAAAACTTCAAAACTCCAAACTCCCGACAACTAAAGAATTCTTACCACACTCCATCCATCCATGTAGTAAGGTTTTTTGAAATTGCCAACCAGAACCGGTAGGACGACGAGATGAATGAGATAGACGCCATAGGTCAGACGAGACAATGGCGCCCAGGCACTCCACGACAGGATAGTATTGACAAAACCTGAGAACAGAGTACAGACAAATGACATGACATGTTGTGTACACAGAAACATGACATGATGTGTACACAGAAACATGACGTGATGTGTACACAGAAACATGACATTACACAGAAACATGACATGATGTACACAGAAACATGACATGATGTGTACACAGAAACATGACATGATGTGTACACAGAAACATGACATGATGTGTATACAGAAACATGACATGATGTACACACAGAAACATGACATGGTGTGTACACAGAAACATGACATGGTGTACACACAGAAACATGACATGATGTGTACACAGAAACATGACATGATGTGTACACAGAAACATGACATTACACAGAAACATGACATGATGTGTAGTCAGAAACATGACGATATGTACACAGAAACATGACATGATGTGTACACAGAAACATGACATGGTATGTACACACACATGACGTGTACACAGAAACATGACATGGTATGTACACAGACACATGACGTGTACACAGAAACATGACATGGTATGTACACAGACACATGACGTGTACACAGAAACATGACATGATGTATACACAGAAACATGACATGATGTATACACAGAAACATGACATGATGTGTACACAGAAACATGACATGATGTATACACAGAAACATGACATGGTGTGTACACAGACACATGATGTATACACAGAAACATGACATGATGTGTACACAGACACATGACGTGTACACAGAAACATGACATGGTGTGTACACAGAAACATGACATGACGTGTACACAGAAACATGACATGGTGTGTACACAGAAACATGACATGATGTACACACAGAAACATGACATGATGTACACACAGAAACATGACATGATGTGTACACAGAAACATGACATGATGTGTACACAGAAACATGACATGATGTACACACAGAAACATGACATGATGTACACACAGAAACATGACATGATGTACACACAGAAACATGACATGATGTGTACACAGAAACATGACATGATGTGTACACAG
>JAPXFY010000023.1:58819089-58834089 GCA_030674185.1 Monoplex corrugatus
GGTGCAGAAGCGTGGAACCTAACGAAAAAACTCGATTTGAAATTAAGAACCATGCAACGAGCACATGAAAGAATCATACTTAATATCACCTGGAAAGATCGCAAAATGGCTGGGTGGATCAGAGAAAGAACAGAAGTGCGAGACATCCTGGAAACCATCAATAAACTGAAATGGACTTGGGCAGGACATCTCACCCTAAGAATGGACAATCATTGGACCATAAAAACACGTTCTCGATACCAGGAGACGGCACTCGCAATAGAGGAAGAAAGAAACACTAGATGGAGAGACGACTTAGCTGAACTTGACAGGAACTGGAGAGGAAAAGCGTTGGAACGAAGTGAATGGAAACAGCTGGGGAAGGCCTACGTCCAACAACGGACTTTCGATGGTTGAACGATATATAGAAGCGAGAAACCGCATGCACAGTATATGGGCAAAAAGCAACATGTATACACGCATCAGAGAAAATTCGGGATCGAAAAAAATAGACAAGAAAAACAATAACGACAACAAACAACTCACCCAAACATACTGAGGTTGTCTTCATAACTGATGACTCCACTGGCGATGCAGTGAGTCAGGATCATGGCCGCACACAACACAAAGCCGATGATGTTCAACTTCTTCCATGATCCTCTGTAATTCATCACATGACTTATTTTTCAGATAAAATGTTATATGCTGTGTATCCCCTCCTGCCCCCATTTTTTGTGGATATAACAGCGTATACTCTGTATCCATTGTTTTCAGATATCACATCATATGTTCAAGTATCCATTTTTGTTTGGTATAACATTATATGCTCTTTTATGCGCTCTATTTGTTTACATTCTCTTTCACACAACACTACACACACAACACACACACACAACACACACACACACACACACACATGCAGGCACACACACACACACACACATGCAGGCACACACACACACACACACACACACACACACACACACACATGCAGGCACACACACACACACACACACACACACACACACACACACACACACACACACACACACACACACACACACGCATTCACAAGGACTCACTCACTTGAATGTCCAGGGGATCAGAACAAGAGGGGCGATAAAGTAGAACTGCATGTCGTTTGACAGATACCAACTCCACCCAAAGCACTGCAACAACAGAAACACAAGATGGTCAAGCCATATTAGCATTCTCCCTTTCCCTGTCGCATACGTAGATAGATTTTTTAGATGGTAAATGTTTTAGATGGTAAATGGGTTATTGCTTTTAAGAATGTGTGTGTGTGTGTGTGTGTTTGTGTGTGTGTTTGTGTGTGTTTGTTGTGTGTGTGTGTTTGTGTGTGTGTTTGTGTGTGTGTTTGTGTGTGTGTGTGTGTGTGCACTTGTGTGTGTATGTGTTTGTGTGTGTGTATTTGTATGTGTATTTGTGTGTATGTATGTACTTGTGTGTGTGTGTGTGTGTGTGTGTGTGTGTGTGTGTGTGTGTGTGTGTGTGTGTGTGTGTGTAGTGTGTGTGTGTAGTGTGTGTATGATGCATGGTATTGTGTGTGCGTGTGCAAGTGCACTCACCTGTACGCTTGTGTGTGTGCCACGAGTGTGCGTGTCTGTGTGTACATGTGAGTGTATGTGTGTGTGCACGTGCATATGCGTTTGTTTTTGTATTGTGTGTGTTTGCGCGCGCGTATGTGTGTGTGTGTGGTCTTTTTGTCCGTGTGTGTGCGTATGTGTGTGTATGTGTGTGTGTGTGTGTGTGTGTGTGTGTGTGTGTGTGTGTGTTTTGGGGTGTGTGTATGTGTGTATATATGTGTGAGTGGCATACATCTGCGTGTGTATAGCATCATCACCGTTATCGTCGTTCGTCTTCCTTATCATCACGTTTGTTATCACTATCTCCCATCAAACATCCATCCAGCCAACCATCTCATCATCACCGTCGTCGTCATTCTCATCGTAATCAATAACAAAAACAGCAGCATCTCGACTACCACCACCACCACCACCACCACCGTCACCACAACCACCACCGCCATCATTATTATCGTCATCGTCTTCGTCGTCGTCCTTCTTTTCTTCTTCATTCTCACTCCTCCGCTGTGCTCCTCTCCCTCTCGCTTTGTCCTCCTCCCCATCCCCTGAATTTATCTTGAAGCCGGTTGTTGACTGAGCCGTGACACAGATCTGATATCTCGAGTTCATCCCAAACCGTAACATTAAAAAAAACTGGCCTGTCCGCTGCCCATTTAAATGTATTCCCAGCATTCACGTGAAATCAGATTAAACCCTTTGACTTCGCACCCTGTTCACCAGCATCCTGCATTGTCAACCACTGCAGTAAAGCAAAAACTTTAACACTTCGATTCCCCACCCAATCCACCAGCTTCCTGCAGGAAGCTGGGGGACAGGGTGTGGGAATCTAAGGGTTAAGTTTTTGCTGTTAGTTGGATAGGGTGCAGAGTCAAAGAGTTAGTTCATGATCCCTCTCCACCACCTAATCCCGTTCAGACCTCTCCAGAGCGTAGGTTTTGCCCCAGACTCGAGAGTCTGTCAGAAAGTTTCCTGGCAGATTCACTGGAGCGCGTGTTGGCATATTCGATTGCGAATGAAGCCCTGTTGAACATCCGCCACACTCAACATCCTCGTATTCCTCAATTGCGAATGAAGCCGGTTGAAAAAACATCCACTCAATATTCCCTCAATTGCGAATGAAGCCCTGTTGAACAGTCTCCACACTCAACATTCCCTCAATATACCCTCAGTTGCGAATGAAGCCCTGTTGAACAGACTCCACACTCCATATTCCCTCAATGTTCCCTCAATTGTAAATGAATCCCTGTTGAACAACCTCCACACTCAATATTTCCTCAATGTCTTGATTGCTAATGAATCCCTGTTGAACAACTTCCACACTCAATGTTTCCTCAATATTCCCTCAATTGCGAATGAATCCCTGTTGAACAACCTCCAAACTCAATACTCCCTCAGTTGCGATTGAATCCCTGTTGAACAACCTCCACACTCAATATTTCCTCAATTGCGAATGAAGCCCTGTTGAACAGTCTCCACACTCAGTATTCCCTCAACATTCCCTCAATTGCGAATGAAGCGCTGTTGAACAACCTCCACACTCAATATTCCCTCAACACCTCGAGTGCGAACAATCTCCACACTCAATGTTCCCTCAATTCCGAATGAAGCCCTGTTGAACAATCTCCACACTCAATATTCCCTCAATATTTCCTCAATTGCGAATGAACATTCCCTTAATTAATACCTTGAGTGCGAACAAATTCTGCGCTCAATATTCCCTCAATTGCGAATGAAGCCCCGTTGAACAGTCTCCACCTCAATATTGTCTCAATATCTTGATTGCGAACAAAAATTCTACACTCAATATTCCGTCAATTGCGAAGGGAAGTCCTGTTGAACAAAACTCCACACTCAACATTTCGCTGAAACCTACCAACTTGCTCAATTTGTCGTCGACAACGTTGTTGATGTACAGGATGTTGTAGTGCCAGTACTCGCGACAGGTGGTCTCGCTGTCTATGCCAATCGCAGACTGGTAAGGTCCTTTCTTCAGATAAGGGAAGATGCCGACGTAGAAAGCTATCAGGAGACCGTACAGTGGCGTCAGTCTGGATGGAAGCGAAACATCAAGTGAGAGTTCAAACAGTCATACTTACATTTCAAACAGTCATACTGACATTTCAACAAAACAGTCATACTGACATTTCAAACAGTCATACTGACATTTCAAACAGTCATACTGGCATTTCAAACAGTCATACTGACATTTCAAACAAAACAGTCATACTGACATTTCAAACAAAACAGTCATACTGACATTTCAAACATCTATTGACTATTTCAAACAGTCATTACTGACATTTCAAACAAAACAGTCATACTGACATTTCATATAAAACAGCCATATGACATTTCAAACAGTCATACGTGACATTTCAACAAAACAGTCATACTGACAATTTCAAACAGTCATACTGACATTTCAAACATAACAGTCATACTGACATTTCAAACAGTCTACTGACATTTCAAACTAAACAGTCATACTGACATTTTCAAACAGTCTACTGACATTTCAACAAAACAGTACTATGGACATTTTCAAACAAAACATGTCATACTGACATTTCAAACAATAACAGTCATACTTGACATTTCAACAGTCATACTGACATTTCAAACAAACAGTCATACTGACATTTCAAACAGTTCCTACTGACTTTTCAACAGTCTTACTGACATTTCAAACAAAACATGTTATACTGACATTTCAAACAGTCTTACTGACTTTCAAACAGTCATACTGACATTTCAAAACAAAACAGTCTTACTGCACATTTCAAACAGTCATACTGACATTTCAAACAGTCATACTGACAGTTCAAACAAAACAGTTATCTGCTAATATTTCAAACAGTCATACTGACATTTCAAACAGCCAAACTGACATTTCAAACAGTCATATTACCATTTCAAACAGTCATACTGACATTTCAAACAAGAGTCATACTGACATTTCAAACAAAAACAGTCATACTGTACATTTTCAAACATCATACTGACATTTCAAACAAAAAGTCATACTGACATTTCAAACAGTCATACTGACAAATTTCAAACAAACAGTCATACTGACATTTCAAACATGTCATACTGACATTTCAAACATCATACTGACATTTCAAACAAAACAGTCATACTGACATATACAAACAAAACAGTCATATGACATTATCAAACAAAACAGTCATACTGACATTTCAAACAGTCATACTGACATTCCCAACAAAACAGTCATACTGACATTTCAAACAGTCATATGACATTTCAAACAAAACAGTCATACTGACATTATTCAACAGACATACACATTTCAAACAGTATACTGACATTTCAAACAAACAGTCATACTGACATTTCAAACAAAACAGTCATACTGACATTTCAAACAGTCATACTGACATTTCAACACAAACAGTCATACTCGACATTTCAACGACTTCATACTGACATTTCAAACAGCATACTGACATTAAAACATAAACAGTTATACTGAATTTCAAACAGTCATACTGACATTTCAAACAGTCATACTGACATTCAAACAAACAGTCATAACTGACATTTCATAACAAAACAGTCGTACTGGACTATTTCAACAATCAATCATACTGACATTTCAAACAAACAGTCATACTGGACATTTCAAACAGTCATACTGACATTTCAAAAAAACAGTCATACTGACATTTCAAACAAAACAGTCATACTAACATTTCAAACAAAACAGTCATACTGACATTTCAAACAGTCATACTGACATTTCAAACAAAACAGTCATACTGACATTTCAAACAAAACAGTCATACTGACATTTCAAACACAACAGTCATACTGACATTTCAAACAGTCATACTGACATTTCAAACAAAACAGTCATACTGACATTTCAAACAGTCATACTGACATTTCAAACAGTCATACTGACATTTCAAACAAAACAGTTATACTGATATTTCAAACAGTCATACTGACATTTCAAACAGTCATACTGACATTTCAAACAGTCATATTGACATTTCAAACAGTCATACTGACATTTCAAACAAAAGAGTCATACTGACATTTCAAACAAAACAGTCATACTGACATTTCAAACAGTCATACTGACATTTCAAACAAAACAGTCATACTGACATTTCAAACAGTCATACTGACATTTCAACAAAACAGTCATACTGACATTTCAAACAAAACAGTCATACTGACATTTCAAACAAAACAGTCATACTGACATTTCAAACAGTCATACTGACATTTCAAACAAAACAGTCATACTGACATTTCAAACAGTCATACTGACATTTCAAACAGTCATACTGACATTTCAAACAAAACAGTTATACTGACATTTCAAACAGTCATACTGACATTTCAAACAGTCATACTGACATTTCAAACAAAACAGTCATACTGACATTTCAAACAGTCATACTGACATTTCAAACAGTCATACTGACATTTCAAACAAAACAGTTATACTGATATTTCAAACAGTCATACTGACATTTCAAACAGTCATACTGACATTTCAAACAGTCATATTGACATTTCAAACAGTCATACTGACATTTCAAACAAAAGAGTCATACTGACATTTCAAACAAAACAGTCATACTGACATTTCAAACAGTCATACTGACATTTCAAACAAAACAGTCATACTGACATTTCAAACAGTCATACTGACATTTCAAACAAACCAGTCATACTGACATTTCAAACAGTCATACTGACATTTCAAACAGTCATACTGACATTTCAAACAAAACAGTCATACTGACATTTCAAACAGTCATACTGACATTTCAAACAAAACAGTCATACTGACATTTCAAACAGTCATACTGACATTTCAAACAGTCATACTGACATTTCAAACAAAACAGTTATACTGACATTTCAAACAGTCATACTGACATTTCAAACAGTCATACTGACATTTTCAAACAGTCATACTGACATTTCAAACAGTCATACTGACATTTTCAAACAAAACAGTCATACTGACATTTCAAACAGTCATACTGACATTTTCAAACAGTCATACTGACATTTTCAAACATCATACTGACATTTCAAACAGTCATACTGACATTTTCAAACAGTCATACTGACATTTTCAAACAGTCATACTGACATTTTCAAACAGTCATACTGACATTTTCAAACAGTCATACTGACATTTTCAAACAGTCATACTGACATTTCAAACAGTCATACTGACATTTTCAAACAGTCATACTGACATTTTCAAACAGTCATACTGACATTTCAAACAGTCATACTGACATTTTCAAACAGTCATACTGACATTTTCAAAGAGTCATACTGACATTTCAAACAGTCATACTGACATTTTCAAACAGTCATACTGACATTTCAAACAGTCATACTGACATTTTCAAACAGTCATACTGACATTTCAAACAGTCATACTGACATTTCAAACAGTCATACTGACATTTCAAACAGTCATACTGACATTTCAAACAGTCATACTGACATTTTCAAACAGTCATACTGACAAATGTGAATTGTTTGGAACTGCTTCTATTTTTGGTCTGTTTTCGTACATCGTACCTCTTCAGAATCGTGATGTTATATGATAACATAATGCCTTTTCCTTTTTTTTTCTTTTCTTTTTTTTTTTTTTCTTTTTTAAGCGAAACGTTAGTGAGGGTTCAAAGAGTCATACTGACAATGCGAATTTGTTTGGAACTGCTGCTCTTTTGGTGTGTTATAGCACATCTGACCTCTTCAGAATCGTGATGTTATATGATAACGTATGTCTTTTTTTTTTTTTTTTTTTCGTTTCGTGGGCTGCAACTCCCATATGCGCTCAAACGTACGAGAGGGCTTTTACGTGTATGGCCCTTTCTGTTTCTTCCTTTTCTTCTTTTTTTAAATTTTTTTATATTTTTTTTTATTTGTTTCTTGGGCTCCAACTCCCACATGCGCTCGAACATATAAGTGGGGTTTTACGTGTATGCTCCTCTCCCCCTCCTTTTTTTTAAATATTTTTTTTTCGTTTCTTGGGCTGCATCTCGTAATACGCTCGGACAAACGAGTGTGCTTTTACGTGAATGGCCTTTTATCCCCTCTCCTCCCGCCCTCCCGTTAACCTTTTGATTCCCTCAGCCTATCCATTAGCATCATGCTTTGTCAAACATGGTAGCAAAGCAAAAATCTACCCCCTTGACTCCCTCACCTTACCAACCAACTTCCCTCAGGAAGCTGGTGGATAGGATAAGGGAGTCAAAGGGTTAACGTTTTGCTGATAATGGATAGGGTGCAGGAGTCAAAGAGTTAATGCTGCTATACTCCTGTTTTCGGAGGGTATGCATGCTTGTTGTCTTCGTGTTTCCGTAAACCACCGAACACTGACACGGCTTAATCCTTTGACTCCTGCAGGCTATCTACCAAGCGGCAAAAACTGAACCCTTTGACTCCCTCACCCTATCTGCCTGCTTCCTGCTGGTGCTTTTTAAAAAAAAATAACTTGTTTTCATTCATTTTCAAATATATAGCATTTACAAACATCTTGAAATGTATACAGTGCATAATCAACAGATCTAACAAAACGTAGAAAGAATTAGGATTTGTTGCAATATTATATATTTGTATATATGTCTGCATTATATATATATATAATATATATATATATATATAATATATATAATATACATATACATACATATACACACACATATCTATGTATACAGATATATACACACACATATATACACACATCTCCATACACATTTATATATACACACATACATATACACATACACATACATATATACACATACATACACACACATAATATGTATAACTCACACAATAACACATATATACACATATGCATACACATCACCGCGCACACACAACACCATACACACTAACCACACACCACCCAACATATATACATACACACACATATTATACACACATATATACTCCGGTGCATGAACTCTCATCCTGTGCACACACAAAAAAAAACGCATTTCCACAGGAAGCTGGTGGATAGGGTGAGGGAGTCAGAGGGTTCAGTGTTTGCTTTGCTAGCATGGTTGACAATGCAGGATGCTGGTGGACAGGGTGCGAGAGTCAAAGGGTAAAAGGGATAAAAGAAAATTAATGTGCCAATTTACGTTCTGTGTGTGTGTGTGTGTGTGTGTGCGTGCGTGCGTGCGTGCGTGCGTGTGTGTGTGTGTGTGTGTGTGTGTGTGTGTGTGTGTGTGTGTGTGTGTGTGTGTGTGCGAGTGTGTGTACACGAGACGAGAGTTCAAGCACCAGCTGGTTTCTATATTTACTGATCTGGGAAATCAGAGAGCAAAATCTCAATTCTTTACTCACGAGACTATACCCAGGCCATCTGATTGCAAGACCAGTATCTTAACCACTCCTAATATGCAATATTTAAGAATTTATTACATCGAATTTATTTTTTTAAAGATTTCCAAACAGTTGATGATTCTAAATACTTGTTTTTCTCTACACATCTCTATTGTGTTGTTAATGGAACACCCTGATTCTTGTTGTTGGTGTGACATAATCTTTACATCTGTACTGAGTTGTAGTTGGTGTGACATAACCTTTACCTCTGCACATCTCTATTGAGTTGTTAATGGAAAACCCTCTTTCTTGTCGTAGGTGTAACAAAACCTTTACCTCTAGACATCTCTATTGAGTTGTTAATGGAACACCCTGATTGTTGTTGTTGGTGTGACATAACCATTGCCTCTGCACATTTCTATTGAGTTTGTAGGGAATACTTTGTTTCACGTTCTTGGTGTGACATAACCTTTACTTCTGCACATCTCTACTGAGTTGTAGTTCGTGTGACATAATCTTTACCTCTACACATCTTTATCGAGTTTGTAGAGAAATACTTTTTTCTTGTTGTAAGTGTGATGTAACCTTTACCTCTACACATCTCTATTCAGTTTGTAGGGGAATACTTTGTTTCTTGTTGTAGGTGTGACATAACCTTTACTTCTGCACATCTCTTCTGAGTTGTAGCTGGTGTGCCACTACCTTTACCTCTACACATCTCTATTGAGTTTGTAGGGGAATACTTTGTTCTTGTTGTAGGTGTGACATAACCTTTACTTCTGCACATCTCTACTGAGTTGTAGCTGGTGTGCCACTACCTTTACCTCTACACATCTCTATTGAGTTTTTAATGGAACACCCTGATTCTTGTTGTAGGTGTGACATAGCTTTTACATTTACACATCTCTACTGAGTTGTAGTTGTGTGACATAACCTTTACCTCTACACATCTCTATTGAGTTTGTTGGGGAATACTTTGTTTCTTGCTGTAGGTGTGACATAACCTTTACCTCCAGTATCTGTGAACGTAGTAAAGGATCATACCGCTGACTGTCAGACCAGACTTCTGGTGGAACGCAGGAACAGGAATGCCGACAAACAGCCACTGAAACAATTGTCTTATGTTTTAATTCAACGAAGAAGAAGAAGAAGAAGAAGAAGAAGAAAAAGAAGAAGAAGAAGAAGAAGAAGAAGAAGAAGAAGAAGAAGAAGAAGAAGAAGAAGAAGAAGAAGAAGACGAAGATGAAGAAGAACAAGAACAAGAACAAGAACAAGAACGAGAACAAGAACAAGAAGGACAAGAAGAACAAGAAGCAGAACAAGGAGAACAAGAAGAACAAGAAGAACAAGAAGAAAAAGAAGAAGAACAAAAGAAGAAGAACAAGAAGAACAAGAAGAACAAGAACAAGAAGAAAAAGAAGAAGAAGAAGAAGAAGAAGAAACTGTCCCATTTTAGCATTAAAATCTCCGATTGTTATTGTAATATCTTCGTTGTTTGCACTGCACCTTGGCTGTCTCTAATTCTTCATATAAGTTGTCAATTTCTTCCTCAGTACTTGCGGATGTTGGTGCATATACTTGGATGCTGTTGACACAAAATGGATTGCCATCCAGTCTAGATAATAAAACTCGGTCTGATATAGCCCAGTATCCTTTGCTGGACTGACTTTTCACTGTCCATTATGATACCTACTCCTCTTTCATGTGTGTCTCCACCAGAATATATGATTCCATGCTTGCCTGATGTTCTCATACCTGCTCCCTTCCACCTCATCTCCCCTTGTTTTAAAATATTAATATTAAACCTATCCATCTCTACCTGGACATTTTCTAATTTTCCTTTTTGCAGTAGTGTTCTTGCATTCCAAGTAGCAATTTTTATACTTTTGAATCTGATCGCGGTAGCTTGATGACGATCAGTTGTCACCCTTAGCAGTATGACATTCCCTACCGGACGAAGGTGTCTATTGGAGTCCGTATTTACGTGGTTTAGTTTTCTTTTCTTTCTGGTGGCCATGATACGAGGGAGGATGCGATGGTGGTTTCCCGTTGCCTTCCATCGGTTTTTGTATGGACTCTCCGCCAGCCTTTGTCGTTCCCACGATTACCCACAGGGTAGTGGGGTGATGTTCTGTCAGGGTTTACTCCCTTAGTCTTGGCCTCTCCCAATATAACCACAAGGAAATGGTGTTTTTTTCTGTTAGGGTTTTCCGTTAGCCTTGTCCTCTCCCGAGATAATCACGAGGCAGTGGTGTCTTTCTGTCAGGGTTTACTCCCTTAGCCTTGGTCTCTCCCGAGACACCCACAAGACAGTGGTTCAATTTACCCATAGCTGGGCGTCTGGCTCGTGGACACCAGGGCATGTCCAGTGCCTGCGTGCCGCACCTCTGGCGGTCAAACAACAATCAAGCAATAAACCAACATACCACCACCGTCATGAACATCACTTCCTCCACCACCACCATCATCATCACCACCATCACCACCACCACCACACCACAACCAGCAGCAACAACAACAACAACAGAAGCAACGACAACAATCAATGGAATAATCTACCAATTGACCACATGATCACAAACACTACCGCCACCACTATCATAAGCCACAACCACCACCACCAACAACACTGCCACCACCATCGCCACTACCAGAAACACCACCACCATCACCAACACTATCAGAAACACCACTACCATCACCACCACTACCAACACCAGAATCAACAACAGCAAAGTAAGCGTCAGACAATAGTTCTGTTTTGGACGAAACTGTTATTCCACACAACCATCGTCAGGATATGCCCCTGGGGTTGGCCACTCCGTCCAATTTATCATATCACCAGGGGATTTAACTAATCAAACGTGAATACAAATATAAACATAATAAAAGGACAGTACAGCTGATATAAAAACAGGCCTCATCACATTTCATTAGAGCTAAACTTGCATTTAAAACATACACCCGATTAACAATCCTAAGGGAAAGTATGTAAGACTTTATAGAACACACATACAGATGAATGGACCGACAAGGCAGAAAATGATATGAAGAAATGACAGAGAGCAAAGGAACAAGGCAAAAGCAAAGAGGGTGGCACAAAAAAAAGGAAATGTCTAGCACAGAATTTCCAGAAGGTGGGGATACTATTTATACTGAAAGAGCTCCTGGAATCCCTGCAGGAGAAGTTGTCATTTTGAAATGGAACAAAAAAAAATTATCTTTGTTTTACATGGCAGTTCAAACCAAAGAAAAAAAAATCTTACCTCAAAAGGAAGAACGTATCCACAGCATACACCCCTCCAGGTATGGCCATGTAGGTGAAATCACCCAGTAGCTTCAACAACGATAGAGGGTTAGCTGCAATTCAGTAGATTCAATTTAGAGAAAACGAGAGTTCCATTTAGAGAGAAAGAGAGAGAGACAGAAACAAAAACACGTACGTGTGTGCGTGCGTGCGTGCGTGCGTGCGTGTGTGTGTGTGTGTGTGTGTGTGTGTGTGTGTGTGTGTGTGTGTGTGTGTGTGTGTGTGTGATTGCGTGAGAGAGAGAGAGAGAAAGAGACAGACAGAGACAGACAGAGAGAGAGAGGGGGAGACAGAGACAGAGAAGCAGAGATAGATAGATAGATAGATAGAGAGAGAGAGAGAGAGAGAAGAGAGAGAGAGAGAGAGAGAGAGAGAGAGAGAGAGAGAGAGAGAGAGAGAGAGAGAGAGAGAGAGAAGAAATGAAAGGAAAATATCGTATCGTGTTGAACAAAATGTACGTGTGTGTCCTGGTGACATTTTGTTGTAGCCGCTCTAAATTGTCTTTTTTTCTTTTTTTGCCACGGCTGTTTTTCTGTTAAAATCAGTTACAGAGGGACTTTTATCTGAGTTGATTGATTATTCAGTTGATATTAGGAAGAAATAGCCTAGGTATAAATTCTATCGAGCAAAAGAGGCCTCAACTTTTCTCCTCAGTTTGACCGGAAAATTGAACTGAACGTCTAGTCCTTGGAAGGGGACAAAAATCGAGTAGGACCCGACTGCCTTCTGGCAGCGCACGCTAAAGATCCCACGGTAGTTGAAAATCGTGAAGAGCAGGGCATTGGTAAAAACATCGGCGAGATAGGTTGATTTCCAAGGTCCTATCCCTTAAATACCAGTTAGCATTTTTGCATTTCTGAAGTCTTGGTTAAGAAAAAGTGAATATGAATATGAATTTGAAGCGAAAGAGAGGGGATTGGCGCCGCCCTCGTGGTACTGTCCCCGTGAAAAGTTGAGGTCTCTGCCACCTCACTCCCCTACGACCCCAAGGTTATGGAACAATCTGGTAGGACCTCAGGACCAGGCCAGCTCATGGTTTATGTGCAGGTCTTAAGGCTTGTGCCTTGATCATTGTGGATCTTCTCCATCACATGGCACTTGTGCTGTTAGTGCATATGGAATTCATTCTGAGTGCGGAGACATCATCTTGAGAAACTGAAACTGAACAAAAAGTCTGTTTTCATTATTTGATTGCTGTTTTGTTTGTTCGTTTATTTGTTTGTTTGCTTTATTGTTCTTACCGTTGCAAGGGAGACAATCCTACATAGACTTCGTTTTTACGATTATACGTTACGGAAAGATTTTTCAAACGCACCTTTGAGTTTGACAGGCTAATAATGTACTTTTTTTTTTAACTTGTCCCTTTCTTTAATTCCGGAGTTATGTTTAAAGTGGTTTTAGCCCTGACATGGCTTAGGGGTTGGCTGGGTCATGAGCAATATGAACTGTAGTGTCCCCGAGTATTCGCTTAACTGTTCTCATTCCTTGCTACAACCAAGCAAGCATGTCTCTTAGAGTAAGAGTAGTGTCCCTTGGATCATCTACGTCATAGGAAATACCATCATGTCGGACCCAGACCCACACGGATACTACACCTCCCTCCCGAACTCAGTTTAACTTTAGAACAAACATTTAAGGGGCCAGTATCACCTAAGACAATGAAAAAAATCACTTTTTTTGAATACCTATACATGATGTATATCATTTTGTAGATAAATCTATCTAGCTTCATCCCTAGCATTCTTTTTTCCCCAAACTAACACAGTACTGAGATACACAGACATATACGGGGTAGGTGTGAGCCACAAAATGTCAGTTCGCTCACAAAAACTCACAAATATTCTTCTGATGACAAGCCGTATCATAATGTTTGCAAAACAGAATGGTGTCCATACAAACAAGCTGAAGCTAGGGGTACTTTAGCAGATTATAAGGATAAAAACAACTTACCTGAGGCAGTCATGGAGGAGTTGAGACCTATTTTCAAAGACTTGTCAAAACCACAACTTCTGCGGAAATGTTTGCGGGGTTATACCCAGAATGCTAATGAAAGCATAAACAATTTAGTGTGGAAATTTTGTCCAAAGATCAAGCACCATGGACTAACAACAATGGAAACATCTGTGGATATAGCTGTGTATGTTTTTAATGATGGATGCAGTAGGCTTGGAGAGATTCTTGAAGGCATGGGGATTTCTCCCGGACGATTCACGCAGGCATTTTTCCGTGACAAAAACACTTACCGAGTCATAACAGCTCAAAATGCCACAAAAGAAGTCAGAATAAGGAGAAGACTGAAAAGACTTGGGAGGGGAAATGATCAGGCAGAAAGGGAGGGATTCCCATACCAGGCTGGGGGCCACTGACATTTTCATGTGAGTACAAATGGTCATTTTTTGTTTGTCGTTTTTCGCTGAAAACGGCACTGTATCACTGTTTTTTTCCAACATATCTTTTTTGTTTTTTAAGATAGAGCTATGAAACTTGGCATGGATATTCTCTCTTATTAGTGCTGAAATTGTATTTATTTTAAGTGCAGTTGTCATTATAGAAGACAGTTTATGATTTATTTTTTTATTTTTGTTAAACAATTGTTTTCCTACTGTTTGTAGGGGCTGGATACTAAAGACTATTTCATCTACACACTTATAGATAGAACAGGATCCAGTTCAACCACTCCAAAAACAGTCCTGAAATAATCAGAGATGTAGTATAATTAGAGTGTGAGAGAGAGAATGATGTAAATATAGGGAATTCAAATATCTA
>JAPXFY010000023.1:58844089-58869089 GCA_030674185.1 Monoplex corrugatus
CTTTGCTGAAGTCTACAAACATAATGGTTGCCTTGAGATTGTTGTGCTTTTACACCTTCGATGAATCTTCACAGTGCCAGGATATGAGCAGTTGTTGATCTGTGTGGGCGGAAGCCATTTTGGTTGTCCCGCAGCAGTGGGTCAAGATGTGGTTGCATTCTGTTTAGTAGCATCTTATTGACTACTTTGCCACCACTGCTGACAATCTGATTCCTCTATAGTTGGTTGTCTCACTGAGGTCTCCATCCTTTGGCAGTGGTATGATGTTGATATCTGACCATTGCTGTGGTTTCTCTCCGTTGGTGAGCAGCCGATTTGCGAAGTCCACTACTACATCATCCAGGTTGCAGAATTTTAGAATTTCTGCCACAATTCCATCTTCGCCAGCTGATTTTCCTGTCTTCAATGATTTTTTGACCATGAGATATTCTGTCATTGAGAATGGACCAGTGTTGATGAGTATTAAAGATGTTGGTTATTCTTCATCTCGGCTATTCTCTGGTATATGTGGTTCTTTGCCGAATAGACTGCTGAAGTGATTGTACCAGCTTATGATACGATCTCCCTTACTTTTGCCCGTGATAACAATAATAATGATAATAAAAACAATAATAATAAATAATAATAATAAATAATAATAATAATAATAATAATGAAGAAGAAGAAGAAGAAGAAGAAGAAGAAGAAGAAATATAACAAGAACAACAACAATAATCTTCTTTTCTTCTACTTCTTCTGCTTCTTGTTCTTCTGCTTCTTTTTTTATCTCTTCTTTTTCTTCTTCTACTTCTTCGTTTTTTCTTTCTTCTTCTTCTTCTTCTTCTTCTTCTTCTTCTTCTTCTTCTTCTTCTTCATCTTCTTCTTCTTTTCTTCTTCTTCTTCTTCTTCTTCTTCGTCGTCGTCGTCGTCGTCTTCTTCTTCTTGTCCTCCACCTCTTCCTCCTCCTCCTCCACCTTCTTCTTCTTCTTCTGAATGTAATGTAATGTAACAATCCGGAACCAAAAAAAAACAACACGCAAAAATAATAAGAACGCGTATTTAATACAACAAGACAAGACAGGCGCAAGTTTTCGGCGAACTGGCCTTTGTCAAGCGTAAGATCACAAACAAACAAACACCAGATACACAATTAGGAGAAAAAGACTGAAACTTCCCTGCTGCTCCGTCCAGTGTGAGAAAAGGAATCTTGTTTTGTCACACTTGTTTTGGATAATGTAACAATCCGACAAGCAAGCGCCCAAGCGCTTTGCACTTTACAGAAAAAAAGTTGTACATTAAAGCTTAAATCAACACAATTGAAAAAGGCAGGACATGATCTGATCCAACACAGTTACATATTCTATGATTTTGTTCAGAAAACTGAAACTGCGTATGAAGTATCCGTAGCCCAAACAGTTCTACGGGTCTTCCTCATTCTGCTGGTCGTTAACATGCGCAAGCACATGAATATTCTAAAAGAATTGTTTGAGTTTTTTTTTCATAAAATAGAACTTATCAGGCATAGTTTTTTTTTCTGCCTTGCTTGTCCATTCACCTGTACGTGTTCGATAAAGTCTTACAACATACTTTTTCTTAGAACTGATAACTGGGTGCATGTATTAAGTGCATTTTTGGCTCTTGGGAGGTGAACTATGCGGAAGCAATTTTAGGTAATTTAGGCCCGTTTTTGCACATGTTTTTGGTGTCTTTATGTATGCTAAAATTTATATTCAGGTGTGATTTTTAAATCCCCTAAGTGATAAATTGGACGGAGTGGTCAACGCCAGGGGCAAGTCCTTAGTTTATCTGCACCAATGCATTGATAGGTGTACTTAATTTTCTTTCCTTTTTTTCCTGTTCAGTTTGTGTATATTTTCAAACGGTTGTAGCCCTGATATGGTTCTACGCAGTCGGCTGGGCTTTAAACAACAATAACAACAATAACAGCAACACTATAACTCTGTCCACTAGTCTTCACCGAAAAACGAAAGTCCACGCCATCATCATTACATACGCTATTTGCCCCGCTGCTACGGACATGTCGACACCTCTTAACAAACTCACCTTCTCATCATCATCATTATCAAATCATTCGCACACATTTTCTCATCCTTCACGCCTTCTTCCACACCGTCATCACTACATACGCTATTTGCCCCGCTGCTACGGACACCTCTTAACAAACTCACCTTCTCATCATCATCATTATCAAATCATTCTCACACATCCTCTCATCCTTCACGCCTTCTTCTGATGGTGACCTCACTTTCAGTGGCTTTACCGGTGTGTTGGAAGACCTGAGATCAGCGGCGGTGAAGGGGTTAATGATACAGAAATCGTGCACAAGGTGCAACTCTAACCCCAAAGTAGGCTCTGTCACCTTATATCATATTTATACTCCAGATTCATATTCATATTCATATTCATATTCATACTTCATACTCCATATTCATATTCGTACTCCATGTTCATATTCAATCATATTCATATTATATTCATATTCATATTCATACTTCATACTCCATATTCATATTCGTACTCCATGTTCATATTCATATTCATATTCATACTTCATACTCATATTCATACTCGTACTCCATGTTCATATTCATATTCATACTTCATATCCATATTCATATTCGTACTCCATGTTCATATTCATATTCATATTCATATTCATACTACATATTCATATTCGTACTCCATGTTCATATTTATATTCATATTCATATTCATACCTCATACTCCATATTCATAATTCGAACTCCATGTTCATATTCATATTCATTTTTTTTCCTCACGATCGACTTACCATGTCAAACTCGGGCTGCTCTCTCCGTTGACAGTGCCTCGCCGCAGTACAGCGCCACCCATTTTTTCTATCAAGATTCACAAAGCAAGACGGCTAATTGGCCTTTAAGGGGAGGGATCTACGAAAGCAACCAAATTCTCCAAATATTTTATAAATATCAGGGCAGCCCAGCCAATGCCCTGCTCTTCACCATTTTCAAATGCCCTGGGATCTTTAGCGTGTGCACGCCAGAAGGCCTCACTCCTTTTTCCTCCCCTTCCGAAGGACTAGACATTCACTTCCATTTTCAAGTCACGACAAAGGGAGAAGAGAGGCAGAATGGTTCAGACGTTTGCCTGCCAGTAACTAAACTGGAGGTTTAAGGGTTCGCTCCCCGTAGAGCTTCACTTTTCTCCTCAGTTTGACTGGAAAATCGAACTGAACGTCTAGTCCTTCGGAAGGGGACGAAAAACGAGTCGGACCCGTACGCCTTCTGGATGCGCACTCTAAAGATCCCACGGCACTTGTAAATCGTGAAGAGCAAGGCATTGCCCGGCTGCCTTGGTATAAAGCATTTGAGAGATAATAAAACATAGTTTGATTTCCCAGGTCCCACCCCTTGAAGACCAATTAGTCTTCTTGCCTTTGTGAAATCTTGGTTTAAAAAAGAAAGGTGAATATGAATATGAATTTGAAGCGAGGGAGAGGGTGCTGGCCCCGGGAAAAGTTGAGGTCTCTGCCACCTCACTCCCATATAATTGTACCCCAAAGTTATTGAACTATCTAGGTAGGACCTCAGGACCTGGCCAGCTCATGGGTTTATGTGTAGGCTTCAGGCTTGTGCCGTGATCATTCTGGATCTTCACCATCAGATGGCACCTGCGACGTTCGTGCATATGGGAATTCATTCCGAGCGCGGAGACGTCGTCTTGAGAAATTGAAATTGAAAACTTTCACGTCAAACTGAGGAGAAAGGTCCAGGCCTCGACGGGGAAACCAAGGAACCCTGCAACCGTCCAGTTAAGGTACTGGCAGACTAACGTCCTAAACCAGTCTCCTACTCCTCTGATATACACAAGAACCTTACCACGACTGATGGAGGCGTGAACGCCACGCTACACAACAGGCCCTCGATGACGTGAGAGGTGTTGGTGGTATGGGAGGTGTCCATACATTCGTCATAGTCTCCAACCAGCAGCAGCTGTCCCGTGAACAATCCCGATTGCAGTTTCCCTGAGGCGTCCAGCACTAGGAAGACACACACACACGTGTTGTGTACAACATGGGTTCACGTACACACACAGACACACACAGACACACACACACGCACACACACACACACTCACACGCACGTACGCATGCATGCACACACACATACATGCATGCACGCTCGCATGCACACACACATACATACATACACACGCACGCGCGCACACACTCACGCATGCACACACACACACACACACACACACACACACACACACACACACACATATACGTACATACCCACCCACCCACCCACACACACACACATACACATACAAACACATACACACACAAACACACACACACACACACAACAACAACAACAACAACAACAACAACAAAACAACACCCCCCCCCCAAAAAAAAAAACCCAGTCCTTACTCTGTAAGGCCCAAAGGTCCCCGGACTGTAGGCTAGAAGCCCAAATCTGCAGATCCGCAGCACATGTGGAATTGGGATCCACAGGGAAAGCTTGTTGCAGCAAGGCCTGTGGGTCTGAGCCTCCTGTCAGCGCAGACAGCATCTCCAACGCATCCTGGGACAACGAGCCCGCCAGTCTGAAAGGAACAAGAACAGAAACTTTCTTTTGGTCTTTCAGTTGTAATGGGGAAAAAAAGTAAAGGTTGTTTGAATTTAAAGAAAAGGTAAAATTCTTTTAGAGTGCTTTTAGTGTTAGGATACGATGAAGCTTCAGGAAATTAGAGATTAAATATTAAAAGACTTGAAACATAGAAGGATCTTATTTAATCCACTTTCGGCCATATCCAGCTATTTTCAGCCGCTTGTATGGATGGCTGGCTGCGTCATTGGCCAGGTTTTTCAATGCTGCGTTAATATAAAATTATGGCCCACAGTCTCACACAAATACCAAGCACAGTTAATTGGAAGTTGTGTTAGTAAGATATTCTCACTTGTTTCAAGTTTCAGTTCAGTTTCAAGGGGGGGGGGGGGGGAGAGAGTAAAGCTTTTTACATTTAAAAAAGGCAAAATATGACAATACGTTAAGCAAGATGTTCTCATTTATTTCAAGTTTCGGGGGGGGGGGGGGGGGGTTAAAGCTTTTTAAATTAAAAAAAGGAAAAATCGTGATAATATGTATCACAAGATATTCTCACTTATTTCAGGTTTCGGGGGGTGGGGGGTTTAAAGCTTTTAACCTTTTTTTCAGAAAAAAAAGACAAAATGTGACAATATGTATTAGCCAGAGATGTTCTCACTTATTTCAAGTTTCAAGGGGAGGGTAGTGACAGTAAAGATTTTTTACATTTTTTTTCTGAAAAAAAGACAAAACATGACAACATGAGTTAGCAAGATATTCTCATTTATTTCAAGTTTCAGGGGGGGGGGGGGGGGGGGGGTAAAGCTTTTTACATTAAAAAAGGCAAAACGTGACAATATGTGTTAGCAAGATATTCTCACTTATTTACTTATTTCAATTTTCAATGAGGAACGGAGGAAAGCTTTTTACATAAAAAAAATGGCAAGACGTGAAAACATGATCATCAAGATATTCTCATTCGTTTCAAGTTTTAAAGGGAGGGAGTGGGAGAGAAGTTGTTGTTTTTTTACATTTTTTAAAAAGAAAAGGCAAAATGTGACAATATGTGTTAGCAAGATATTCTCACTTATTTCAAATTTCAGGGGCAGGGGGGAAAGGAGTACAGTTTTTTTTCCCTTTTCTTTTCTTTTTTTCTTGTTTTGTTTTTGACATTTTTTTCAACAACAAAAAAGGCAAAACGTGACAATATGTGTTAGCAAGATATTCTCATTTATTTCAAGTTTCAGGGGAAGGTGGAAGGGAATAAAGCTGTTTACATTTTTTTTTCCAAAAAAAAGGCAAAATGTGACAATGAGTGTTACAAGATATCCTCACTTATTCCTGAATGGATCTTCACCAATTTGCTTTAAACGGTGTAGACCTTTGAGGCATCGCGAATGCAAAAGTTTGGATGTTATTGTACCAAGGTCAAGGTCACGCGGACCACACAGGTGCCTAAAATCAGCACTCTTTGAGGAAGGTATGCACACAGAAAGGTTTTCCAGAACTTTCTGATAATATGTCACTTCTGTTTTTACTCTTGTGGACAGTCTACTGTTTGTTGTCTTTGATGGACTTCAAATTCGGTTTCATCTGAGTTTTTGGTTTATGTTTTTGTTTTTGTTCAACTCACAATGATCTTGAGAAGTATAAAAATTGTTTGTTGTTGTTGTTGTTGTTGTTCTGATGTTATTGCTGAAAGCAAAGTCTTCTCGTGTAAAAAGAGAGATTCTGTCAGAATAGCTTGATCAACTTGTTTTGTTGCTGTTGTTGTCGCTGTATTTTGTTTGTTCTGTTCTGTTCTGTTCTGTCTGTTCTGTTTGTTTTGTCCATGCAGGATTCCTGCTACGCAAAAATAAAACGACAATAGCGTCAAAGCGATGACGTATAATCAGAAACTAATCACAAAAGAAAATTGTCATAGAGGTGGATAGGGTGATAGGGTAGAAAGGAATCGGGTTTGAAACGAGCATGATACACAGTTTGACCCTTTGACTCCCGCATCCTATCCACCAGCTGCAAAAACTGAACCCTTTGACTCCCTTACCCTATCCACCAGCTTCCTGCAGAGAAGTCAAAGGGTTCAGTTTTTTTTTTTTGCTTTGTAAACATGGTTGAAATGATGAAAGATGCTGGTGGACAGGCTGCAGGAGTCAAAGGGTTAATGATTTAAACAAAACGACCAATCAACAAAGAAAACCAGTCAGTGACGAAAAAAAAAAAAAAAGAAAAAAAAAAAGAAAAAAAAAGGGCAACACGTGAGTGCAGATATGGTTCTTACGCAGGGTCCTTCATGACAGCGGAAATGACGTCTTGGAGCGAGCTGTTGGCGTTGAGGTTGAGGGACTGCAGCCCCTTGGCAACATCCGAGAAGACACTGGCCAGCAAAGCCTGAGTGGAGGCGGTGGCGTTCTGAGTGTTTAACATCTTTAGCAGGGCCTGCACGTTGTTCAGGGTCTGGGTCATGTTGCTGCCTTGTGTCAGTGCTTCGATCCATGCTGGGATTCCTGCCGTTCTGTAAGGTACCAATAACAAACAAACAAACAAAAAAGGTCAAGGTTTTGTCCTGCAACCCGGAGGGTTGTAAGTAAATGATTTTTTTAGGGATCATTGCACTCAGGGAGGTTACCTTAGTGCTCACCTTTTTCTTTTCCGTCTATTTTCTACGCCACTCTAATGGCCACAGAAGCTGGCACAGTTTTTATTATGCGATGATGATGACGTCGATGTGGATGATAATCATGATGCTATGGAGTTCCTTTTAGGATTGAGACTGCGTGACAGGGTTGTACTCTACGCTTACTATCATAATAATTATATCCTGTCGTCAACTAGGCCCGAGAGATACAAACACCTGCGGTGCTGGTCAGAAGATTTGAGCAACACCCTCAGTGACGCATCCATGAAGTGATATGAGACTCGACTGTGTGGTCCCAGTCTTCCCAATGAGCCCATAGCACACCCAATCTGGGTAGGAGCCGGTTAGAGCCGAACAATCCCACAATAATTTTTTTAAGGTACTGATGGGGATTCGAACCCACAAGCTTCCAGTCTGTAGTCCGTTGCGTTAACCACTACACCACGGCGACTGGTTAAGACAATGAAGTTGGTAGAGACCTCAAATGTAACTGCTTTTCAGGGCCAGCGTATTGAGAAAACGGGGGCTGTATGGGCCCACTCACTCTCCTTCGCTGCTCATCTTCCTTGAGAATCACGTAAGAAGGGACAGCGTAACATACCAGAACATGACCTAACCTAACCTAACCAAACCTAACCTAACCTAACCTAACGATAACATAACATAACATAACGTAACGTAACGTAACGTAACGTAACGTAAAGTATCACGTAAGAGGGGACAGCGCAACATGACAGAACAGAACAGACAGAACAGAACAACATAACATAACATAACATAACATAACTAACATAACATAACATAACATAACATAACATAACATAACATAACATAACATAACACAACGTATCACGTAAGAGGGGACAGCGTAACATACCACAACACGACACAACACAACACAACACAACACAACACAACACAACAACATTGCACAGCAAAGCGTAACGTAACGTAACGTATCACGTAAGAGGGGACAGTCTAACATACCAGAACATGACATGACATAACATAACATCAGATAACGTAACATGACATGACATGACATGATCTGACAGAACAGAACAAACATAACATAACATGAGCATAGCATAGCATAGTATACCATAACATAACAGAACGTAACATAGCTTAACATAATGTAACATAACATAACATGATATGACATGACATAACATGACATACAGATGCAGAAAAGATAGAAAATATACAGTTACTAGTCGAAATGGTGCAGTGGTCAGCTCAAGGGATTACCGATAGGAAGATCGTGGGTTTGAATCCCCATCAACCCAGTCAAAATCACTGCGGGAGTTTTCAGCCTCAACTAGCTCCTACCCAGAGTAGAGTGGCCCAATAAATCATTGGGAAGACTGGAGTTTAATCCACTTCATTTGTTTCAAATTTTACAACACCGCAGGTGTCTGTATCTTTCGGGCCTGGTTGACGCCATACATATCATGTTTGTAAGCGTAGGGTCCAGCCATGTCAAGCAGTCTCAGTCCTAAAGGTAGCACCATGATTATCATCCCATTTCGTATCGTCAATAGAATATTTGAAAACAATTGTTCCAGCTTCTCTGGCGTTTAGAATGGCATAGAAAAAAAATTGGACCAAAAACCGAAAACAAACAAAACACTCCAAAAAAGATTAGTGCAAATGTAACTGCGAAAGTGCAATGATCTTTCAAAGAAAGAAAAAAAAGATGTACAGTTTGTGGTTCGACTGAAGATGAAGTTCATTTTCGGAATAACTATATTGGATTAAAAAAAATTAGGGAAAATACTAGTCTAAACAGGACGGGTTACCTTGAATCAGAGAAAAGACTGGCCAGAATGTTGGCGGAGTCGTTCCCTTTCAGATCGAGGGCCGCCAGGCCATTCAACAAGGCCGGTAACTGCGACGTCAAGCTGTTCAAGGCTGCAGAGTTATTTCCCGTTGTTGGCTGCCGTACACCGCTGTTCAGAAGCCCGTTCAAGGCATTGAGAAGAGCGTTGGCCCATGTTCCGTTGGCTGCGAACGGGTTTGATTCTCCCCCACCTGGTGCTGTAGAGGAGTTGAAGCTGGACCCCGGAAGGTGCGGACGGGTCGTGGGGTGGACTGCGGAAGGCCGGAGGGTGACGGGGAAGGTGGGGGTGGATGGTCTGTTGGTGCTCTGACCGTGGCACACCGCCACGCAGAGAAGGAGGAAGAAGTACAGCGCTGCTCTCATCTGGACTGTGTCTGTCTTACTGGATCGAAACACGAGCAAGCATTTTTTTAAATTTTCAGGTGTGTTAGAAATGTCCATGGCGTTTATCATTATAGATAGTCATCATCATCGTTATCATCGTGGACGTCGTCATCTTCATCATCATCATCATCATCATCATCATCATTGTCATCGTCATGGTCATCATTATCATTAATAAAACGTCGTAATGCAAAACCGAATAAATGGAAATAAGATAAGGTTAATGAAATAAGATATAATAAAATAAAATGAAATGAAATACAGTAAGATAAAAAATAAAATGAAACAAAACAATAAGAAATATGAAATGAGATGAAAGTTTCACTGTGCGAATTGTAGGCTGTCGGTTTATATCAAAACACACATGCACACACACACACACACACACACACACACACACACACACACACATGTATATATCCATACATACGTTTATATATATACATATATATATATATATACATACATATATATATATATATATATGTACACATATGTATACATATGTATATATACGCATACATGCACGCAAGCACGATCACACGCACGCACACACAAACACACATAGACACAAACATACACGTGCACTCACTCACAAAGACACACACACACTCACACATACATACATACACACACACACACAACACACACACACACACACACACACACACACACACGCACGACACATACACACACACACACGGCACCCACCACACAACACACAACACACACAACACACAACACACACACACACACACACACAACACACACACACGCACACACACACACACGCGCACACACACACACAAAACCACGTTGCTGTGTCAAACTTGTCGTTGTTCTGTAGATTTTAAAGTCCTACCACTCTCAGAATATACGAGGACTAGCGAAAAAAATTGCTCAAAGAAACCTTTAAAAATTTTAGTAGCATTATAACATACCAATGCTTTATTCGGTTCTCCTTCGAGTACGATGTAAACTTGTATACGTCTGATAAGATATACATGTGGAGGGAAAGAAGATAATGGCGATGATGATAATACTACAAATGAAATTAGAAACAAACAAATAAGAAAATGTAACAAAAATACATGAATAGAAGGAAAAACGTGATCACACTTACAGAAAAATGAGATGGGAAAGAAAACAAACATAAAAAGAAAGAAGAAGGAGAGACAGAAAGAAGAGAGAAAAAAAAGGAAGATAGACAGAAAGACAGCCATTAAAGGCATAGAAAGACACATAAAAGGAAAGAAAAAATTCAGAAGACAACATAACACAGAAAAGGTGAAAAAACGAAATGGAGATAGAAATAGAGAAAAACAAAAATTAACAGCGACTTAAAACAACAACAGAAATGACCACCCGACTGTTGAGCCCAACATCGATGTATTGTTACGCTGAAAGATAGGGAAGAAAATACATTCATTTCCATATTCATATCCATATTCATTTCTTTTCTCACAGTAGGTTTACCATGTGAAAGTCGGGCTGTTCTCCCCTTTGAGAGCGCATCGCCACAGTGCTGCGCCACCCATTTTTTTTATACTTCAGAAAGGCAAGAAGGCTAATTGGGCTTCAAGGGGAGGGACCTGGGAAATCAACCCATCTCTCCAGCTTTGTATCAGGGCAACAGTGCAAATGCCTTGCTCTTCACGATTTTCAACTGCCGTGGGATCTTTAACATGCGCAGGCCAGAAGGCACACGGGTCCGGTACATCATCATCATCATCATTATCATTATGTGCCCTGACGCATGGCGTTGGCGATCATGGCCCTCCATATGAATCTATCCCTTGTCGCTGCAAGCACGTCTTCCACCCTCTCTATTATCCTCAGCCACCCTGCAAGTCCGTCCAATACTTTCTCCCTGGGTCTACCTGATGTTCTCTTTTCCTCCACCTTTCCTGTTGTAACCAAGTGCTATAATTCCACTTTCCTCGTAAAATGTCCTATGAATGTTGCTTGTCTTTTCCCAATTTTCTTTATCAATGACCTTCTTTTGTCTGCCTCCATCAACACTGTCTTGTTTGTTTTCTTTGCTGTCCATGGAACTGTCAACTTTCTCCTTAGAAACCACATTTCGGCCGCCTCAATCTTGTTCTGGCTTTGCGTGTCGACGGTCCGAGACAAGACAATTCTAATAACATAAGTCCTACCTTTCAGTAAGCCATTGCGACCTTGTTTGACTAGTTAAGGAAAAGAGTGGCAGAATGGTTCAGACGTTCGCTTCCCAATAACTAAATTTGAGGTTCCAGGGTTCGCTCGCCATTGAGTCCTCGACTTTTGTTCTCAGTTTGACCGTAAAATCGAACTGAACGTCTAGTCCTTCAGAAGGGGACGAAAAACGAATCGGACCTTCTGGCCTTCTGGCCCGCGCACGCTGAAGATCCCACGGAAGTTGAAAATCGTGAAGAGCAGGACATTGCCCGGCTGCCTTTGTACAAGACGTTGGAGTGATAGGTTTATTTCCCAGGTCCCTCCCCTTGCATTTCTGAAGTCTTAGTAAAAGAAAATTGGGTGGCGCAGCACTGCGGCGACGCGCTCTCAAAACGAAGAGCAGCCCGAGTTTCATGTGGTAAATCCACTGTCACAAAAGAAATGAATATGAACATGAATATGAACTAGCCTACTAAGTCCTACCTTAAAGCAAGTCATTGCAACGGTGCAGTTCATATACATCACTATCTCATTGATGATATCAGGGACTGATAACCCCACCGACTGACAAAGTAGGCTAATGATATTTGCCCATACTTACGTTATCATTTCATATCGACTTATGATATAACTAACACATGTAGAGAGAAGAGGAGAGATGAGAAGAGAGAGAAAGAGGAAAAGAGAGACGGAGAGAGAGAGAGAGGGGGGGGGGGAAGAGAGAGAGAGAGAGAGTCGAAAAGAAGGATAGAGAGTGTGTGTGTGTCGGAAAGAGAGAGTCAGAAAGAAAGAGAGGCCCAAAAGAACGAGAGAGAGTGTGTGTGTGTGTGTGTGGTCAGAAAGAGACAGTCAACAGAGACAGAGACAGAGACAGAGAGAGTCACAGAGAAGAGAGAGAATTGAAAAGAACGAGAGAGAGTATGTGTGTCAGAAAGAGACAGTCAGAGAGAGAGAGAGAGAGAGAGAGAAAGAGAGAGAGAGAACACACACACAGAGGGAGTGTGTGTGTGCGTGTGTGTGTGTGCGCGTGTGTATCGGAAAGAGACAGTCAGAAAGAGAGACAGAGACAGAGACAGACAGATAGACAAACAGACAGAGACAGAGACAGCGAGACAGAGAGAGAGACAGAGAGAGAAGAGAGAGACAGACAGGCAGACAGAGAAACACACAGAGACACAGAGACAGACAGACAGAAAGACAGAGAGAGAGAGAAAATAACCTGCTATCCAAACCTAGTTAGTAGAGATATCTTGTCTTGTCTCCGTCTCTGTTTATCTGTGTGTGTCTGACACACTGACAGCCGCAATGAAAAGAAAGGAAAAAAAACAAAAAACAAAAGGATAATAAAAAGTGCCCCATAACCGTCAGAGGTCATCGCCAGTGGCTTGCTTTAAATCCGGTGACATTGTGTGATGAACGTAAGACTTGAAGCACGTAAGACTCTCCTCCTCTTACTCCTCGCTGATTTACTTTCTCTAATTCTCCTACCCTAGCTAGTGCAGGGATAGAAGTTTGCGTGCTCAAAGTTTCCTGACCTAACCAGTTAGCATGGCGAAGTGGTTAACGCAACTGATACAGACTGGAGGCTCTGGGTTCGAAACCTCGAAACCTCATCATCATCAATAAAAACACACACACACACACACACATACAGAGAGAGAGAGAGAGAGCGAGACAGACAGACAGACAGAGAGAGAGACAGAGAGAGAGAGAGAGAAAGAGAGAAGAAGAAATTCAGGATTGCTCGGACCCGATAGGGCTCTGATTTCAAACTTCGAAACACTGCATTAATTAACAGACGGATAGTAGCATAAGGTCCCACCGGACCAGTCTGACAGCTATTTATTCACTGCCACTGCCACACAGTCGGCAGAAGCAGAAAGATATAAAAGTGAAATAACATTACTTGAAATTAAACAGATGAAACACAAAACGCACTGTAAAAAGACATGAATTAAAAACACGCGCACAAAGAAAAGAAAGACAGTTAAATTAAGCAAGCATTGAAAACACGTAAGCGACAGAGAAGGGACAGGGACCATGGTCAGTGTTATGCAAACAATATATCAGATAAGGTGTGTAATTTTATCGCAGATGAGCATGTTGACATTGCTTTTATCACAGAGACATGGCTTAACCCCCTTGGTCACGAACCTATACATGCTAGCCTCACTCCGAGTGGTTACAGGCTTGCTTCTTTCCATCGCTCATCCCGAGGTGGCGGTATCGCCATCCTCTACAACGACTCACTCCATTCCCGCCTATCTTTCTCGCAGTCTCTGCCTTTCTCCCATCCTTCTTTCGAGCACGTTGAAGTATCTTTCCAATCCACCCCTCACCCCATCACCTTCTCCTGTGTCTATCGACCCCCACCTAGCTCTGCCAACAAACTCACCACATCCACGTTTCTCTCTGACTTTGACCAATTGCTTGACCACTACTGCCTCTTACCTGGAAATCTCATCATTCTAGGTGACATCAATGTCCACTATGACAACACTCACCGTTATGACACAAGACATATCATCAACTCTCTGTCCAATCACAATATGACTCAACACATTTCTGAACCAACCCATCAAAAAGGTCACATTCTTGACTGGATCATTTCTCGTGATCACCACAATTCCGCTACTGACAACTGCTTAGTTCTTTCTACCCATCTAACTTCAGCCCTTCCATCTGACCACTCTGCAATTCTCTGTTCTCTCGACATTTCTCCTCCTTCCCGTACCATGCGCACAGTGACTCGACGCAATCTCAAATCTATCGACCTCTCCACATTTTCATCTGATGCCTCCCGTCTCCTTTCTGAAAAGTCACATAACCTTGCCGATGAATTCTATACTACTCTCCACCATCTTCTGGACACTCATGCTCCAGCCACAACCCGTCTTTTACCTGACCGCCCCCCTACCCCCTGGCTCACTAATGAGATTGCCTGTGCAAAACGTGCCCGCCGCAGAGCAAGAGCCGCTGGCGCAAATCCAAACTCACTGTACACAGGCAACTTTTCCAAGCCTCTAAAACAAAAGTATCCACCCTCATTGCATCAGCAGAAACAAGCTATTTCCAAACCAAAATCCTGAATGCCTCTTCTTCAAAAGAACTCTTTACAACCATGAATCATCTCCTTGGCACACGAAAAGATTTACCTCTCCCAACAAAACATGCAAATGAAGAACTCCCATCTGTATTCTCCAAGTATTTCACCACCAAAATACAAACTCTTCGTGACAGGCTTGACAGGACACCCTGTCAACCATGCCACCTGACCCTTCCTTCTCTGGCACACCTCTTACTACTTTTACCCCAGTCTCACAAGAAGAAATTTTCAACACAATCAGATCCATGTCGTTCAAAACTGCGAACTGGATCCTCTTCCAGGTTCTCTCTACTCCGACTGTCTCCCTACTCTCCTCCCATTCATCACTGACATCATCAACACTTCTCTTCAAACTGGAACTGTCCCAGATTCTTTCAAGTCTGCTATTGTTCACCCTCTCCTCAAGAAACACAATTTAGACCCAAATGAACTGAAAAATTACCGGCCTTTCTCTAATCTCTCTTTCTTGTCAAAACTCCTTGAAAAAGTCGTCCTCAATCAGCTGAACTCTCACCTGTCTGCCAACAATCTCCTCAATCCTTTCCAGTCAGCCTACCGCCAGTGCCATAGCACTGAAACTGCCCTACAACACATTCTCAACAATCTCCTCCTTGCAACTGATACTGGCAAAGTCTCTCTCCTCACACTCCTTGATCTGTCTGCAGCCTTCGATACCATTGACCATGGTATTCTCCTTTCTAGACTTCATCATACTTTTGGCATCTCTGACATTGCTCTCTCCTTTTTCACTTCGTATTTATCAAACAGAAAACAAACTGTTCTCATCAATGGCACTTACTCTCAACCTGCATACCTGACCTGTGGTGTTCCACAAGGATCTGTCCTTGGCCCTGTTCTTTTCACTCTTTACACCTCCCCCCTGTCCACCATCATCAACTCCCACTCTATAAAACACCACTTCTATGCTGATGACACCCAACTTCAAGACAGTGACTCACCTGATAATATACAGCGCCTGTTGACTCGCACCACTGAGTGTTACTCGGACATTAAGAACTGGATGACGTTCAACAAACTTCAGCTTAATGACGACAAGACAGAAGCTATCCTCATTGGCACCCGTCAGAAACTTTCTCAGCTGCCTCCTCTTTCTCTCCCATTATGTAACACATCAGTCCCAATTTCTGATTCAGCTAAAAACCTTGGTGTCTGCATTGACTCTACCCTCTCCATGAACAACTTTGTTTCTCAAACTGCCAGATCTTGCTACTATCATCTCCATCGTATAAGGCTGATCAGGAAGTATCTCTCTGTCGAAACAACTGCAAAACTCGTTCTCTCCTTCATAATGTCTCGCATTGACTATTGCAATTCACTCCTGTCTGGTCTTCCTGCCTCCACCATTCACATCCTACAGCGCATTCAAAACAATGCTGTACGCCTTGTACTCAAAAAGAAAAAAGCTGACCACATATCTCCTCTCCTGGCACAACTTCACTGGCTCCCTGTATCAAAGCGCATACAGTACAAACTAGACACCATGTGCTACAAAAGCCTCAATAACGCAGCCCCCGATTACCTGTCAAGCCTACTTGAGATCTATGTTCCCTCACGTACCCTCCGCTCTGCCTCCGATCCTCTGACTTTTCGCTTTCCACGCACTAAGCTCAATACCTATGGTCCACGAGCCTTCTCTGTTTCTGGTCCACTCTCCTGGAACAAACTTCCTCTCTCAGTCCGTCAGCAACCTACTTTTATCTCCTTCAAGTCCGCTCTCAAAACTCACCTTTTCTCCTCCGCATAAAATCCTAACCTCACTCAACCCCCCCCCCCCCCCCCTCTGCAGCCTTGTCTCCGCTCGGAGGGGAATCACATGGTTATAATATATAATTGTATATGCTATGCTCTCTATAATTTTCCATTGCTTTTATTCTTGTTTTTTATTGCTTTTATTCTTTCTCCCCATTTATAGCCATGCGTGTGTGTGTGTGTGTGTGTGTGTGTGCGTGGTGTGTGTGTGCGTTGGGTGTGCGTGCGTGCGTGCGTGCGTGCGTGTGTGTGTCTGCTTCAGCGCTTAGATTTGATTTTATCAAGATTTTGCGCTATATAAATATTGTAATTATTATTATTAATTATTATTATTATTAATGAGCAGATAGACAAAAGAAAAAAAAGTAAACAAATGCCCCACTGATAGGGTTAGTAAACAGATGAATTCACGACAATATGTCTACCTGTACAAATGTCTGACATATATGTATTAGTATGTATGTATGTATGTATGTATGTATGTATGTATGTATGTATGTATTATCTATCTATCTATCTATCTATGTATATATGTCTATCTATCTGTCTATCTATCTATCTATACATTCATATATATATATATATATATATATTATATATATAATATATATATATATATATATATATATATATATATATAGGGAGTTGTATATCACATTACAAATAGGATAGATATGTACGTATTTGTGTGCATTAGGCTGAAAACAGAAGAGCGATGATTCATGTGGTGGGAGTTGTCGTGTAGGGAGAGACAACGATGGGAACAATGATATATCAATTTCCAACAGTAGAAGTTATCAGGTGAAAGTAATTTTTTTTTTCAAATTTTACTTTGTTAACCCTTTCACACCCGCACCCTATCGATCATCTGTAAAAAATTAACTATTTGAATCCTTCACCCTATCAACTAGCACTTAACCTTTGATATTCCTCAGCACTTAACCCTTGGAATCCCTCACCCTATCAACTAGCACTTAACCCTTGGTATCCCTCAGCACTTAACCCTTGGAATCCCTCACCCTATCAACCAGCACTTAACCCTTGGTGTCCCTCAGCACTTAACCCTTGGTATCTCTCACCCCATCAACTAGCACTTAACCTTTGGTATCCCTTAGCACTTAACCCTTGGTATCCCTCAGCATTTAACCCTTGGTATCCCTCAGCACTTAACCCTTGGAATCCCTCGCCCTATCAACCAGCACTTAACCCTTGGTATCCCTCAGCACTTAACCCTTGGAATCCCTCGCCCTATCAACCAGTACTTAACCCTTGTACCCTTAGCATACCCTTGATATCCCACCTATCCACTACCAGAAGCTGGTGGAAGGTAAGGATAAAAAAATGAAGTTTTTGTTTTGCTAGCGTGGTTGACAATACAGGATACTGGTGGTGAGGATGCCGGAGTCAAAGGGTTAATGTGCCTAGGACTAAAAAATACGGAAAAATAATAAATAATAATATATTTTATTTATATAGCGCAAAATCTTGATAAAATCAAATCTAAGCGCTGAAACATTAATAAACGAATGATATAAGACAATACACAAGGACATCATGAGACTAATAGCAGTAATGGGACAGATAGATAAATAAGTCAATCCATCAGTCAATCAATCAATCAATCAATTAATTTACCATTCAATCAACAAATCAATTATCCAATCAATCAATAAATCAATCAATTAATCAACCAACCAATCAACCAACATATCAACCAACCAACCTTACCAACTATCCAACTAAGCAACCTTACCAACTAACTAACCAGACGTCATCAATCAATCAATCAATCACATTAATCATCAATCAATCAATCAACCAAACTTACCGAGTAACCAACCAACCAACTAACCAATCAATCAATAACTTAATCAATCAACCAACCACTCAACCAATCTACCAACCAACCAACCAACCTTACCAACTAACTAACCAATCAATCAATCAATCAATCAGCCAGTCATCAATCAATCAATGGATCAACCAACCAAAAAAACAGCAACTAATCAACCAACCAACCAACCAATCAATCAATCAATCAATCGATCGATCAATCAAGCAATCAAATCAATCAATAATCAGTCAATCAATCAGTAAATAAAAGGTTCGCAAAACAGGCTTGAACATGTGCATTGAGACAGATAGACGAGAGCTGTACTTCAATGCAAAGCTTCAGAATTTTTTTTTGTTTTGCTTCATTTTGCTTAACTAAACTTTGCTTTGCTTTGTTCCACTTTGTTTTGTTTTGTTTAGCTTTACTTTGCTCTGGTTTGGTTTGGCTTGCTTAGCTAAGCTTTGCTTTACATGAACTTTGCTTTGCTTCGTTGTGTTTTGTTTTCTTTCGATGTGCTCTGCTATGCCTTTGTTTTGTTTTGTTTGATTTTGCTTTGTCTTGCTTAGCTTTGACATGTTTGCTTTGTTTTGCTTTGTTTGTTTTGTTTCGCTTTGTTTTGTTTTTGTTTTTGGTTTGTTTTGTTTTGGTTTGGTTTGGTTTGTTTTGCTTTGCTTTGGTTTGGTTTGGTTTGGTTTGCTTTGGTTTGGTTTGGTTTGCTTTGCTTTGCTTTGCTTTGCTTTGCGTCGCGTTGCGTTGCGTCGCGTCGCGTTGCGTTGCCTTGCCTTGTGTTCTGTTGTGCTGTGTTGTATCGTGTTGTGTTGTGTTGTGTTGTGTTCTGTTTTATTTTGCTTTGTTTTGTCTTGTCTTGTCCTGACTGGTCTTGTTTTGTTTTGTTTTTTGCTTCGTTTGTGTTGTTCTGTTCTTTTTGTTTTGTTTAACTCTGTCTTGCTTGTTTTCATGTATGTTTTATTTTGTTTTGTTGTTTTGTGTAGTGTTGCGTTGTCTGTGTTTTGTTTTGCTTTGGTCAGTTTTATTTTGTCTTGTCTTGTCTTGTCTGGGCTTGTTTTGTTTTGTTTTTACCCATCTTGTGTTGTCTTGTTTTGGGTTGTCCCGTCTTGTCTGTCTTGTTTGTTTTGTTTTGTCCCGTTTTGTGTTGCCTTGTTTTGTCTTGTCTTGTTTTGCTTCGCTTCGTTTCGCTTTGATTCGTTTTGTTGTGTTTTGCTTTGGTTCGCGGGTTGCAAGGTGTATGGCCTTTTTTGGTTGGTTGGTTGGTTGGTTGGTTGGTTGGCTGGTTGTTTGTTTGTTTGTTTGTTTGTTTATTTGTTTGTTTCCACTATTTTTTGGGGGAGGGTCCTTTTTCAACCTTTCCATTAGGGTAGTCATGCTCCATTTTGGGGAGTGTGTATGTTGCTGGTTTTTTGCATTCTAATAAGTCACCGAACACTGTCATGGCTTTCGGATCTTTAACGTGCATATTTGATGTTCTATGTGCTTGTACACACGTAGGAGGTTCAGACACTAGCAAGTCAATACGTATGTTGACCTGGGAGATCAGGAAAAAAGAAGATCCCCACTCTTAACACACCAGGCAGTAGGTACCCATGCATTCTCGAACTCATACTTCACAATTGAAAGGCCAGAGTCTGAACCACTCAACCCTTGGTCCCAAAATTATTACATCGTTACGCTGAAAACCACCGGAACGAAATGGAACAAGAACAAAGGCAAAAACAGACAGCTCCGAAACAAAAAGGAGAAACAGATTAGAAGAAATTCCGTCTGCAGATTTAAGCTATCCTAAATTATCATTTACTTTTGTTCCGATTTCACCTCATTATTTGTTTACTCATCACACCTACCTACCTGCCTACCTACCTACCTACCTATCTGCCTACCTACCTACCTACCTATCTGCCTACCTACCTAACTCTCTCTGTCTGTCTGTCTGTCTATCTGTCTCTTTGTCTATATATGTATATCTAAAATATTCACACTGACTTAATTCCACACATTCCTTGAGATATAGTGTTCAAACCAACTCACAAAATGAAATGTTCTTTTGATACACATAATCATATTCGCAGCATCTTGAAATTTAAAAGTTTTTTTTTTTTTCATACATATATATTATTTCGTATTATTCAGGAGGAGAGGGCTGCGGACTACCATCTGCATTTATTCTTGAAAATCCATCCCCCTCCCCCCTCCCGGCAGTCCTTTCATATTATACATTAAAACAAAAACAAGCAAAAAAAAGAAACACCACCAACAACAACAACCAAACAACTGTGATGTAAAGAAAACATAACAACTTACTAATAAACAAATAATCAAAACGCCTTGCAAATTCTAAATAAGATGTTGTTAAAATAACAAACAAAAGGCACTAACGCCTTGCAAATTCTAAATAAGATGTTGTTAAAATAACAAACAAAAGGCACTAACGCCTTGCAAATTCTAAATAAGATGTTGTTAAAATAACAAACAAAAGGCACTAACGCCTTGCAAATTCTAAATAAGATGTTGTTAAAATAACAAACAAAAGGCACCAACTACGAAGATTTCATTTGATACGAATGAAAAAGAAAAAACAAACAAAATAAAACAAACCTATAACCCACCAACAAAACGAAAAAAAGACAGAATCACAACGAAACAGCCATAGCTATGTTGAACAGGCAAACAGCAGAGAATCAATATGAAAACATCAAGCTAAACAGAAAAAGGGTTAAAAAAATCTATATGAAAACCTCAAGCCAAAGAGCTGAACAGTAGAAAATCAATATGAAAACATCAAATCAAAGAGCTAAACAGTACAGAATCAATATGAAAACATCAAGTCAAAGAACAAAACAGTACAGAATTAATATGAAAACATCGAGCCAAAGAGTAAAACAGTAAAGTATCAACATGAAAACATTAAGCCAAAGAGCAGAACAGAGTAGAGAATCAAGATGAAAACATTGATCCAAGAGCAAAACAGCAGAGAAAATCAATGTGAAAACATCAAGCGAAAGAGCTAAACTGTACAGAATCAATAAGAAAACAGAATGTCAAAGAGCAAAACAGTAAAGCATCAAAATGAAAACATCAAGCCAAAGACCTAAACAGCAAAGAATCAACATGAAAACACCAAAGAGCTAAACAGTAGAGAATCAATATAGAAAAATTAAGCCAAAGAGCAAACAGTAGAGAATCAATATGAAAACAACAAGCCAAAGAGCAAACAGTAGAGAATCAATATGAAAACAACAAGCCAAAGAGCAAAACAGTAGAGAATCAATATAGAAAAAATTAAGCCAAAGAGCAAACAGTAGAGAATCAATATGAAAACATCAAGCCAAAGAGCAAACAGTAGAGAATCAATATGAAAACATAAAGCCAAAAAGCAAAACAGTAGAGAATCAATATGAAAACATAAAGCCAAAAAGCAAAACAGTAGAGAATCAATATGAAAACAACAAGCCAAAAAGCAAAACAATAGAGAATCAATATGAAAACAACAAGCCAAAAGCAAAACAGTAGAGAATCAATATGAAAACAACAAGCCAAAAAGCAAAACAGTAGAGAATCAATATGAAAACATAAAGCCAAAGAGCAAAACAGTAGAGAATCAATATGAAAACATCAAGCCAAAAAGCAAAACAGTAGAGAATTAATATGAAAACATAAGGTCAAAGAGCTAAACGGTACAGAATCAATATGAAAACATCAAAGCCAAATAGCTAAACAGTAGAGCAAAGGGGAAAACAGTACAGAACCAACAAGTAAACATTAAAGCCAAATAGCTAAACAGTCCTTACCTCTCTTGGCTCGAGGTTCAAAGTGACCGAGCGACTCTCTTGAAGTGAGATGTATACCCGAGCTATAATCAGTTGCGAAATACCATTGCGTACCGACCTACCCGTACTCGAGCGAAAGAGACGGTCAGTGTGAAAGTACTTAATCAGATAGGACAGTGTAAAGGTACATTCCAGCTCCTGAGCAAACACGAAAGCTTAGAAGTGCATTTCTCAACATCAACAGTTTGAATGTTAACCCTTTATCTATCAGAGAAGACCTGCTTGGTGTAACACGCAAATTCCCCTACCTTATATAGTCAGATTTCTTCTTCTTATGCGTGGCGTTTCCACCTCCCCTTCCCTCTCCCTACCCCCTCCCAAATTCATGACCTAGTCGATCATGCGCCGGCTATTCACTTCTATCCTCCAATCTTCTGACAAAGGCGTTGTTATTGGAATCGCTGCTTTGTCGCTGCACGTACACTCGAGCTATGTGTTGTTCTTTGTCTTCCTCGGTTGTCTATCGCCCTCTCTTCTTCCTCTTGCAAGCTTTTGTTCAAGAGCGTCTTGTCTACATACATGTGACCAAAATTTTTCATTTGTCTTTTTCTTATCGTTCTTAAAACGTTTTCTCTCTCTCTCTCTCTCTCTCTCTCTCTCTCTCTCTCTCTCTCCTCTCTCTCTCTCTTAAAGTACATCTTTATTTGACGTAATATATGATATTTATAAGGCGCCAAATCTTAATTTCCTTTTTTTTTCTCTCAACTTTCCTCAGTACATCTTTGCTTGACATGATAATGATATTCAGAAGGTGCCAACTCTTGATAATTCAAGAATCGAACCAAGGCGCACATTGCCATCATTCATTCACCAAAGCAATCAAAAACAACGACCAAATCTCTAGGGCATAAAACGCACGCAAACTTGGGGTGGGGTTGGGGTTGGGGGAAGACAGGAGGGGAGTAGGGCGTGTGACCCCTGACCCAAGCCGTCATCTTCCCTCTGTCTGTCTCATTCGAACGCGCGTGCGCGGGCCACACACACACACACACACCACCACACACACACACACACACACACACACACACACACACACACACACACATCACACACACCACACACACACATCACACACAAAACACAAACACACACACACAAACACACACAAAAACACACACACAAACACACAAAAACACACACACACACAACACACACACAACAACACACACACACACACACACACACACACACAACACACACACACACAACACACACACACACACAAACCCAACACAAACAACACACAAACACACACAACACACACACACAACACACACACACGCGCGACACACACACACACACACACACACACACACACACACACTCACACACACAAAACACACACACACACACACACACACACACACACACACACACACACACACACACACAAAACAACCACACAACACACACACAACACACACACACACACACACACACACACACCAACACACAACACACACACACACACAACACGCGCGCCCCACCACCACACACAACACACACACACACACACACCCATCATCACACACACACACACTAACACACACAACCACTCTCACGTCCAACACACACCACAGTGAACTACTAGCTAGGTACACTCAAGCTGTTCGATGAATGCCCTTACCCAGCTGTTCTTGTCCGTCACTCACACTATTATTATCTCTTTTCTCTTTCTTTGTTCTGTTTTCTGTTCTTTTGTTATTCATCTTTCTTTCTTTCTTTTCTTTCTCTTTTTCTGTTTTTCTTTGGTCCAAGACTAGAAAGACAGACAGGTTAGTTGGGTCTCAAGCTTAACTCTGGTGAGGAGTGGGGGGGGGGGGGGGAGCGACCTGGGAAATGAACCTGTCTCTCCAATAGCCTTTTTGTTTTATTCTTTCTTTTTTTTTTTTTTTTGCTAGGGCAGCCGGGCAAACGCCCTACTCTTCACGATTATCAACTGCCGGTGGGATCTTAAACGCGCGCAGGCTAGAAAGCACACATGGGTCCCACTCGTTTTTCGTCCCTTTCCATGCAGAGAATTTGAATAGTCTGGGCACATGGATTCAAATGCTTCATGCGCGTGACCTTCCTGTGAACGGTATTTAGCAACTGATCAGCTATGAATCAGACACCTGGTTTGGCTTTATTCAAACTTGTGGAAGGTGACATAACGAGAAAGAGGAGTGGGACTTGCCTTTTAAAAGCCTGATTTGAAAATGATGTGGGGGCTCTATCACCTCACTCCTAAAAAGGCTTATATGTTCCGTTCGTTATTTCTTTCCATGTCTATTCACATGTGTGCTTTTAGACGAAAAATAGATATACTTGTATTAATTAAAAATGAATGGACGAACAAACAAACAAACAAATAAGATAAGATAAGATAAGATAAGATAAGATAAGATAAGATAAGATAAGATAAGATAAGATAAGATAAGATGAGATGAGATGAGATGAGATGAGATGAGATGAGATGAGATAGATAAGATAAGATAAGATTAGATTAGATTATATAGTGTGGATAAATTTACGAAATCATTAGGGCATTGTACCAAATCAGGTAACATCAAACGATATATATATATATATATATATATATATATATATATATATATATATGTGTGTTGTGTGTGTGTGTATATATATACACTATGTGTGTGTGTGTCTGTATGTGTGTGTCTGTGTGTGGCTGTGTCTGTGTGTGTCTGTGTGTGTATGAGTACGTGTGTGTCTGTGTGTGTGTGTGCATGTGAAATAAACAGATGAGGGCATACGGGTTACAGATCTGACATTGGGACAATTTCCCAACTGTGATAAAGACTTTTTAACAATGGGATGAGACCATATCTTTACGCTCTGTCTAGCAT